>CAJQUN010000002.1:33862443-34222592 GCA_907163345.1 Haberlea rhodopensis
AAAAAAATCAAGAATCGTGGTTTGGAAACACGTTTTTTAAAAAAACGTGTTCCCAAACCACGTTTTTTAAAAAACGTGTTCCCAAACCACGTTTCACCTTAATTCCGTAAACCTCACCTTAATTACCTTATTTTTTAAAAATAAAATCATTTTAACTTTGTTTAATTAATTTAGCCCATAACTTACCACTGAGTAGCACGACATCTGATCTAATATATACATAGAAAGTTAAGGGAAGGCAAAGAATAAACAAGAATAACTTCAACTAGGAAACTTACGCCCGATTATATTAAGTTCTTGACCCTTGACAATAGCCAAGCAGTATACAAGTTCATGCTGCAATAAGAAAGTAATGTCAAAAACAATGACAAAAATAAGAAATGGGATGTCATAAGTAAAACAAGCAACATGCAATAAGGTCTTACAGGACTTGCGATGACAACTATTGGATCATGAACAATCAGCAGTCCTCCCCCCTTCATTACAAGGCTCATACCAGGAATCAAACTTGTATTTGTGTCAGGGCTACTTATAAACAAACAGAAAATAAATAAAAACATGTCTAAAGAAACTTGGGAAACATGCAGCAATTGACTCTGACCTCATGATATAACAGTATTCAAAAGGGAGCCTTGGATCAGGTGGAAGCCGCTTATCCCTTAGATATGAGTTGAACTACAGAAAGTCAAAGTTCAGTAGTTCAAGCCTAAATTAGTTAGTAGCTTAAAAATGCCATATAAGTGCTTACGCTGCCTGAAAGCATTGTGTAGAAAGGATCAACAAGATATGTAAAGGATGTGCCGGAATCAAAAAGTGCTGTGAATTTTGAATCAATGTCATTAGTTCCCACACGAACTTGAGTCACAATAACATTGTAGATCGGGCTGAAACACAGTACATTAGAAAAATAAATAAATAATGCAATTGTGGCTATTGAAGAACATTGGTTGTCAAGAAAAACAATATCAAGTGAAAGAACATTCACTCACTGGAATGTGTTCATACTGAACGGGGTCTCTTCTTGATCAAGGCTACCCTTATCACCTAAGTTAATCCTCCCTGTCCCATCGTACCCAAAACACAAGGAGAAAGAATTTGAAACAAAACCTTCCCTTGACAATATACTAGGAACTGATATTTTCTCCATGCCTAGACCAAATAAACCATTTGGAGCAGCAATATCCAAAAAGGAGCCAGTTTGGACCTGCCCGCAGCTGACCAATTAAAGTTTAAAGTTATGAGGACTCGAAGCTATGCAAGTTACTAGAATTATCTAAATGTCAAGAATATAAAAACACAGCAACAGTAGTTGAATCAATGGCAGTAGGGTCAACATTTAGTTATTATTTGGGAATTAGGCCACATGACTCGAATAAATAGGGATTCCCTAGATGTTCGATTAGCACACGTAATAGATGTGCATTAACATAATCTCAATATCGGCTAGGGTTTAATAATGTGAATATTCCTCCAATCTCACAAATTAAAATTTCATAAGAAACATGAGATACACATTAAGGGCAACGACTTGCAGTACTAGGTGCAGGCGTACACCAGTACTGGTGATTGGCCATGATCACATTTTATTGTTTTAAAGTCGAATGCTAAGACTAGAGTCAAAAGCCACACAGTCTCTTACTTGCAAGACGTTTGACAATGAATAACACTCCAATGGAAGTTCTCAAAACGTAGAACAATAGCATATGTAGCATCCATCAACTTACCCAAATGTTACATACACCTTTACGAACTCTACATCATTCTCTAATGTCCTTAATTGAAGGATATCTTCCACCAGAATTCCAGAAGTCGAAGTTTCAAGTGACACATACGACACATAGTATGGGCAATTGTTAGAGGTACCACTGCAGCTGTCATGATTGGAACATAGGTCACTGCTACAAGTTACATTTTGGCTTGTAGACGACCCATCTGGATCATATATGCTTAGCTCAAAATCCTGCAATGGCGAAGCAAATAAGTTAAGATTTATCACTAGATCCCGTGAACTTACGGAAGCACCAAGATATAGAACAATATAGTAGTCAGAGAGAATTTGACATGTTCGGAGAATCCTGTGAACTTGCTAACGTTAGTATAAAATCTATGTAGAGTGGTGGATTTTCTTATAAGAATTGGCTTCTTCAAGAATACTCGAGTTATATGGAGCACAAGCGATATAAAAAACATTTTATATTTAATACACATCCACTGACTAAATTTTTGCTGAAGCAAGTAAGCAACCATCTTCCCTGCACGCAGAAAAGCAAAAGGCCAGAAAGGTGAAATTCAGAAAAAATAATCAACTGAATCTTGGAAGGGAACATACAGAACTGTAAGGTGAATCATCTGTAGATGCACATTTCAAACAGTTGCAGGGAACCCAGAATAAATCACTCCCTGTATCAAGCGCCACAAGAAATTTCATACCAGGTGTCCCAACCGTCACTGTTGTATAATGCAAACTGCGACAATCTCCACAAACAAATAAAAAAAAAATATTATAAACCAGTTCACTCTAAAATAATCTTGTAAGAATAAAAAAAAAAAACTCAACTAACACTAAAAATAGAATAGAGCATCTAAACACAAAATAAGCTCATGCAATCAATTTTTTTTGCAAAAAAAGAAATGTACAATCTACTCAATCATAACCCTCACAATGCTTCATGTTACGAAGTCAGTACTTTACTCAGAACAGATACTTACAATCCTAAAGAGCTGATTCGCAAAGTAGAGTTGCCATCAGAGAAAGTGAGAGCGCCATCTAAACCAGACAATCTCCTCCCATGCAACACGCGATCATGACTTACTAAAAGCCCATAGTATTCCACATTACCTTTTTCCGGCCACTTATGCGCCTGATAACCGGAACCTGCCCGTCGAGACCACTCCTTGACATGATCGGAAAATCGGTGGTGCATTTCCAGAGTGTAAATCCGAGCGCCGGAGAACTGAAAAAGCCATAACAGCAATATTGATCGCGATAATGTGGATTGCATATACATTTATGAAGCTAACGAGAAGAAGATTAGGTTTAGTTTGTAGAGAGGGAAGAGTCAGTGACGATTGGAAGCGAGTGGAAAGTTTAAAAAATGGCGATATTTTCCCACCATCAAATTTATTTAAAATTAAAACGGATTTTATATATATTAATTAATAAAAATATAAATTGAGTAACTTCAATTTATAGCATGGCAGCTATCATACCAGCCAAGGAAAGTCCTCATTGCATTTTTTGTCTTTTAAATAGTTCAAATGAAGTCTTGGTCCGTTATATGTTTTACAATTTTAATCATTTGTCCGTGTGAATACGGTCGTGCCGTTGATGTAGCACCAAAAATTGCTAATATATTCAGTATCTTGTCAGTTCGTTGAAGAAAAAAAATTATTGCAAAAAGAACTAAAATTAAAAAAACAAAAATGCTCAAAAAAAAATTTGATTTTTTTTGAAAGATATGGGTTAAAAACTCATTTTGACAATACAGATGATGAAAATAAAAAAAAATTAAATATATGGATGAATACTGCAATTTGTGTCACTCAGAGCACCCCAAACAAATAGGATATATAAAAAATGTAAGCATATGAATATGAATACATATTTAGTTCATTTTCCTTCTTGATAAATAATCATTCAAATAAATATCTCAGTATATCATGGAAAAATGACAATTTTAACAAAAAATAAAATATTGCGAGTGTGTTAAGCGACAAGTTTCTAATAATCTGTATTTGTTTTTAACCTTAATTCTGCAAAGATATTCTTACAGTAGCTTCGGAAAAAATAGCTCATGCTTTGTATTATCTTAACTCCATGTATGTAGTAAATGGAAGCAATGGAGTTACGATCGAATGTCCCATCTAACATTGTTTCGAATCTGCAACAATATGTTCTGGTTGCATTATGTATAAGATGATGGGATAGCTTAGCATTCATCACAGCAGCAATTCTGTTGTATCGTTTTCAGTATATATGCGGATATGCCACTAGTAGTAATTGACTCGATTTAGATAAGGAGACCAGAAAACATTAACGGGGCGAGAATCTCCTCTGAACCTGCCATCGAATAAACCATTCAAGTGAGCAATTCACAGATACGGTTTCACTATATTAAAAGTAGTCGTAAACGCAAGACCACCACACCAGCATTTGACATAACATATGGACAAAAACCCACAACGACATCCAATATCAATCCAGCAGGTGCTAGTCATCATAAAAATCAAGAGGAAATCAACACCAAAGAGTATATTTAAACATCCCAAAATGAACTAAATCAAAGTTCCAACATTTACGTCAAAAGAATGTCTCCAAATCCAACATAAACCGAAATATAATGGAAGAAACTCGTGCAAGAGTTTTCATTGTCTTCTCATCTTTATTTTTCAAACCATTATTATTGATAAATACCCCATTATTATGTTGTATTTTGTGATTCACCAAGATGTTTACCCCGTCTAGGTGCCTCAATAGGCATCACTCTATCACACATCAATATCACCAAAAACAACCATCTGTCGTTGGTGTTTCCAACATTAGCAATGTAAAGCTTTCTCAAGTTCTCTAAAAAACATCCATTGATCCATGGCAAGGGAGTGGATACAAAGGAAAATGAATTACTGCAAAATTGTCATTAGACGTGTTCGTCATGAATTACGAGGGTTGTCAGCACCAGATCACTGCCATAGCTTCAATTTCCAAGATGTTGACAGGTCAAGAATGGTTCTATCTGGCTGCTTTTTCGTCCAGTGTAACATGATTGATTTGTACTGAAATCATATCATGACTGTGTATATGGAGTGGCTGACTTGTACCCAGAGAATAAAGAGAAGGTGAAATTATCCATTTATTCCAATCATTTTTACATCTCACTTTATCACCCTGCAAAGACATGTTTCAAAAAACAATTATTTAGATGGCTGAGACAATATCTAGCGTACATTGTGTGATTCGATTACGACATCCACTGATATCATAATATGGCTTACAATGGGCCAAAACCTAGCATAAGTTTGAGCAAGCCAAAAGTGGCAAATTTGAAGAAATGGGTAGGGATGGATTTCCTCACACCTTCACTTCTCTTACAAGTACAATTAGGAGTACCCTGACTGGCAGTTAGATTCACGATGGTAAACAGGTGCAATTGAAAATATTAAACAAAAATAGCTCTCCTGTACTTCCACAACATTTGAAGTTTGTACAACATCCAGTATGAGTTGAATATTGTCCGTCAGCATTGCAATCTGTAAAGAGAAATGTATAAACTGGTATTCATGGCAAGAGGCTATAACACACTTGCCAAGCAAGAAACATAAATGAACAACAGTCATTCAAAAGCTGACATGCTCAACCACAAACCTGTCATTCAATGATAATCGCTCAAAAATTTCCACTAGTTTAAATGATCCATATTAGAATCAGAAAGAAACAAAATGCTGCCAAACAAATCTAAAGCCGTTCAATGCATCCTTTTAATTCAAAAACCCTTTCATCAAATGCTACCAAAAGATGACAGCTTCGAATCAAAATTAATCAAAGAAATTTTTTAATCATGCCCTCTGATCACTAGCCACACAATTTCTGAAAATATTTGTTTGATAACCCTAAACACAACTTACAGCAACATAATAAGCCCCTTTTCTATCGAAAAATGAAGATAAAATCCTTAAAATAACATGTGTAAAGGGCAAAACTTTGTGTTTGCAACAAATTTTTAATATTACAGTAGCTATTTTATGCCCATTGATCCAACTACTTTTTTTTTCAAAAGGTAAACGATAGTCACAGAGCATAAAATGCAGTGTTGCCAAAAGTGGAGAAAGGCATAATCCAGATATCATAACCCACCCAATAGCTGTGTTATTAACTTGCCCAGAACTTTGACAAAACATACTAGAATAATGTTATTAAATGTTCGCCACATCTTTCACTGTAACTTCCACAGGACTAGCTTTCTTTTGCAAAATAAGTTTCTCCAATCCCAACTTTTCCTCTAATTTCTGCATTAGTAATCAAGAACCTTTTCAAATTCTCGATCCCAAATAACTCTCAAGGTTTTTTCTCTCAACATCATTCCCTTTATGAATCTTTTTTTTTTCATTCCTTTAAATGACCATAAAAACTCTCCTGTTTCCATTTATCATCAAGCCTATATCCCAAACAACTCTAAAAACTGCATTTCAAATTTATTGCACGTGACGTAAATCAAGAAACAGTTTGTGGACAAAAGGCTAGAAAGCATAAGCAAAAAGGTACTGATCAAGTTTGGTCAACTTACTTTCTTGAATGCTGCAATTATTAAGTTAATAGGAACCCATCCATCTCCATCCATGTTCTGCCGCAAAAACGTGCCCCTCACCAAGTTCTCACTGCTGCAGAGTAAAAATAATTAGAAGAAACATAGGGAAGAAGTTAGCCATGTAGCAGTAGACAAAAATATTGAGAAAGAATAACTAATCAAGTACAATAAAAAACAGAATACCTAAAATAATCATCTATTTGGCTCACTATCTTGGAAGGTAAAAGAGGATCTGTGGTATAAAACATTTATGGAATTGGAACCATAGACACTGGTCTGATTGACTCTGGATGAGGCCCAGTCATATAAAATACCGGAGATATCATTTTTGTATGTTTATCAAAACAATAGAGCTTATGAAAAATTTCCAGATGCTAGATAGTAGATTCTAATAGCATCTGGTCTCACAAGGGTAAACAAAGGGATGCACAGCTATGGGGGGAGGTGGCACAGATATAAAGGTTCATTTGAAACTGGACTGCGTATGAAAGGCCTAGAGCTAGCTCTCTGCTGTGGTGAAAGGTTTTCTCTGCTGCCAAAAGTTCGATGAGCATTACTCCAATCTTGCTTCCCACGTTCTTGGTCTCGCCTACCGCCATGACTGTGATGGTAAGAACCATCCCCTCGGGATTGTGGCCCACTATTGCTCCTTTTAAAAGGACCACGCTGCTGGAGCTTCTCGTTTCCACTTGAAGGTCCCCCTTTTTGTTCAGTATCCCTATTGATGTTGTCCCTAGGCGATTCCCCAGCAGAGGCCCCCGATTTTCCAGGATTAGAAAGAGACGCTTCAATTACAACACCCCGTATGCGTGGCGCCTGAGATGGACTTCCATTATCAGTAATGCTGCTGTCACTTGAGCTACCACCACCTCATTTCACGGACCTATGTCGGCTGGGAACCACATGGTTCGATGCTGAATTTGTGGTAGAGATGCTAACATTCACAACTTCTTTCTGCCAAAAGAAAGAGCCTAATGACATTCTACATGCTACACAGCAGTAAATTTTATGGGTGAAACTTTCTAACCTCTGTAACAAGTAAGAGGACAGTTACTAAGCCCAATGTTAAATCGAGAAACACATTAAGCCCAAGAATTTAATGTCGTCAGGCAATAATGCCAATAAACATCAGATAATTGCATGAGAATGTGCCAGGGTTAAGTGTAGCAACGAAATAATACGACGTAAACAATAATAGACCTGTAGTGGAGCGACTGATCCATGGAAGAAAGCTTTGAGAGAATCAGTCGAAGATATTTTAGGGGAAGCACGAGCAGATTCTGATAGAGCAGGCCAAGAATATGCTCCCATCACAGTACCAAATTCTGCTGCGGTGCCATCGAAAGAAGGCTTGTTTCAAGCTGGCTTCTTGGTGGCACCCACATTATCATTGTTCTCGGGCTGAGCGTCCGCTCCAGCAGCAGCAGAAGAACCATCATCTGTCGAGGAACTAGCAGCCGCTACAGGTCTTCCAGCTTTTTCTGAAGCTAAAGAATCAGAAGGCCTAGAAAAGAAAGAATCCACAGGCTTTTCTTGATCAACTGTACCCGACAATGAATGAGAAAATGGAGAATAGTCAGGTGGAGACGGAACTCCAATAGTCGCCGAGGCTCGACGCAAATGGCGATCACGAGGAGAATTTTGAGATTGAAATGGGGCATCGGGGGAGTTAGAAGTAGCAGCCATCCAAATATTGATTTTCCAGTAATGCAAACAACTCAATGCAACCGCGATGTAACTAGCGATCGCAAACTTAGGGTTTTCCCTCCCGCATACAAAATTGGATTAGGGTTTTGGAGAACTCAAACAAACAAACAAGTAATGGCATCGAAGTCGGAACACTACATCCAAAAACAATAGTTCTGAATAGAACCAACAAATAATCAATAAGAACGAGAGAAAGAGAGATACAATGAAACAAACAAATGATGCATCGAATCGACCAAAAACTTCCCAAGACTGAGGATCCGAAGCCGATCGGAACTGGAGAAGCGGCCGATGAAGATGGAGGGTTATAGATTCTCCCCCCTCTCCCCAGCTCTTCGCTTTCTTCTGCTACAGAACAATAATCATCTCCTCATCATTACAATATGAATCTTGCTAATGCTTAACATATATCAATACAGTAACCCACATTTGTTTCCCAAGGTTCATTTGGTCATCGATTGGATGCTCTCCTCTAAAGGATGATTTACTAATTACTAAAAAGAAAAGAGCAAAAAAAAAAAAACAAAAAGTTCTAATTTTTTGTTTGAGCAAAAAATATAAATTATATTAATGAAATCAAGAGTACAATAGATACATCGTCCATTCGCAGCCAACTAACATAACACGCCGAGGAGTATGCAAATAAAGAAGTCGAGATGGAATAAGCGGCACAAATAAGTACAACGATATAATCTAAAGAAAGCAACGGCTGCCACAACGATACCAAGTCCCCTCAAACCATGTCTCAGGAGCAAGTCGATGATGGAAACTGTCTTCCAAACACTGAAAATACACATGCATGGAGATAAGAGACTAAAACTTATAGGAGCAAAAATCGTGCAAACTCTTAAACCCAAATCTCATTCATAAGTACGCATCATAAAGAACTCCAGAGGATGGCGCACGAAATCGGTAAGCCCAGCAAACAAGATCAATCGAGCATCCAGAAGTGGAGCAAATTCAGTAGACCACACGCAGCACCCCAAAAGAGCGTGATCCAACCAAGCTGTGATCATCCAAGGATATAATGGCATGTGACATATCCACCAATCAATATAGCCTTCCCCAGTCAAGAAAATATCAAAATGTCTGACACTTAAACTTAGTAAGTCCATAGAAATGTCAACAGTCCGCAATGGAGCTAAGTCACCGCTCAAGGCTCGACGGGGTACTGTGATGACATTAGAGAAACCCAAAAATTGACAAAACAGAGAAAGCACGACGACAAGAGTCTTAATATCCATAACAAAACCAAAAAGGGAGAATTCTCGCGAATAGCGAGACACAAACAAAATAACACTCGAGGGTCTCCCAGGTCTCGAGCGTGCCAACTAAATCGTGCCAATAGGCGGGATTGCTGAGCAACTACCGCCTTAGAATGCGAATCAGCCTAGGCCAACTGAGAATCCGCAATAGAGGAGGATGAGAAACCAGGAGAAGTTAGGGTCCTTCTTTTAGAAACAGGTTTTGAAGACGTCTGAGCAAACAGATCTATCTCATTAGACAAGGAAACAACGTTCGGCCGAAAGTCCAGGAAGCGTTTCGAACCAGCAACAGCTCAGATTGAACAGTGGGAGTGGCCTCAGTATGGGGGACATAACTGAAGTGGGGAAGAACTTAAGAAAGGAATAGTATGAGCAATACTATTTTTCACTTCAGAGATATTCATATCAGCTCTCAACCAAGGGCCATAACCCATAACCATAGGATCAATCTCCTCCGAAAAAAGATATTGAGGACAATCACGAGCTACATGTCCAATCAATCCGCAACTATAACAGTATTCAGGACGGTGTTCATATTGAATAAGAAGCACAACTTGTTTAGGTTGGGTTCCCAATACTAAACAGACAATCCGACGAAGTGGCTTAGTGATATCAAACAAAACCTGCACTCTTAGAAAAGGCCCCAGACATCTACCATGCATATCGGAGTCCGTCTGAATAGCAACATTTATGCTATCTCCTATAAGCATACCAATTTCAGAAATCATACCTTCCAACAAGAGATTAAAAGCACGAATCCATAGCTGCGTAGTAGTAAAGGGACCAAGATCCCCCATAGTAAAGCCTTCGAATTTTTTAAGAACTAGTAAGGAATGTGTAGGATCGAGCGCTTACCGCTTTACCAATAACTATAGTTAAGGGTAATGGCGCAACATCAATCTTTTCAACCATACACTGACACAAGCGCCACGTGTTTGACCGATCACAAAGCAGAGGCAATTGTTGAACCCCAACAATCCCTCCCCCAATAATTGCACTCTCTGCAACTCATGGGAATCGAACATGCGACCATGGCTCTGATACCAATTGTAGGATCGAGCGCTTATCGCTTTACCAATAATATAGTTAAGGATAATGTCGCAACATCAATCTTTTCAACCATACCCTGACACAAGCGCCACGTGTTCGACCGATTACAAAGCAGAGGCAATTGTTAAACCCCAACAGAATGATTAAATGCCCATGGTTCAATAGATAAGATGCGGTCAACATCCTTACTATCATCAAAAGTGAAGAGGAAAGTATTATCAGCTATAACCTTAAAACCCATTTCAGTGTTGATACGCCAATTTTTTTAAGGGTTTCATCGAAGGCTTTCTTGTTGATAAGCTTCTGAGTTAACAACTTACCAGTAAGCCATATGGGAGCCACCGCCCGACCTTTGTCTACCAATTCTTGATTTACAGCTATAATCTCTTCTTCGTCCGGGGTGATTGCCAAATTTTCTCATTTGCCAAGTAAAGAGTCCATAAGGGTAGAAATATAGTGCTAGAAGGGATGAATCAACCAAAAAATAGGAGGAAAGCAACACGAATAATTGCAAGTTTCAACAGAGACGAAAATCAGCTTTGTGAGATTTGCGTTGAAGAGAACGGAAAACAAAGCTCTCATAGGAACCCTAGAGAGAAAAACAGAGTCAACTTGGAAAAATAAAAAGTTCTAAATTTGGCCTTCATAATATTGGTAATTAAATTTTAATCGTAGGACAATATTTAAATAAAGAGAATGTATAATTACATCTATATTTATTTATACTAGCAGAAGACGCACATGCAATGTGTGTGTAACATAATACATAAGGCATATGAATTGATATGTATAATAAAATACATGAGGCAAATATATTGGTTAATATTACAATCCGACGATAGTTAGTATATGAGGGTTAGACATTATAAGATAGTAAGATATAATTGCGTATAATGCGTGAAGATATTAGTTGTTCGAATATTTCAGATCACTGTCTAATTTCACTAATGCCTCTGTCATTCTCCTGCCAATTATCACCACATGCTATTTATGTGTTAATTAATTTACGTTATTCACTTCTCAATCTTACAAATTATCATCACACATACCGTACATATTACCACATAACCCTAAAATATATTAAAATCCAAAAAAATTAAATATAAAAATACTATATAATCATTTTATAATTTAAATTTAAAAAATTAAAACCAAAATAAAAACATGAACGTTACAATTATCATATTATTTTATAAAAGAATATATATATATATGTACCGTTTGGATTACATGATAGGATTAACAATCTTTGGACTATTTTTTTTATCTCATGTTTGCTTTGTTGTACAAAAAATAATTATCCCACCATATTTATCACATTCTAATCACACTTTACAATAAAAATACATATATACCCCTTCCCACCTTTTTTATATTTCAAAATTTGAAATTCCCGAAAAAATTACAACTTATTTCTTATAACTTTATTATAATATATTGTATTTGTATTGTTTTATTTATATTATTATTATTGTTATTATATATATATATATATATTAGTATTATTATTATTATTATTTATATATTATATATATATTATTATTAATATAGATATACATATATATTATATATACATATTATTATTATTATTATTTCATAATAAATTTAATTATTATATATGTATGTATATATATATTATTATTAATATACATATACATATATATTATATATACATATTATTATTATTATTTCATAATAAATTTAATTATTATATATGTATGTATATAATTAACGTTATTATTTATATATTATTATTTTTATTATATATGTATATATATGACATGATATTATATTATATTATGATTATTATATATATTATATATTATATTATTATTATTATATACAGATTATATATATTTTATTATATATATTTATATACTATTATTATTATTATACATATATATGTTAAATGATTATTATAATACATATAGACATATAGTTATATATAAATAATATATATATATAATGTTTTATGTATTATATATATTATATTTTATTAATATATGATTTTACATATATATTACTATTATTTTTATAATGAAAAATAATAATTAGTATATATATATTACATATTTTTATTATTATTTTTGTTATATATATATATATTATATATTAGTTTTATTATTTATTTTTGTTATTACTATTTATAATACACTTATTTTATTATTATTATTATTTTATATAATAATAAATAATCATTATTATTATATTATTAGTATATATTATCATTATCATTTATAAATATACTATTAGTATTATATATATAAATATATAAATATATATTATAATATATTTTGATTATTATATATATTATATTTTATTATATACATATCATATATATATTATTATTATTTTATAATAAAGAAATATTAATTAATATATATATATATTATATATTTATTTTCGTTATATATATATAATTTTTTTATTATTACTATTTTATAATATAGTTATTTTATTATTATTATTATTTATATATATACTATTATTATTATTATAAAGTTATGGGTATTTTGGTTATTAAACAAAATAATAAATTTTATCAACCATTTTATCCTCAAACCAAACACCACATTACTTATCACACTTTATTTTTACAATCATTTCATAATTTTTAATCTTTATATTATTTATCACATCTATCAAACCAAATGGTAAGTGACCAAAAGCATGGTTTTATATAAATAAAACAAAATTCGATTCTTGGAGCACATTAGATGATTAGAACGATGGATGTGAAATTGCCTAAGAAGACCATAACTTCGATCACATTGGTTTCGGACTCATTGCAAATATTTATGGTTTGCTCAGCTCCTGGAAGTCTACGCCGACTGTAAACTTCGAAAACCTCTGAAATCAAGAGTCAAAGAGATGATGATTGCAGACAGAGTTGAAAATGAAGAAAAGTGGCTAACTGCTGGGATCACCGGAATTCAGCAGAATGCTTTCTACATGCATCGCGCGATTGTACGTGTAACAATCACGTATAGGAAAATTTGTCTTCTATATATATCAGCGTGCGCTTGTTTCGATGTTTTTGCGGTTTTGTTAAACCCTAATTCTATAATTTCATTTGGGTTCTTTAAATTGTAGGATTCTAACAATTTGAAGGATGCTCTCAAGTATTCAGCTCAGATGCTGTCCGAGCTTCGTACTTCTAGGCTTTCCCCTCACAAGTACTACGAGCTTTGTATGTGAACGAAGCATGGACTTTCTAAATTCTTTTGGTTTTGTCGGCTTTGATTTTTTGTGCTTCTTTTTTCGTGATCTTAAAGATTTTGTCATTCAAAATTATATTATGACTAGATATGAGAGCATTTGATGAATTGAGGAAATTAGAAATCTTCTTCAAGGAGGAGACTAGTCGCGGCTGCTCAATGGTTGAGCTGTATGAGCTCGTTCAGCACGCTGGCAACATTTTGCCTAGACTGTAAGGATTGTTTCCAGTGTTTTATATTTGCTGGAATCTTCAGTGATGATGTTATATTCTGTTTAGAATTTGCTTTTGGATGCGATGCAATTGCTAATTAATTCGAAGCTAAAACATGTTCATTGAGGAACAGGATCAGATTGCATTGGAAGTGATGGTTCATTATTTTTTGTTTCCATTTGTCGGTCTGTGTGTGATCCTTCTCTTTGAAGTTCCCAACAAGAGGCAATATCAATTGTTTAATGTTGAAGATTTTCTCCTATCCTGTGCATGCATTATGTATTCTATGCTCATAATTACCAACCAGTTAATTGGTATATATTTTTTCAATATATTTGCGAAATTCCTCACCCCATGCATGAGACTCCTGCTTTATCAGGGCATGTGAAGTTTTGGTGTATGTTTCTTATCTTTGAAAGTAGGTAGGCTGTTTCCTCTACTTGAACTATTGATCACCTGGTTACAATGAAGCAGCATTTATGTCTCTCCAATAAACGCCCTCTATGGAAAATATGTTGAAGTGATGCGATTGGTCCTTGTACTTAATGCCATTTTCTGTTCCTAGGTACTTACTCTGTACTGTGGGTTCTGTTTACATAAAATCCAAAGAAGCTCCTGCTAAGGATATTCTCAAAGATATTGTAGAAATGTGCCGCGGCATCCAGCATCCCGTTCGTGGGCTCTTTCTTAGGAGTTATCTCTCTCAAGTCAGTAAAGACAAATTGCCTGATATTGGTTCTGAATATGAAGGGTATGCGATGACCTACGACATGAACAACTAGATTTTATCTGTAGAGTTTTCATCTAGTGCTGTTGATGGCATTCTACCCCTACCTTGAGGTTTTCTCTCTGTTAGATGAATGCCAGGCTAAGTTACTGTACAAGATACAAAAGTATTTCTGACACTCACGTGCAAAAGTTGATACCCTACTATTTCCTTGCATGGTGACGTATTCCTGTTAAAATTGTGTATATATTTACAATTTGCTTTCATCTATTTTAATAGATTGCTTGTCGATATGTGTATTCTCGTTCAATTTTTGGTGTTAACATTTCCGCCAGCAGGTGATATAAGAAATGGGGGGAAAGCTCAGTACTTTTATTCTAATTTGTCGTCGGTTGGATTATATGTAGAAAATATTATCTATATTCCATATACTTCTGAAACATGGGTTATAACTGTGTTTATGAGTATGCATGCATGTATGTAGATGCTCTCTTTCTTCCACATTTTACATTAACACCTGCACATAAGTATATGTGTTTGTAATTTCCAATATACATGTCACATGATGTGATCGTATTCTTATGAATTCCAAAAATGGTTGTTGCCTTCTACAGGGATTCCGATACAGTTATTGATGCTGTTGAATTTGTTCTCCAAAATTTCACGGAAATGAACAAACTTTGGGTCCGAATGCAATATCAGGTAAAACAAGAAATAACAAACCGTAGTAGCTGTGCAGTTTATTTGACATACTTGTTACATGCCATGAAGATAAAACTGAATCATGTAGCATGATTTATATTCATTCTGTGGAATTTATTTAGCGAATGCGCTATATTTTCTAATCTTGCCATTGTCCCTTTTGATTTTCAGGGACCAACTTGGGAAAGGGAGAAGCGGGAAAAAGAAAGGAGTGAGCTTCGTGATCTTGTAAATACTAGCTGTCATTTGCTATGTTTCTTGAATTGTTTTTTGGGTTTAACTTGTAGAATCTTGAATCTGTTTCTCTCATTTTGATTAGGTTGGTAAAAACCTTCATGTTCTCGGGCAGATTGAGGGTGTTGACCTTGAAATGTATAAAGAAACTGTGCTTCCCAGAGTTTTGGAACAAGTAATCCACTGACTCGGATTAAAATATTTGTCTCCATTTCTCTGAAAGTAATAAAATGTTACACCTCTGTTGTGCATTCAGGTTGTCAACTGCAAAGATGAGCTTGCCCAATACTACTTGATGGATTGCATAATTCAAGTGTTTCCTGACGAATACCATTTGCAGACTCTTGAAACACTATTGAATGCTTGCCCTCAGCTTCAGGTTGATGCATTCTTCTGCACTATCAAATGAATTCTATAATTCTTAGAAGTTATGAATCCATGAACTAAGTCTTCTATTTCTATTTTATCATGTCACAATTCATACTGAGTTTACGCTCCTTCTTGATTGCTTTTTTCTCAGTCATCTGTTGATGTAAAAACAGTGCTTGCTCGGCTAATGGAAAGACTTTCAAATTATGCTGCTTCTGGTGTAGATGTAAGTAACTGAGATAATTTCGTTTAATCCAGTGTGAGATATGGTCCTCATAAATTCTCGCTGCAGGTCTTACCGGAACTTTTTCAAGTAGAAGCTTTTGCCAAGTTGAACAATGCCATAGACAAGGTAACCTACTTGGTTTCCTTTCGAAAGTCAAAGATTTTAATACCTATGGAATATGTATGAATCTTATAAAAATTCTCATTTCGGTTGTGTTGTAAACATAGAACTGATATTGTCTTAGAAAACTTAATTCACAAGATTAGTCAAGATATGTTGTACTATTGTGATTATGGAATAACCACGAAAAAGATGCTAATGACTTTTTTTTAGGGTGAAATTTACCTTTTTATATAGTGGGAACATATTTGGTTTATTAGTGGGCCAAAAAAATTTCCTTGTGTTACATCGAACCCACTGGGGTTCTGATGATGAGGTTTACCTCTGTCAGAAAACACATCGATGAGATTAGCCGTTAAATATTACTGTGATATATGCATCCAATCATTTTCATTTTGCTCTATCCATTCGTTTCTTCCTGCATGTAGTTTTTGCTTCATATGAGCATTTGCGCTCATGTAGGCAGCAGAAACTATGCTTCTTTCTCTTGAACTTCTGCTTCGTTCAGCTTGATGCAATATAATGTTCAAAAAATCATTATGATGAGACAGATGAGTACTTCTAATCATGATACGTGTTTTAGTTTATTATTGGTTTCTCACGGTATTTTTTCTTTCTTGGTGTTGCATTTGAACAAGCATACCACAATTAATTGACTAACTAGGACAAAATTTATGCTTTTTTCCTTTCTGGCTGAGTATTTCCCTACGCACTCATAGTTTAAAGTTGGTTCCTGAATGCAGGTGATAGCAGCACAAGATAATATGCCTATTGTTGGAGTAGTAACTTTGTATGCCTCTCTATTGACGTTTACTCTACAAGTACATCACGATCGGCTTGATTATGTTGACCAAATCCTTGTAAGTTAATTTTTATATAGCGATATTTTCTACAATTATTATGACAGAGTTATTTCAATTTCTTTCTTGCCACTTACATTTCCCTTAATATTTGATGCTCCTTGTGATTGGCCTGATCATTTTATAATCTAATTTAATTTTATGACATGATATTAGTTAGCCTTTTTCATTTTTCGTAATAACATACAACGGATTTACAATGAGTCATGTGCATCACAACATCTCTCTTATTTTTTATCATGCATATTGTCTGCTCTCGTATGCTTCGTTGTATGTGAGGTTATAGCAGAATAGATAAAATAAAGAACGAAAATATTCGAGCTGAAGTAGGTGTAGCTTGTATAGAAGAGAAGATGCAAGAAAATCGCTTACGTTGGTTTGGTCACGTACGACGTAGACCCAACAATACACTTGTGCGTCGAGTGAAGTCCATGGATTTCGGCCATTTCACGAGAGCGAGAGGACGACCGAAGAAAACATGGCTCGAAATTATACGCAAAGACTTGGAGTTCAAGGGGATTAAATAGGATATTCTGACCGATAGAAGCGCTTGGAGAAGACTGACGTACGTGTCCGACCCGACTTGATCCCCTCTATTGTTCATGTAGCCTACCCCAATTCATTGGGATTAGTTGTTGTTATTGTCTGCTCTCAAGACACTTGCACGGAAAAAAAAACATAAATTAAGAAACTGATTTTACCATATACAGAGAAGAGTAGAAGATGTAAAAGATTGAGAAACAAAGCAAACTGCTCAATGAGAATATTGAATTAGGACCTGATATCCTGCTACTGGGTGCAATGAGAAGTCAGTGATAATTGATGGTCAGTTTTCTCCACTGAAATGATGGGAGAAGATATTATATTTTTATTACCCCATTGAGCTCTTCTTTTCCGTAAAAAAGTAACCATGCTTTTCATATGTTTAAATGCGAGACTTGCACAGGAACTGGACATTTTGACTTGTTTGCATTTTAATATTATGAACTGGATCCTTGCCATCTTCCTGCAGGGAGCATGCGTAAAGAAACTTCCAGGAAAAGAAACGCTTGATGACAGCAAAGCTACAAAACTGATCATTGCTCTTCTAAGTGCTCCGCTTGAGAAATATAAAGATATTGATACTGTGTTGAAGCTGTCAAATTATCCTCTTGTCATAGAATTTCTAAATGGCAAAACAAATAAAGAGATGGCCAATGTAATTGTTCAAAACATAATGAAAAACAGGACCTTCATTTCAACTGCTGAGAAGGTGTGTATTTCCCTGATTAACTTTTAGTTAACTGATGTTTAACTCTCTTCTGACTTGGAGTTACTGGTCTTATAGGTTGATGCATTGTTTGAATTGATAAAGGGGCTCATTAAAGACTTGAATGATCTTCATGATGAGGTGACAATGGAGAAGTTCTCTATCATATCATGTGGCTTTTAATTGAATTTATTTTATGTTCTTTATTTTTTTTACTAATTTTACCCTTGCTGGTACCGTTGGTAACTCGAACCTGGGGACTAAGACCTAGGAAACCAATTATCCCTCCACCGGTTACAATATCTATTTGGGTTGTTGAAATGCAGTTTACTCCTGGATGTTACCATCCTTATATGTTCAGAAATTTTTTATTTACCTTGTATCTTCAGACCGATGAGGAGGACTTCAAAGAGGAGCAGAGTTTTGTTGCACGCCTTATCCAAATGATGCACAGTGATGATCCAGAAGAGATGTTGAAGGTGATCTTAAATTTTATGCTCCAAATTGATATATGCTCCGATTTCATCTTTCCAATGGCAGTAAAACTTCTACCTCCATACATGGCCCCTGCGCCACCCAATTTAATGCGAGCCAAAACCCAAACATTACAAATGACTCCCTGGTGGTTACGATGAGTGAAAAAATTACCTCTACTACACTAATACACCTGAAAATTTCTCTGCAGTAATCATGTTTGATAAATTAAATGTAGTCTATTTGATGAGGAAATAAGGATAAATATATATTTTTTGGTCGGGCAAGTAATTTTACTAAAGAGAGTACTAGGGGTAGTCCAAAAATTACAAAGAAAATTAAAAGAGAAAATAAAAACAACAAACAACCTAGTAAATTAAAACCTAAGCTAGAAGACAAACAGTAGGTTCCGTAATCCAATCCGTTAATGAGTAAGAAAAATGACTTAAATTTCTAATCCAAAACCAACTCATGAATTTGATCCATACCTGTTATTTTGGGATGACGTAGCTACAATGTTTCATGTCCCGCGGGTATGATGACATTTCTCACCTGATGATTGAATTCTCCTTCTGTTTGTTGTGTGACAAGAACACTTCATTTGTACATTAGTTGATATGATGCAATTCCACAAGTTATGTGATATTTTCAGTTTTGTTGGATGTTCTACAGTTTTTTTACTGCAATTTGATTGATGTGCCTCTTATTCAAATGCAAAGTTGTTTCTTTTTATTTTATTTCTTTATAACAACTTTTGTTGTTTCTGAATTGTCATTAAGTTCATGAGTTATACTTCCTAAAGTGACCTATTTTACTGTATTAGCATTCGAGTTTCAGTTCAAGTGTTTTATAGCTGTGAAACTTGTTTTATCTACTGTGTCTGCTTCCTTTTAGTGACATTCAAATGTTTATTGTTTCCCAGATCATCTGTACTGTGAAGAAGCATATTTTGACAGGAGGAGCAAAGAGACTGCCATTTACTGTTCCTACACTTATATTTAGTACCTTAAAGGTGTACATCAACATTTCATGCTATTAATCAGTAAATACTTTATACTTGATCCTTTTAGCACAAATATTATAAGCAATTTGGATACTGTTGTGAATTATATGGCCTAGGATTGGTTTGTGCAAGGTATCAGTACGGATATTATGACTGCAGCTGTTCGACGTTCATCGCATGTTATATTCTAACTCATTGTAGTGTTAAAACTCATGATGTCGATTCTTTTCTTCTACGAGGAAAATAGACTGTATTCTTGAAATTGTGCGTCTAAATTGGTGCATTTTCAACCTTGTGGAAGGTTACAATCTGGTGTAGAACAATAACCTCACAGAGCAAAATTAAACTACTAAATTTATCTAGTCCCTGCACAGACAGTCAGATTAAGTTTTACAAGTAAGAGTGTAATCAGGGCCAGGGCCAGGTTGAGCGCATTAGGTTCGGTAGCCAGGGCCAGGTTGAGCGCATTGGCTGGGAGTAATCAGGGGCAAGGCGACGAGCTTTTGTTGTTTTATTATTTTTTGACAGTATTATAAAGTTTTACACTAATAGTTTTTGTAAACCCTGAGAAGGAGGTGGTTTTTTATTTAAAATTTTGTCTCCTGTCAATGGATCAATTGGTCACCAAAAATGAGAGGAATAAAATGCATCAAGTTACAATTTTTTTTTTTTTTTGCATTGGTGATATCTTAATACAAATTTATGAAATAAAATATTCAAATGAAAGTACTACATCATGGATCCTCAAATTTTTGCTCTGTTCCCGGTGCTTCATTCAGGTAAGATATCGACAATGTCAACTTTATTGGAGTTGTTTATGATTGGAGATGTAGAACAGGAACGAGTAATTGTAAATGATACTTGTATATCTTACATTCGTCAGTGTTAGAATATTGATGTGTATCATTGTAAATAATGGTTTTTTGTGCAAACCTGAGCCTACTCCTTTATGGTAGGTGTGGGTACTCTGTTTTGTAAGTTATCTGATGTCTGCCTGAGTTACCCTTGTTTGCCCGCAGTTGATAAGGCGACTGGAAAGTCAAGATGATAGTGTATCCAAGGAAGACGACTCAGCTATGCTAAAAAAATTATTTCAGATAGTGACGCAGGTATGTTAGTTGAATAAGGCTGTAGATTGTGGCATTACCTTTTAATGATATATGGATTTTGCCGTGTCTTGTGTAGCTATCAGCAAAATCTTTGTGCACTATTTTAATATTAGTCTCGTGGATTTGCTTGAAAAATCTTATAACCCGTGTATTTATTTTTTGTTCTTCGGCTACACTAGTTTGATAGTGATCTTCTCTGCATGCTACGTGAAAATTTCCCTTCATTCAGTTGTGGGTTTCTGTCCACTTGAAGCATTTCCTTATTCTTGGCAATGACAAACTCTTATTATTGTTATTTTTTTATAGACGATTGAAGCTTTGTCCAGTGTTCCAGTTCCTGAACTGGCTCTAGGGCTGTATCTGCAGTGTGCTGAGGTAGTTTTTCGCCTGGAATCCTGGATGTAGTTTGTTTAATTTATCTGACCTATGTCTACTACTTTTTTGCTGATTCTTAGGCTGCAAATGACTGTGATTTAGAACCTGTTGCGTATGAATTTTTCACCCAAGCTTATATTTTGTATGAAGAAGAAATCACGGTGAACTTCCTGTATTCCTGTCTCATTCCTTTTGTTAGCCAGTAAATTTGTTTGTTAGCAAATTGCCAGGTGATGCATCTAATCTATGCTATGCTTATTTTGTTCTATTTGCCTGAATTATTTCCTCCACAGGATTCGAAAGCTCAAGTAATTACCATACACCTAATTATAGGGACACTTCAAAGAATGCATGTCTTTGGTGTTGAGAACAGGGATGCATTAACACACAAGGCCACAGGGGTAAGCCTATGTAGTCATGATATTGAGCAGATAAACACAGGATAAGGTTTTGTTGAGTTGTTTCTTTATGCTTTTCCGTACACACACACACATATATATATGTATATATATTGAGAGAGAGAGAGAGAGAGAGAGAGAGAGAGAGAGAGAGAGAGAGAGAGAGAGAGAGAAGGAAGGCGAAAAATACTGCATTATTTAATACCATATGAATGAACTTATCCTTTTCCCTTTTGCTACTCACTCTAGTATTCTGCTAAGCTGTTGAAGAAGCCTGATCAATGCAGAGCTGTATATGCATGTTCCCATCTTTTTTGGCTTGATGAAAATGACAGTATCCGGGATGGAGAGAGGTTGGTTAACACAATCCCGGCGCTAGTATTTTCAGTTGGGTCTTTATTTTATAGCTGCTTCTCAATTTCGTGTAGGGTCTTGCTTTGCTTGAAACGTGCTCTGAGAATTGCCAATGCTGCGCAACAAATGTCCAGTGCAACTCGAGGGAGGAGCGGATCATTTTTACTCTTTATAGAAATATTAAACAAGTAACTACTATTACTCATGCTATCCTTTTTTTATATGCTTTCAGCCTGTGTTTATCAGAAATATTGATTCTTTTTTAATTTCATTTTTAGGTATCTCTACTTCTACGAGAAGGGGGTCTCGCATATTACTGCTGAGTTAATTCAGGGCTTGATTGAATTGATCACAAGTACGACAGATGGTGAAAACACAACACCTGATCCAGCAGCAGATGCTTTTTTTGCCAGTACGGTGAGGTATATTCAGTTTCAGAAGAACAAAGGTGGTGCAGTGGCTGAGAAATACGAGCATATCAAGGTCTGATCATCTCAACTGACTTGTACCAATAGAGAATTGGAAGAGTCATACCTGTTGATTTTTGAACTCATTTCACTCCGAGATTATGGTGTTTCGTTCGGTATTGGGGCTCAAGAAATTGCTAGTCCCAACATCAAACGTTCTGACGTATGCCGACTATTCTGCTATCGAATTTGTGGATAGTTGTATAACTCTATTGAAAAAAAATTTTAAAAAAAATTTGCATGATGTGTCTGTAGTTTTGTGAATAGAAAGCATTGTTTCTTAGATGTATCGGAGAAGGATGGAAGCTGCAGAACGGCTTAAACTCATTGTTGATATTTGAGGCTTCTTGTATTTATTTGATTGATGTTTTAGATATTCTCTCTGCATCATCTCTTCTGGAACTATGAAAAAGGAATTTTTTTTTCGCAAGAGTTTTTGTTTCATTGAGATTGTAAAATATATTGAAGTTACTGGAAGGAAACTGGCTATGGATTGTTAACCTCATGCTACTTATTCATCATATCGGTTTTGCGCAAATTCAAGAGAAGCAAAGGTTCATTTGGTCTGTTGCTTTTTAATAGGAAATCTTTCTCATCTCACGAAAAAGTAAGTATGAATTCTTCCTTTTCTGAAATTAGGCAAATAAAGTAGATTTTGTCTCGATTAAATTATCAGATTCAAATATAGGCCTGATTGTAGAAAGAGCAACGGGGAGCGAGAAAGTGGCAATGCAATATGCTTTTGGGTGGAATTAAATTTTTTGAAAGAAATCACAGTTATACTCCGTCAGTTGTTACAGACAAACATTTTAAAAATAAAATATGTTCTAAACTGACCCGAAGTGAAAACTCAAATGGAGTCCTTAGCATCAAATCCAAAGTTGTAGTAAATCTAGACCAAGCTCGTTTTACAAATAATATGATTCAACATCTGATTTTAATTTAAAATTGTGACATAAATGAAAGAAACAATTTCTAAGATTGAAATCGACGTTACACCCGATCAAACATAATTGGTATAGCCGATGGCTTGTAGTTGTAGTCCATCTAGCACCGATCGCAATTGCGACCTAAGATCTCTTGTTCGAGTCTTCGTCCCCCTCCACCACTAGTTGTAATAGTTGCTCACAAAAACATAATTGGTATAATATAATGTTAAATTATCTAATGGATGCATGACATTTCATTACACACATGAAACTTATTTGAGAATAGATAAATTACATAATCCAACAAGTTTTACCTCATGTAGCAGGAATATCCCAAATTTTAATGCAATCTCCAAATTCTTGAAATATAATGGTCATTTTAAGATTATATATATATATATATATATATATATATATATAATTGAATATTGTCTTCCAATCTCATAGGAATTCATGAATCCAGAACTTAGGCTTTTAAATAACAACAGTTGCATAACTTTCAAGTTTCAATGGAAGCAAATTTGGGGTTAGCCCATCGCGTATTTGTGAGTCCAAGTACGAGCCATCGAATCGTATTTTGCTTTGTCGCTTTTGTACATATTAGCTATTTCGGGTACCAGTGGATCATCCGGATTAGGATCGGTAAGCAACGAGCATATTGAAAGCAAAACCTAACCACATGATCACAAAACTGTTATAAGCAACAATATTCCATCGATTATTTTTTGAATTTGAATGATATTATATAACATTAAAGCATGCAGTCCGACTATAAATCTAGTAAAGATCAAGAAATTTAAAAATACTTTTTTAAGAGCTGGTCCCACCAAATATTGAGCTCATGACAGTTATCGATAATATCACTTTACTCCATGTGGTTTGTAAATGTGCATTTTATCCCACTATGGTATCCCTAGGCACTTTACCCATGTCGTTTTCAAAATAGATATTTTATCATCATGTGGTTTGCAAAATATATCATACATGGAATGAGCGTTTTGTAAATGTTCACAAATTACATGGGTAAACTGCATATTTTCATAAATCATAGTGGATAAACTGCCTATTTTCAAACCATATAGTGGTAAACTACCTATTTTCAAATCTTATAGGTGTAATCTGCTTATTTGGCAAACCACAGTGGTTCTTTGTCAATAACCCCAATAAATATTAAATACCTCGGTCTAGGGCAAACTTTGATGAATAATATGAGTTATTACATTTTAATAGCAAAACTTTACATATCTTTTCTTAAAAATTATAAAAAAAAATTACAAGTTAAATTTTTCCCATTTTCAGCAGCAAATGCCATATTCTTTTTTGAGTTTACCTTGGATATGGTCAGAGCTGGACTCCATTGATCCTTGAGTATATCCAAGCAAATATTCCCATTGTTGTTAATATTTGGGTGGAACACTTTGGTCCTAAAGGCAACCTGCAATTTAATAAAATATTATAGTTTTTTCTGAGAAAATTAATAACTGGAATTAAATATAAACTTTCGGGATACGATAGTTTAGAAACAAGTAGTAATAAAGTTACCTTTGGAGGTTTAAAAGGGTAATCGGGGGGGAAATGGATAGTGACTTGGAAAACTCCACCTGCATAGGGGCTCTCATTTGGTCCTATTATTGTCGCTTGCCAATGGAACATGTCTTGGGCAACTGGACCTGATCATTATTATATTTCATTTAATATTTCAAATCATATACCTGAAAATTTAATGTTTGTAGAAAATTATTCATAAAATTCGATTACTTTTTTGACTCAAGTTATTGATTTTTCTGATGGTTTTTTTAAAGAATTTTCATATCATGTACTTGAAAATTAAGCATAGACTGTGTTGGTTTTATTTCCCCTATTTTCAGAAAAATATTGTTTGAAATGTGTTTGTAGAATGAGATGTATATTATTTATTAGAAGATTGTTTATTATAGATATTGAGGAAATTTTAACCTACACCGCCACACCAAGAGTGTTACTTTCGGTATGGATATAACCATTGGATGGTGTGGACCTCACGTTGTCTCCAAATACATAAAATCACCCTCGTCGCTACTCCCCATTAAACGTACAAAACGTACAAAACCCAGGTCTATATACCCACCCCTTGACAGCAATTGAATTACAAATTCAGCTCTGAAAATGGATAAGGCCGAATTGACTTATTCAATTTAGGACATTTGTGGAGAAATATAAATTGACATTTTTCTGTATTGGGGCTGGTAAGAAGAGCCGTTACAAACCTGCACTGCATGAAGTAGGAGGGTCCCTTTGCAATTCTCTTAGTTCCTTGAGAATTCTCTTTGAAGCCATTATTATAGCAAAGAGTAAATCTCACAATTGAGGAAAATCTCGACTTTGGATGTCAAACTTAGCAATACAACAAGCTTATATAAAAGAGATGAGAGAGTGGAGAAAATGGTTGGTTTATGGTACAAATTCCATTAGGATAAAGTAACATACTTCTCTTTTTGAAAAAAAAGAGGTTCAAATCAACTTCGACAAAATCTTCCAATTTAAAAAATGGGTATCTTTTTTGGCATTAAAATAAATAAAGCTTTATTTTGTTGTAATATCTTAAAAGAAAAAAGGAAAAAATATATTTAAATCCAAATTCCTCTGTCACAATAACTACCACTTGCAAAGAAGAATGTCAAGGAAACGCACTTGGAAATGTCCAAATCCATTGGTCCAAATTCAATGTTTTTATAAGTACAAATCTGTGAAGGAGAGAATTGTCTACCTTTAGAGGTTATACTTCAAATTTTATACACAATACACATTCTATTCAACAGGAAGTGGATCACCATTAACCAAGGAATCTTATCTTTAGCTTTTAATAAATTGGCCCAAACTTTATTCCATTCTTGTCAAGGAGAAGAAAAATGGCGGCCAATAAAAGTTATAAAATTATAAAGAGTGTTGCTTAATATTTAGGCAATATAAAGTCTAAAGAATTTCAAGAACTTGGAATTGTAAAAACCAAGGAGTCCTACAAGTGACCAACAAACTAAACAATTCAAACAATACATCCAAATTCCAGACAGAAAAATAGATGAAATGATATCAATATGGGGTAAAACTTCTATTTTTTTCCTAAGAAAAATGAAAGTACATGCAATTTTAAAAACTTTTTATTCGAGAGGAATAGATGTTCCAACCCAGTCTTGCTGAGGTGATAACCTCTCACATGTTTACCAATCAGGCCACACGAAACATAGAAAGGTTTGTGTATCCAAATTAAACATCATAAACCATATATACGAAAGCATGAAAACGTGATTACGTTGAAAGTTTAATGTAACACGACCTATTAATATTAAACAAAATCACAATTGCTGCTGGTCTAGTTTATAAATAAGAAAAAGCTAATGGAAGTAAATTGGAAGAACGAAGTGGTCTAAAGGGTGACTTAACAATCAAAGATCAAATTCACTACACATAATCCAAGCCAAAGCTATCATAAAAGATCGATAACCCAGACTCCAAGCCACCATTGCTTTCACAGAGACCGCTAGTTCATTGGGACCTACTAATTCTTTGAGGTACAAGCATAAGAAAGGGAAATCGGGAGAGTGGCATTTGACGAACAGTTATCCTTCCCCTAGTGCTGATCACAATATAGAACATGCCTTCCGAGCCTCACTCTTCTTTTTCTTTTGCTTGGGTGGCTGGAGCACGACTTTAATGGCAGAATCAAAAACTGCCTTGACATTCTGTTAGCAAACACATAATACACTAAAGGACGGTATGAGCCAAGTATAAGAAGGTTTCTACGAGACAATAATTAGGAAAACAGGTCCCTGTACATACCTGTTGCGTTTTCGAACTACATTCAATGTAAGCAGGAGCTCCAATCATCTTACTCAGCTCCTCACCCTTCAAGTTTGAAAACGAGTAACATAAAGTTCAGAATAGTAGCTAAAGTAAAGAAACGTTGTCTTTCGTATTTGCGTACAAGTCAGAAGACAACAAAAGGAAAGTGATACTGGTCAGGCGTTATAGGCTCACTTGTGCCGTAGTGATTGGAACAGCACCTGGATGGTCAACAAAGAACTGCTTGTCATCCCGAAGATCTAAATCCCCAAAAATATTAAAGAATCAATAAATATAATCTTGTTCATAAATTATGCACAAAATTTTACCTTTGACTAATGAGAATTGAGAACAGAGTTAATTTTTTCCAACATGTAAAATTTTTAAACATAGGTGAAGTATCAACTTTTAAACTGAATGGGATGTATAAAACAAAGAACAGATGCACCATGCAAGAATTAAGAACAAGAAGTCAAAACCCTAGAGCTTTTCACATCTCATCAACAAGCTTATGATTGTCCACAAAATCTTCCTCCATGAAGCTTTACAGACTCGTGTAGACAACAGACCCAATGAAGGAAGCAAAAAGTAATATAGCAATTGTATTTCAGGAGATGGTAGAATTCATACCCAAGCACACAAAAAAATAATAACATCAGAGTCAAACTAATTCCTTTTGAACTTTTATATATCATCTTATCCAGAGGAAAAGATATTTTTCTAAATAAATATTTAACGGGGAACATGGTGACATCAAATTAAGAACACCAGTGGCGTTAACTCTTAGCCATTGTTTAGGCTGAACAGACAACTCTTACATCTGTGAATCGTGCTAAAATTAGTAAAATATCACAAACAACAATAGTGACAACAATAAAATGACAACAGTGGACTAAATCAAACTTTCACCCATATTTTTCATCGGATATAATTTATAGCAGATGAAACCACCTCAATCTACAGGCAATACATTACTCGATACAATTTCTGTTCGGATAGCTAAAGCACAGAAGTTAAGCATCGAAAATGATCAACAGCTACAACTTTTTTTTTTAGGCAGAACACCTACGACATCTTTTTCCATCTGTATTCACATATAATTCCTACGGTTGTTGTTTGTGTTTTTTACAGTGGTGTCAGTTTGGAGGGTATATGAATAAAAAAATCTCACCAAGTTTTGTTCCAACAAGAACTATAGGGACACCAGGAGCATAATGCTTCAGTTCAGGAATCCACTGGAAAAATAAGTGAATAAATACTTCATCAAGAAAAAAAGAGACGGCTGCGAGTAGAAGTGCAAAGGTGGAAGTAGACAACATAAGAGAAAGTAAATGAACAGCGATCAAGTCATCACCTTCTTGGAGACATTTTCATAGCTGGCCTTGCTAATGAGAGAAAATGCCAAAATGAAAACATCAGCTCCACGATAACTCAAAGGTCTCAACCTATTATAATCCTCTTGTCCTACTCAATGAAATGAAAACGGAAAGTTCATAAAAGTACAACAAAAATACAAAAAAGTTCACGAAATCTAAGATTATACAGACAATTAACAACATCTGAAAATGTATAAGAAGCTTCGGTAAGTACACATTTCATGAAAGATATGTCTAGGGCTCACCTGCAGTATCCCACAGGCCAAGGTTAATAGTGCTTCCATTGACAACCACATTTGCACTGAAATTATCAAACACGGTTGGCACATAATCCTATTTCATTTCAAAATGGGAATCAGGTAACAAATCATATTTAAATTTTCATGGAAATACAACATAACATCAAATTCAAATCCAATTTGAATAAAATATTCAAGGTAAGAGGAGAATCCACATAGTTGAAGACACCTATTGCAGTTCCCACATGACATACACAGCTGGAGAATGAAGATACACATTCTTTCTCTTTATTTAACAAACAAAACCTTCAAAAAGATAGAATTGCACTCTAGCACAAAGTAAAAGAAGGGATCTTCACAAAATCATTTGACTTCTCATCAAAGATATCATTAACTCCAAATTCAAAATCATTAACACAGGACACGGAAATGCAACCAAATTTCTTCATTTCTCAAGAATTAAAGAAATCATAACAAATCATAAATGTTTAAACATATTACAGAATGACAATCATCCAAAAACAATATATATCCATAGAGGAATAGAATATATAAAAGGCAGACCGTGGGGAAGGTGTTGCTAGTGTAGGAAATCAAGAGACAGGTCTTGCCAACGGCTCCGTCACCTACTGTCACACACTTAATGAATCTCGAAGCACTCATTCTAAGCAAATGAAAACTCCCCTATTTGACACACGCACACACACACACACACACACACTATCTCTCGGTCTCTCCCTTTATCTCTCTTCTACTCAGATATTCTTCAGAAGACCTGACGTAATAGGTAGTTACGAAAAACACCCAAGCGCACATTAATGTGTAAATTGCATAATAAAAAAGTCGTACATGAACTCAATATTTTCATTTATTCCACCCTTCAATTGAAAAATATGTGGCAAATCACCAATTTCCAACCATAACCCTAATTGGCAAAGAATGCGAGCAAAAACGAAATTGGGAGAATTAGAACATGGGGTCTGGAGATCTAGAGAGAGAAAATATTTGATTGACGAGAGAAGATTGTGCATGAAATGGGAGAATTGATAACAAAATAACTAGATTTACCCGCCAATACTGCCATTGAACCGTTCTCCTTCCGCCCTGGCATCGATTTTCTCGCTCCCGCTGCGGAGACACTTTCTGGGCCTTTTAGATCAGGTATGAATGGGCGGCCTAATGGGCCTGAAGGTGTGATCTACGCATCTTCTTTGAGATACAACTATACAAACGGGAAAATATGGTGGGACTTGAACATGATCTTGGTCATGTACCAACTAAGGTAGAAGCTAGTTATCTTTATTAGCTTTACCCTTCGTTAGTTTCTTTATCATCATCATTATTACTAACAGACGATGTACACACGTTGCGTGTGTAACCTAATTAATAAATATAAAAAAAACAAATGTCATATATAGTTAGGGATAACGATCAACTAAGAAATTAAATCAAAGCAAGATCATATGGAACCACAAAAGATATATGCCAAAACAGCAAAAAGGAAAATAAATTTCCTCACTTTCTTGAGCACAAATGGTTGTGTTTGCTTTATGCACGTCCACTTTAAATTGACAGGGGATTAGTCTTCAAACATGCAGTGACACGGAGGAACATAGTCATTATCTCTTTTAAGTGTAACCTTCGCCTCCTCGAGTAAAAAAACATCACAAAAAAGCTCTTAATAATAGTTGGTTTGCATTTGGTAAATAATAAAGAGTACATGTGGAGAAAATACATACATATTGGGGTCCTCCACCATGACAGCAGTTTCCAGAGCAAAGGTGTCCTGCAAAACTAAATCATCCTTCTCTCCATCAACTTCAGTCTTATCATTTACTTTGTGAACCAAACCACAGGCACCGCTGTAGGAAGACATGCCACTTGCAGCCACGGATGGTGCAGGGATGGGCAATGTTGGTATTCAAGACTTCTTTTCCCTCTGTTTCTGCAGGAATTTTACCTCCTCCAGCGCCAAAGGTAACATAATCGAATAACCATTTATCGACCTATACTATTGAGTATGAATAAAGCAGATAAAAGATTGGCCGACTCCATTTGCCCCCATTTGCCAAAATAATTTAAACTTGTATTTTAATCATTCCAGGGGTTAAGTTTCTAAGAGACGTAGTTTGAGGTAGTCCACATCTTCAGTTGCATTAGCTACATTAATTAGAGTATTCAGCACATGTCTTAACATGGACGGCTTGATGCCACATGATAGTAAAGAAACCCACAGTTGGCACATATCTTATTTCATTTCAAATTGGGAATAAAGTGACAAATCATATGTCAAATTTTCATGTGAATAAGAATAACATCAATTCAACCAAAAGATGCAACAAAGAAACCTAATACGCACGTCAGCTCTTTGTAAAGTTCTTCTTCAAGTTCCCACAGTTCTTATAAGCCCGTGCTTACCCAACAATTGCCTACAAAAATTGGTCGAAACAGAATAAAAAATTAGTTTTCAAAAACTTTTTGGGATGTTTATTTTTATAAAGGGAAATCATACACCTGCTTTGATTTGTGTTGGCCGGTGGTTTGACCACTATTCAAATGGTGGCTTTACTATTCATATGGTGGCTCTTTTCTTTCTCATTTGGTGGCTTGGAATTCAACAAAGGTAGGAGTAGAAGTTGCCATGAAATTGTCCACCGGAGGTATTTTGCACCTATATAAACCCATCAACTCTTCCTCAGAAAATTATCCCTCAATCTGAAATTACTTCTCAATATTAAGCTATTGAAGCTTCTGCATCTGTTTCTGTGAGTTGTGAGGTGATCCTCAAGAGTTTGTAATTCTCGTCAGAAATTTCGAATAAATTGTGTTTGCTTCCCGTGGATGTAGACAATTGCCGAACCACGTAAATATTCGTGTTCTTGTATATGTGTATGATTTTTGCACTTTATTTTGGGTATTCTGGCACAACAATTGGTATCAGAGCCATGTGTTCGTGAAAATGCCCGAAAATTGAAAGTGTTCGAAATTGATTTTTTATCATACTACTAGATTCGTCTCGTCGACGGGAGTCCGGAACAATTTTCGGTTCGCAATTTCGACTTCCGAGTCAACGGGAAATTAAATTTAAAGTTTTGAAAATATTCTGAAATTTTCTGTACGTACATGCATGTTGGAGAAGAAAGGATCCGATCCAACTTCAAAATCGGATCCGGGTCGACCCAAAACCTGGCCCGAAGAACCAGCCAGCCCGATTCAAGGCCCGAAACTACCGACCCAGCCCGAACCGGGCCCAGCCCTCCGGTTCAGCTGAACCAAATTGAACCAGCTGGTTCGACCGAACCAGCTCTGAACCGGTCCAAAACTGAAATAGCCCGTTTTTGCTCGTTTTACGTCCGATTTTGTTGATCCAAGACTGGTTTCCTACTATTTCGACCCTTCCGGACGCAACGGTAGCATCGGTTTCTGCTAAAAAGCTACCCAAAAGGTCGAAGTAATGGATGAAGAAGCATCCACTAGCGGTTCAGTGCGACGAACCATGTTATCCAATGCGAAGTTCGAGGTGGAGAAATTTGACGGCACCAACAACTTTGGCATGTGGCAATGTGAAGTATTAGATCTCTTATCCGTGAGGGATCTAATATAGCTTTGGAGTCTAAGCCCAAGGACATGTCACCTGAGGATTGGAACTATGTCAACCGGCAAGCTTGCGGGACAATCAGGCTCTGCTTATCCAAGGAGCAGAAGTATTTTGTCATGAAAGAGACGTCCGCAACGAGTCTCTGGAAGAAGCTGGAGGACAAATACATGACGAAAAGCATAGAGAACCGGCTCTATCTGAAAAAGAAGCTTTTTCGTTTTCAGTATAAGAAAGGTACGCCAATGATTGAGCATCTTGATAATTTCAACAAAATTATTGCCGATCTGCAAAATCTGGAGGTTGAAGTTCAAGATGAAGATATGGCGTTATTGTTGTTAAATTCCCTGCCCGAATCTTATGATCATCTGACCACGACTTTGTTATACGGCAAAGACGATGTCAAATTCATGGATGTTTCAAATGCGTTGGTAAACAATGAATATCGGAGGAAAGACCAGTATGATCATAGAGATACCACGTCTGAAGCACTGATGGTATCCAGAGGGAGAAATAACAACATAAAATCTGTAAAGGGACGAGGCAGATCCAGATCGAAGTCCAGAGGAGAATCAACAAGGAGACGTCCAGCAAAGGATGAATGTGCCTATTGTCATCAGAAAGGGCACTGGAAGAAGGATTGTCCTAACATGGATAAGTCAAATGCGAATGTGGCACAACAAAATTCCAACAATGAAGATGATTCGGCGTTCTCGGTTTCATCATCTTCATTCAATTCATCTGATAGATGGATTCTGGATTCTGGTTGTTCTTATCATATGTGTCCACATCGCCAGTGGTTCTCAGACTTTGAAGAAATCAATGGTGGGGTTGTCCTTATGGGCAACGATAATGTCTGTCAAACAAAAGGCATCGGTATAGTCCGCTTGAAGATGCACGACGGTACTATCAAACAACTTACAGAAGTGAGATATGTTCCTGATCTGAAGAAGAATCTGATCTCACTTGGAGTCCTCGAGTCCAATGGATACAAGATAACCATGGAGGGCGGAATTCTAAAAGTTGTACGAGGTGCACTCTTAGCGATGAAAGGTACTCGAGAAAGAAATCTATATTTTCTGGATGGTCACACATTTTCTGGGAGAGCTGCAGTCTCCACTAGCACTGTTGAAGATTCATCTGATACCTCACGGCTCTGGCATATGCGCTTGGGACATGCCGGTGAGAAGGCTCTGCAAAATTTAGTGAATCGAGGTGTTTTGAAAGGTGCCAAAAGTGGGAAACTTGACTTCTGTGAACATTGTGTCTTGGGCAAGCAGACACGTGTCAAGTTTGGTACTGCTATCCATCGTACCAAAGGGATATTGGACTACGTGCACACCGACGTTTGGGGACCTTCTCAGAACGCTTCATTAGGAGGTAAACGTTGGTTCGTTACTTTTATAGACGATTTCTCGAGATATGTCTGGGTGTATACTATGAATCATAAGGATGAAGTTCTGGACATCTTCCTCAACTGGAAGAAGATGATCGAAACCCAGACCGGAAGAAAGATAAAGAGGCTCAGATCTGATAATGGTGGAGAATACAAGTCAGACCCATTTCAGAAAACCTGCCAGAAAGAAGGGATAGTCAGACATTTCACCGTACCAGGCACGCCACAGCAAAATGGTGTAGCAGAACGTATGAATCGTACTCTGATTGATAAAGTCCGCTGCATGTTATCCCAATCTGGACTGAGCAAGGCATTCTGGGCTGAAGCCTTGTCATATGCCTCTTATATCATCAACAGGCTACCAACTTCTGCACTAGAAGGAAAAACTCCGAAGGAGGTATGGTCTGGACGACCCGGGTCTGATTATGATTCTCTGCATATATTTGGGTGTCCCGCATACTTTCACGTCAGAAAATCAAAGTTGGAACCTAGAGCCGAGAAAGCTATTTTCATGGGCTTTAGTGAAGGGGTTAAAGCATTCCGTCTATGGAACCCCGAGTCAAAGAAGATTGTCTTGAGCAGAGACGTTACCTTTGACGAATCCGTAATGCTGAAACAGAACGAGTCAGAGATAGAGAACCAAGATCCGAGTTCTCAGTTGCAGGTGGAGTTCGAGATTCCCACAACTCCAGACCAACCTGTTCAGATTGATGATCATCCTGAAGAAGACTCTGACGATCAGATTGATGACTCTGTTCAAACGGAGGTACCCGATTCAGCATCAGTACCTGATTCTATTGCTACCAGTAAACCAAAGAGAATTATCCGGAAACCTGCTCGGTTTACTGATATGGTAGCGTTCGCTCTTCCAATTGATCAAGATGGTATTCCGTACAACTACAAAGAAGCTATGTATAGTACAGAAAAGGCCATGTGGAAGACGGCGATGGATGAAGAAATGAAATCGCTTTATCAGAATAAAACATGGAAACTGGTTCCACTTCCTAAAGGAAAGAAAGTTATTGGCTGTAAGTGGGTCTTTGCAAAGAAGGAAGATGCGTCAGGCAAAGACAATATCAGATACAAAGCTAGACTAGTAGCAAAAGGCTACGCACAGAAGGAAGGAATAGACTATGATGAGATTTTCTCACCTGTTGTAAAGCATTCGTCTATTCGACTCTTACTAGCTTTGGTTGCACAGTTTGACCTCGAGCTAGCCCAGCTTGACGTCAAAAAGGCATTCCTTCATGGAATTTTGGACGAGGAGATCTATATGGCTCAACCTGATGGATTCAAAGTTCCCGGTCATGAAAATTGGGCTTGTAAGCTCGACAAGTCACTCTATGGTCTCAAACAGTCACCGAGACAGTGGTACAAACGGTTTGACGGCTTTATGAAGACACAGAGATACACACGCAGTCAGTTTGATCATTGTGTCTACCTGAAAAAACTCCAAGATGATACATTTATCTATCTGCTCTTATATGTTGATGATATGCTGATCGCATCTAAAAGCAAGATAGAAATTGATAAACTAAAGGCTCAGCTCAGCTCAGCTCAGAATTTGAGATGAAAGATCTTGGAGAGGCCAAGAAGATTCTTGGAATGGAGATCAAGAGAGAAAGAACAAAGGGCACAGTCTGTCTGACACAGACTCAGTATCTGAAGAATGTACTCCAGAGATTTGGTATAGATGGAAATACCAAACCTGTAAGTACTCCGTTAGCTCCGCATTTCAAATTGAGTGCATCAATGTCTCCTACTACAGATGCTGAGATGAGACAAATGGATAGCATTCCTTATGCAAATGCTGTCGGAGCTCTGATGTATGCAATGGTGTGCACAAGACCTGATATTTCTCATGCAGTTAGCATGGTGAGCCGATACATGCACAACCCTGGTAAAGAACATTGGCATGCAATAAAGTGGATTCTACGGTATATTCAGGGTACCGTGGATGTTGGTCTAAAATTTCAGAAAGACGAGATCAGTCGTCTAGTTGGATATGTTGATTCTGATTATGCTGGTGATCTTGATAAGCGTCGATCAACTACTGGTTATGTATTTACAATGGCAGGAGGACCAGTGAGTTGGAGATCCACGCTACAGTCTACAGTTGCTTTGTCTACTACAGAGGCAGAGTACATGGCGATCACAGAAGTATTCAAGGAAGGCATCTGGTTGCATAATTTGGTGAAAGACTTGGGCATCAGGCAGAAAAATACAGAGATTTTCTGCGACAGTCAAAGTGCCATATGTCTGGCGAAGAACCAAGTCCATCACAGTCGCACCAAACACATAGATGTTCGCTACCACTTTGTTCGGGAAATAGTAGAAGATGGAGATATTCTACTCAGAAAAATCGGGACTGCAGACAATCCTGCAGACATGTTAACAAAGGTGGTGACAGGGATCAAGTTTCAACACTGCTTGAACCTGATCAACATCTCTCGAGTATCCAACGCCTAGGGCGTACTGAAGGAGGCAACACAAATTGACTGGAAAATCGCCAAGGTGGAGATTGTTGGCCGGTGGTTTGACCACTATTCAAATGGTGGCTTTACTATTCATATGGTGGCTCTTTTCTTTCTCAATTGGTGGCTTGGAATTCAACAAAGGTAGGAGTAGAAGTTGCCATGAAATTGTCCACCGGAGGTATTTTGCACCTATATAAACCCATCAACTCTTCCTCAGAAAATTATCCCTCAATCTGAAATTACTCTCAATATTAAGCTATTAAAGCTTCTGCATCTGTTTCTGTGAGTTGTGAGGTGATCCTCAAGAGTTTGTAATTCTCGTCAGAAATTTCCAATAAATTGTGTTTGCTTCCCGTGGATGTAGACAATTGCCGAACCACGTAAATATTCGTGTTCTTGTATATGTGTATGATTTTTGCACTTTATTTTGGGTATTCTGGCACAACAATTTGAGCTTCAATATCTTGGTTCCTGCTTCTGGTTAAAGAAATTAGGGAAAACAACTCCTTTAATAATCTGTTGGAAGATTAGCCTAACATATTCAATTCACACAGGGAATAAGAATTAACCACTCGAATCTAATTGCACCTGTCAACCAAAGACGGGCATAGCAGAGAGCTCAATAAGTACTGATAAAAAATTTATATCACATTTTGTATTACAGTTTTCGTAAGTAAAATATCATGGTCAGCTACAACCATGTCATAAGCTCTTCGTAAAACACTGAAATCCTACAAAAATCGATTTATTCTCCAAACTCTTTTAACTAATCAGCGTCAGAAATAAAAAGCTTCAGGGTCCTTGTAGGTCCAATACCAACCTTCAATTTTTTTGTAATTCCATCTTGGTCTTTGAAAATCGGACAAAAACTAAAGAATTTAATGAGGGAGTGAGCAGATTATGAAGCAAAGACTACTTTTTTTAATACACGGTGAATGGATTAGATCAAGCCTACTGCAAGTCTGCAACGGCAATACCAAAATCAAGTTAAATATACTAGTGGCATACCTCTTGCTTGTACTCCAGGAACCTGAGTAGAGTCCAGCCACTTGTTGTATCTTGAAAGTATACCCTTCATGCCGAAACCATATGCAATTCTTTAACACTTAAAATAGTTTCTAATTTTTGTGCACTAAATACACACAGACACACACATATTGTGAAACAAATACATTAATAAACATAAAACGTGCAATTGAAGGGTGAGACATCTCTTTGATCAATCTTCATAAAATATAGATTTACAACATAGTTAGATGATACCTCAGTGGGGGATAATAGATTATCAGCAGCATCCTCTTCCGTTGGAACAATGGAGATTAAATCCTGAAAAACAAATATCATTATTTTGTGATAGTTATCTGAAAAAATCTAATTAATTAATTGAAACAAAATATATGTTGTGTGATTAAAAAAAAGGGACACTACGTGAGGAAACGTACCAAGTCATCCCCTTGTTCAAACATCTACCCAACAAAAAACATCCCAAAATGAGCCCGTCTACGGTTTGATAAAATCGCCAAACAGAGGACAAATCGAAAACATTTTCACATGGTAGAGAGCATGAACAATAGTTCTGGACCCTGGCTACGAAAGGGACACTTCGGATCAAATTTTACCCCACTTCGGATCAAGTTTTCATTCTCTCGCAACACCTTTGCGTCTTATGTAGATTGACTTATTTTTTCAACTTTTGTCTGATAAAAACCAAATATAAAACAGGACCAAAATACATGATTTCAATAATATATTTGGGTAAATATTTGCTAATTGCTACATCCGTAAGCCATATGAACATGAGATTAGTGAAATTGACGCAAATAAATGATCATACATTTTATATGTGCTAAAAATTTCTTTTGTTAAAAATGATATATGAACTAAGCCTAAAGAAATCAATCTTTTTGTAAAGATATTGACGTCGTACCAGATTACCAGTAAGTAACTCACACGCAACCCAGTTTCCTATCACAATTTTACCTCTCTCATCTCAATTTTACCTTTCTCATCTCAAGAATATGATATTTGACTTCTGTTATTTGTTTGGACGTTAAGAATGTTATATTTGCTCTAGTTTGTACTTGTCAAGTTGGCCATTATATCGTTTGTTCATGCTATAAAACAAAAACAAACAAAAAAAAAACAAAAAAAACTAAAGGCAATACTTGATAGTTGATTTCTTTAAATCTATATACAATTAGCTTATATATAAACCCTTTGCTATTATATAAACAAAGATCATTACACAATTAAATTTTATGTGTCATATTTATTAGAATAGATACAAATTTGATTAGTTTTGATTTATAACTCAAAAAAAAAGTAAAATCAAGCTTATGAATCCACAAAAATTGTGTCAAAAATATTTTTATGAGTTCATAAATTTGACTTTTGCAAGGTCGAACCGTACCGTGTCAAGGGGATCCGACCGTTTTGCCATCTCTACTACTAATAAGGGTAGACAAATATTTTTGGGTGATGGGTATCCGGCCCGACCCGGTCGGGTAGTTTTATTAAAAATTCTGATTTGAGTTTTTCCGAAACTGATAAAAAAAATTCGGGTTAGTGTCGGGTTGTGAAGCAAGAACCCAAAATTATTATCGGGTACCCGAACCCAACAATATTTGTACACACTACATATGCTTTGTTATGTTTAAATTTCCATCACCTTACACGCATGCCATCAGCTCATCACCCGACATTCATGCCATCAACCAAATGAAATCATTTTTCAATTAATGTGTAGCTGGTGGTTATAGCTACTGGTAAATTTTAGATCATTTTTTTTCTTTAATTTTACCCTTTTTTTAGCTCCTGAACTCACTGAAGTTTCACAAGAAATTCTCTTCAGTTATAGGTTTGAAACTCTTCCTTCCATTATATACTTTTTTTGTTCGATAATTGTGTGTATATGTGCGCATTGTGTTTGAATTTTATGTGCTCCGAGTACTTTGTACCATCTGTCTGTCTGTGTTTGTTTGTTTGTTTATGTTCTTTTTTCCCCAACCCTAATGATCGGTTTATATCGTGTGTTTTTCGGGTTTTCTTGTAAAGAACATGTATGCTATTTCTTTTATTTTCAGACTGTGACAATGTTAAGTCGGTTGAATTCTTTATAGCAATCAGATTATTTTACATTCTAACTTTTTTAGTATTCTTTTTGAGAGGCTCATATTTAGACATTTTTCCGTTGCTGTTTATTGAAACTCGATCTGCAATCAATTTATAACATGGAAATGTAAAAGAAAGGACTTCTAAGAATGTTCAAATTGGTTGGATGATGGCTTGATCTTGTTTTTAGGTCAGGCAACACAACATTGATTTTGTATTGTTGTTTCCAAACAAGGTTTTCTGGTGATGTTCTGCGATTTTTTTTTCTTTATTGTGGATATTTTTTTTATAAATTTATTTCTGGCATCTCAATATGAATAAAAATTGGGGAAATTTTTGAGTTTATGCCAAAGAAGCCAAAGCTTTGTTTAGTTTCTTGCCATTGTCATTTTGTTTATCGGTCTATTCTTACTTTTGTCCCTTAATTTTTTCATTCATTGTTTATTTGGTTTGATGGTGATCTGCTAGATGACAAGCTGCATAACTCGATCAAGGAAACCACAGCCTGTTCAGCAGCATGAAAATCAAGTACGGACCAAGTGGACACCATCATTAACAAAGACATTGGTTGACTTGATGGTTGACCAGATTCCAAAGGGAAATAAATCGAATAAAACCTTTATCAAGAAAGGGTGGTGTTACCCTGGTAAAAGTATGGACTGTGCAAGACCTGACTTGGGCGAGACCTCTACCATGGCCACCCCTAGGTCAGCCTCAGGAAGATCTCCACCTTGGCCACCCCAGGTCGGCCACGAGGATGACCTCCAGCTAGGCCTCGGGAAGATCTCCGCTTTGGCCACCCCAGGTCGGCCACGAGGATGACCTACAGCTCGGCCGCGTGGATGACTTCCACCTTGGCCACCCAGGTCGGCCACGAGGATGACCTCCAGCTCGGCCTCGGGAAGATCTCCACCCTGGCCACCCCAGGTCGGCCACGAGGATGACCTCCAGCTCGGCCTCGGGAAGCCTCCACCCTGGCCACCCCAGGTCGGCCACAGAACATATCTCCGTACACGAATAATATCTTAAAAGCTGCAGAAATCGTACAAAGAGTGCAATAAGTTGTCTGTGGTCCCAGCACTAGGACTCTGACCCCTACCTTCAGCATCAGACAGTGTCCCCTAGACCTTGGGTAGGTAGTTACAGGTTGTCTCCCCCATTCTCATATAAATACCAGATAGCTCTCACCCAGGAGGGAGGAGGGATTTTCCATGAGAGAGCAGGCAGGAGGGTTGGGAGGGCATGGGGAAGGCCAACACCTCTTTCTTGGGGGGGAAAAGAGAGCATGTCTCCTTCCTCCTCAAGAACAAGCAGCAGCCGAGGTCTTCCCCCTTCACCATTTTCATTTCTTAGCTCATTTCTTGTAAGGAACACTGTAAATCACACACTTGTTTATAGTGAAATTTATACCGGACTAGGTCCCGTGGTTTTTCCCCATCTTTTGGGGTTTTCCACGTAAAAATCTGGTCTCATTTACTTTTTGTATATTGTTTGGTGCTCGGATGAAATACACGTCTACCCTACCAAAATCCGAGGCAACAAATTGGCGCCGTCTGTGGGAACGTGAGCTCAAGACGTTGAGATATGGGAAGGAGAAGGATGGTTTAAGGGTTGCATCTCTGGGGTGCAGCCTTGTATGAAAGTCGCTATGTTTTTGGGTTGCACTCGAAGAAACGCCAGTGTAATGATTCTCGAGATGATACATCTGGCCTCAGATCTCTGGATTGGAGCCGATTAAGAGTGACAGATCAAATCAATACCTCACGTCGAGCCATCTCAGCTCGGCCATCTCGGCCCCAGCTCGGCCTTAACAGTGAGTTCTGCCTCTTCCATGCCAGCTCGGCCTAATCCATGCCAGCTTGGCCTCATCCACATCAACTCGGCCACCTCAGCCATCAGCTAGACCTCATCAATCAAACTCAACTTGGGCGCTTAATCTCCATGCCTTAATTATGGTTTTTCCTGTCCAACTGATATTTGAGTTTCGTACATATATATTTGCGTAGTGCTATTTTATTACTATTTCAGGACAGGATCACCAACTCGGGCATTAAATCTAGCAGTAAGGCCCTATTATATTGAGCTCGGGCATGCAATCTCGCAGTAAGCCCCACATCAGCTCGGATTGAGGATCAACTCGGGCATGAAATCTAGCAGTAAGGCCCTATTATATTGAGCTCGGGCATGCAATCTCGCAGTAAGCCCCACATCAGCTCGGATTGAGGATCAGCTCGGGCATGAAATCTAGCAGTAAGGCCCTATTATATTGAGCTCGGGCATGCAATCTCGCAGTAAGCCCCACATCAGCTCGGGCATGCAATCTAGCAGTAAGGCCCTATTATATTGAGCTCGGGCATGCAATCTCGCAGTAAGCCCCACATCAGCTCGGATTGAGGATCAGCTCGGGCATGAAACCTCGCAGTAAGGCCCTATTATTACAGCTCGGGCATGCAATCTTGCAGCAAGCCCCTATTTATATCAGCTCAGGCATGCGATCTCGTAATAAGGCCTTATTCATCAGCTCGGGATCTTTATTTGTTTTGGACTTTGGATGAACTTATTCGGATGGGATATTCGAAGTAAGCCCAGGTGTATGAGGCCCTGGCAAATAAAAGTGCAGGTCATCACTGTCACTAAAGCCCAGGTGTATGAGGCCCTGGCACCATTTAAAAGTGCAGGTCATCCCTGTCACTAAAGCTCAGGTGTATGAGGCCCTGGCACCATTTAAAAGTGCAGGTCATCCCTGTCACTAAAGCCCAGGTGTATGAGGCCCTGGCACCAATTAAAAGTGCAGGTCATCCCTGTCACTAAAGCCCAGGTGTATGAGGCCCTGGCACCAATTAAAAGTGCAGGTCATCCCTGTCACTAAAGCCCAGGTGTATGAGGCCCTGGCACCATTTAAAAGTGCAGGTCATCCCTGTCACTAAAGCCCAGGTGTATGAGGCCCTGGCACCAATTAAAAGTGCAGGTCATCCCTGTCACTAAAGCCCAGGTGTATGAGGCCCTGGCACCAATTAAAAGTGCAGGTCATCCCTGTCACTAAAGCCCAGGTGTATGAGGCCCTGGCACCATTTAAAAGTGCAGGTCATCCCTGTCACTAAAGCCCAGGTGTATGAGGCCCTGACACCAATTAAAAGTGCAGGTCATCCCTGTCACTAAAGCCCAGGTGTATGAGGCCCTGGCACCAATTAAAAGTGCAGGTTATCCCTGTCACTAAAGCCCAGGTGTATGAGGCCCTGGCACCATTTAAAAGTGCAGGTCATCCCTGTCACTAAAGCCCAGGTGTATGAGGCCCTGGCACCAATTAAAAGCACAGGTCCGCCCTGCATGCTTAAGCCCAGGTGTATGAGGCCCTGGCACCAATTAAAAGCACAGGTCAGGAGAGTATTATCGGCTCATATTATTATTTTCGGAGCTCAGGTCGGGAAAGCACTATCTGCTCATATTTATTATTTCCGGAGCTCAGGTCGGGAAAGCATTATCCGCTCACTTATTATTTCTGGAGCTCAGGTCGGGAGAGCATTATCGGCTCATATTATTATTTCCGGAGCTCAGGTCGGGAAAGCATTATCCGCTCACTTATTATTTCTGGAGCACAGGTCGGGAGAGCATTATCGGCTCATATTATTATTTTCGGAGATCAGGTCGGGAGAGCATTACCGGCTCATATTTATTATTTTCGGAACTCAGGTCGGGCGAGACTTATATGCTTGGTTTATTATCTTCGGAGTTCAGAAAGGTCAGACCTGCACAGATAACAGGTCATCCCTGTTAAGGTTTTAATTCTCTTAGAATTATTTCTAGTTGTTATTGCAGGTCAGCCCTGTTAATATTTAATTCTGTACTTAGAATTATTTCTAGCTGTTATTGCAGGTCAGCCCTGCACATATAACAGGTCAGCCCTATTAAGATTTAATTCTGTACTTAGAATTATTCCTAGTTGTTATTGCGGGTCAGCCCTGCACAGATAACAGGTCAGCACTGTTAAGGTTTAATTCCTTAGAATTATTTCTAGCTGTTATTGCAGGTCAGCCCTGCACATATAACAGGTCAGCCCTGTTAAGATTTAATTCTGTACTTAGAATTATTCCTAGTTGTTATTGCAGGTCAGCCCTGCACAGATAACTGGTCATCCCTGTTAAGGTTTTAATTCTCTTAGAATTATTTCTAGTTGTTATTGCAGGTCAGCCCTGTTAAGATTTAATTATGTACTTAGAATTATTTCTAGCTGTTATTGCAGGTCAGCCCCGCACATATAACAGGTCAGCCCCGCACATATAACAGGTCATCCCTGTTAAGATTTAATTCTGTACTTAGAATTATTCCTAGTTGTTATTGCAGGTCAGCCCTGCACAGATAACAGGTCATCCCTGTTAAGGTTTTAATTCTCTTAGAATTATTTCTAGTTGTTATTGCAGGTCAGCCCTGTTAATATTTAATTCTGTACTTAGAATTATTTCTAGCTGTTATTGCATGTCAGCCCTGCACATATAACAGGTCAGCCCTCCTCAGCCCTGTTAAGATTTAATTCTGTACTTAGAATTATTCCTAGTTGTTATTGCAGGTGAGCCCTGCACAGATAACAGGTCAGCCCTGTTAAGATTTAATTCTGTACTTAGAATTATTTCTAGCTGTTATTGCAGGTCAGCCCTTCACATATAACAGGTCAGCCCTGTTAAGATTTAATTCTGTACTTAGAATTATTCCTAGTTGTTATTGCAGGTCAGCTCTGACAAGTAACAAATCAGGTCTTGCCAAAATACCCAAACGATCGAGACAGCGTTACACTAGCTCGACTAGAGGGGGGATACTGGTGTTACCCTGGTAAAAGTATGGACTGTGCAAGACCTGACTTGGGCGAGACCTCTACCATGGCCACCCCCAGGTCGGCCTCAGGAAGATCTCCACCTTGGCCACCCCAGGTCGGCCACGAGGATGACCTCCAGCTAGGCCTCGGGAAGATCTCCGCTTTGGCCACCCCAGGTCGGCCACGAGGATGACCTACAGCTCGGCCGCGTGGATGACTTCCACCTTGGCCACCCAGGTCGGCCACGAGGATGACCTCCAGCTCGGCCTCGGGAAGATCTCCACCCTGGCCACCCCAGGTCGGCCACGAGGATGACCTCCAGCTCGGCCTCGGGAAGCCTCCACCCTGGCCACCCCAGGTCGGCCACAGAACATATCTCCGTACACGAATAATATCTTAAAAGCTGCAGAAATCGTACAAAGAGTGCAATAAGTTGTCTGTGGTCCCCAGCACTAGGACTCTGACCCCTACCTTCAACATCAGACAGTGTCCCCTAGACCTTGGGTAGGTAGTTACAGGTTGTCTCCCCCATTCTCATATAAATACCAGATAGCTCTCACCCAGGTGGGAGGAGGGATTTTCCATGAGAGAGCAGGCAGGAGGGTTGGGAGGGCATGGGGAAGGCCAACACCTCTTTCTTGGGGGGGAAAAGAGAGCATGTCTCCTTCCTCCTCAAGAACAAGCAGCAGCCGAGGTCTTCCCCCTTCACCATTTTCATTTCTTAGCTCATTTCTTGTAAGGAACACTGTAAATCACACACTTGTTTATAGTGAAATTTATACCGGACTAGGTCCCGTGGTTTTTCCCCATCTTTTGGGGTTTTCCACGTAAAAAATCTGGTCTCATTTACTTTTTGTATATTGTTTGGTGCTCGGATGAAATACACGTCTACCCTACCAAAATCCGAGGCAACAGGTGGAAATTCATTTGTCATAACTTCCGCATACAAACAGGTTATTGGTGGGATAATGAACAACTGAAGAGCCGTTATATTGCCTTAAGGAAGCAGTATTTCAGTGTTATGTTGCTACTCAATCATTGTCCAGTGGGATGAAACTTCTGGTAAAATCATGGCAACTGATGAAGCATGGGTTAGATACATCAAGGTAGTTGCTTGCATCTCTAGTGTTTTCATTCCCTCGAACAAAATTTTACATGCTGCGATGAGGAATCATGGTGGTGAGTCAATCTTACTTGTGGCTAACCAATGTCTTCAATTATCAAATTTTCCCCATGGTATTGTATGTCGACATTTGGGCAGGCCTGTTACAATTAATAATTTTCTGAATGTATATCTTAGAACACTATACGGATTAAATTGGGTCTTGATTTGAAAGAATCATGTAATTAAATTTGTTGCATAGATAATCAGCGAAATAACTAAATGGGATGTACGACAAACTTGTGAATATTCTGCAGCTAGTTCATATTCACATGATGTCTCGAGCGTTTGTGGATAGGTGTTGATATTGTTAACATTGCTCTGCTGTTGCCAGCGTCCAATGGTAGTAATGTTATGAAAAATGAGATAATAGGAAAAATCTTTCGTAACTGGACTTTGAGTGTCAGTATAATTTTGGGGTTTTGTTCTGGAAATAACAGACAACAACATCTCTAATACATATTCTACTTTTATTTGATGATATATGATGGTCATAATTATGATGTCTCTTTTCATGTTTGGTTATGATCTTATTTAACGTGGCTTGAGGAGAAATCTTCTGAGCAACTTGCTATGGAGAGATGAATTTTTCTGAACGAAGTGTATCTTTCTTAAATATTTTTAAAGAAGAATCAATTTTCTTTTGCAACAAATATTATATTTTGCAAGTGTTTATTGGCCTGTCAATTTTCTTCTCCCTCTAAGGAAATAGAGTAAGTCTGTATCAAATATTTGTATTCAAGTATGTTTATGTAGTACTTTCATGAAAATATTATTTTCGTTTTCCTTTCTTGGCAAATATGGCACAATGATGTTTTTTTCTCTGAATGCTGCTGGTTATCTATTTGTCGGCCATTTTGTCAAATCCGCCATTAATATTTGACACCATTGCAACTACATATTAAAATCAAAGCTTGTGATTGTTTTCCACGAGAATTTCCTAATAGAATACGCCAATCAGGAACTTCCTGATGCTGAGGCCATGCGGAGTAGCTGCCCCATGTACAATCAGCTGCAAACAATATTCACCGAACCAGAGATTTCTGGAAAACACAATGGGTCAACCAAAGAAGGTGAAGAAACTCCTGGTTCAGTTCCTCAACAACATTCGAGCATTTCAGCAGAAGAGCTATCACCATCAGGAGCAGATAAATATGCTGATTTGGCAAATCGTAAGAGAGGTCTTGGAGGAATGGAAAATGGTATTGCAAAAGGTATATTGGAAATTGCCTCTGCTACAAAATTCAGAGCAGAAGCTATGAAGAAACGAAATGAAGAAGTTTCAATAACAGATTGCATCAAGGCATTGTATGAACTAATAGGTGTTATTAATGACCAAGTTTATTTTGTTGCACTGGACGCGAGGGAGACATTCCTAAGTATCAAAGTGGAAAAGACAACAACATGGTTGCAGGGAAAGTGTTCGGGCAATACTCTTCCTTGTATCTTAGGTTCTGATTATAGTCTTATATATTCATAATTTCATATACACACATAGCATCAGACACATACAACAATATCTCTGTCATGGCTCCAAAAAGAGGTATCCGAGTTGGTGGAGCAGGGTGAGCTCAGGACCATAAGATCGTGAGTTCGTTTTCTTGCCGACACTTTTTATGGTCGTGAGTTCGATTTTCCTTGCCGACACTTTCTAGCTCTCAGCCTGTCGCACGGGGCTTGTCTATTGCGGTTTACCTGATTGGCGTGATTTGCAGGTTACTGCATTAGATCGGGGGTTAACCAGTGCGCACCCCAAATGTAACGGCTGTGGGTTCCCTCATCATCAAAAATGGAAAAAAATAAAAAATAAAAAATAAATCTGTCATGCACGACTGCACGAGGGCTGGGATGCGTAAAAAGGAAAGAGAAACAACGGGAGGAATAGTTCTAGTTAAACAAAAGAATCCTTATTGTCATCACAGGAGAAAAAAGAATCTATTGAAAGTTGAACAATGTCAAAACGGATATGCCCAGGTGATGAAGTATAAGATGGATATGAGTCGAAGCATTGTCGTAGGAAAGCCAAAAAGTTACCTTTTGATGCCTTAAGCCATAACTCGGGTAGCACATGACCCGACTTCCATAACCGACATGGCATATTATCGTGAACTTGAAAGGTTTTCAGAAACTGCTCCACCCGCAGATGACTTTTGCTGATAAAAATTTCATTCATTCATGCATAAAAAGTTATCATGGTTAAATAATAAATCACCGCTAAAATTTGGTTCTGAAGGGATTATCCTTTTATAAACGGAAAAGCGTTTACAAGATCGATCAGGCACGACATTTTCTGACAGTAGCTAATTCAAATATGATTGCAATGAACATAAAGAAGCTCTAACAGTGAAAAATTATAATGATATGTGATAAAATCAATATATATATATATATTATTACTATATAATAAGTGTCAAACACTTATGAATAGTACTATTGTACTGAATAGTAATAAATAGTAAAATACTATTCATTTTTTACTAAAGTATTCATTTTTTTTTAATTTTCATTTTTCAATTTTTTTTTTAATAAATTTTTTTTTGTTTTTAAATATTGTTGATGCTTGTGTTTGGCCTGAACCGATTAGGAAAAAATATATCTTAATTGATTTATATACGCAACTTTAAATGTTATTTTTTCAGTTTATATATAAAAATGAACATTATTTTTTTTTAAAAAAAGATAGAGTTGTCATTTGGTTATTTTTTCCCCATTCAATTATTATAGAATAGGCGTTTTTTAAAAAAAATTTGTTAAAATCGATCATTTGAATTGTTATATTTTTCGATCAAATCAGGAAAAAAAATGACCAACATGCTAGTACCTGGCACTGCACATTGTGCGGTGCTAAAAAAAACTAGTAATAAAATGTTTATATCCTCTTTTTGGGTACCGTTTCTTAACATCAGAGAATCTCATAGCAAATCAAACCAATTTAACAATACATCTTTTAGTGGGAGCTATTCCCCTTCATTTCGGCTGCAGCAGATTTCGCAGCTGACTTGGCCAAGGTAGTGGGCTTTAGTACACTTTTCGGATTGAGTGCCTTCCTAATCTTAAATACAGTGAATGCAGTTCCAATGGCATGCCCTGCAGCATCTAGCCCCTCACCTGTCGCCTTACCCGCCTCTTCACCATACCTTCAGAAGGGGCAACAATTTTTTAGCCGGTTGGCATAGGGAATCAAGATCAAATATGGTGACGATACCTGTGAGTGACAAGTCCTGTCGTCACCATGGAAGAGGTTGACATCACGTTCTTTCCAGCTACTTCAACAGCATCACAGATTTTGCCTGTCATAAATAGAATACAATTACATCAGATTAGAGCTAAAGTTAATCCAAGAGCAAAGGACCACTCAGCTCAAGAGGTTTAGAGCAAGATTATCTGAACCAGCTTCCATATGATACACACTAAAGCAAGGTATGTGGTATACCATCTGAATCCATCAAAAGGAACCCAAAGGAGGGGAAAAATAAGGTAGATATTCACCGAAAGTTATCCTGTCATTAGATTTAGAGCATTGTCTTAATGAATCATTAGACTGGTTGCTTATATATTTCCCTTTGTAAAAAAAAAAGAAACTGAACGGTCTCTTGGAGTGAAGTGCAAACCAATGCCAACTTCTTCATCCCATTTAGATGCTCCTCCATTTTTTCTTTTTTCTTTTTCTTTCTCCTAGATTGTAAATGGGCATACCAAGAAAAGACCAATTACTAACTCGCGGATTGAACACAAGATGAAATCTGTCATGAGCTAATTCACCAACAACTCAAAGGTAGTACGTCAACAGGAAATTGAACATTGAATCACAAGATTTTGGCAACAAAATATTAATAAAAAATTATTTTGAATCAATTAGCAAACATCTGAGTTGAAGAACTCAGCCAAGGAAAACAATCCTTTCACAACAATTCTCCTGCCCTAGCTCCAGCTAGCAAATAAAATGCATGAAAAACTGTAACACCTTTTTGTAATAAATAAATAAGAATAATAATAATTATAATAGCAATAAAATAATAATAATAATAATAATAAGTTATCAACTATTAGGAGTTGGTATAGATTTTTTTCACAATGACAAATGTCATCATGCATTTAATTCATCTGCCTAAATCTTGCCTATAAATACATTCCAAATATCACTTTCAGCTGAAAAATCGCCCAAAATCCTTAGAAAAATGCCAAAGAAAATGTTAGAATTTTAGGCCAAAAATAGGTCAAAATTCATAAAATAAACCAAAACCTTTCCAAAAATTCTGAAATTTTTACCCAATCTTCCTTATCAACCCAGAAACAAACGTATGTGGGTGGTGTAGCAAAATCATCATGCAAAATCGCAACACAATTTCTGAACCGTGAAGAACAAGTGAGAAAATCTACCCAGAAAGTTCATTCTGAGGTAGTATGTTCATGTCTTTGTTTCTTCCTTTTATAAACTGTTTCGTCTTATATATTAAACGAAACTTGTTTAAAATGTTTTCTAGTGTTCAGAAATGTCGGCCGATCACCGGAAATGTCAACGTATGTACCATTTTTCGGTGGCCAAAGTATGAATGCTAACCATTGTGTAAAATCGCGATCTGGGCAAAATGGGCTAGGAATTTCAAACTATGCTCTAAACAAAAGTTGTAGATCGTGAACCAACGAACCTACTGTAAAATTTTCAGCCGCGTGTGGTGGCCTGTACTCATCCACGCGCCGATAAGGTGGCGCGTGTACTTCACGCGCCGCCCTGATGTTAAAAATTCCGATTTTCGAAGCTTTCTGCACCTATTTTGATCATATTCTGAAAGTTTCATGAATTTTGAAGTTGGTTAGGAATGGTTATGAATTTTAAAAGTCTTATTCAAAATTACCCTGATAAGTTTTATACAAAAATAATGTCTAAGAATGTTCAACCATGCATTTAGGTCACTAATCATTATAAATTACTTATATTATGTTTATAGGAATTTCATTGGTAACTGGGTTCAAAATCGAGTCAATCCAGTAAAATATAATAAGCTAGTGAGGTGAGGTGTACTATCCATTTCTTTCAACATAGCCCTTTTGGCATTTGACCTGTAACTTACATTATATGTTTATTTGTTACCGTACTTTTCATATATGTTATCATATTGTGCATCACGACAGTTCATTGATCATATTGTCTACATGCCTTATTACCGTGTTCATCACTATTCTGTTCCTACGAATGACTGAATGACTATTGGAGCCCTGGACAAGAGACATATGTCTGGTTATTGAGTCCACTGGACAACGCGGCTTCGGCCCGGAAAGTGAGTCCAATGAACAACGGATGACAGTCCGGTATATGGTTTATCTGAACAACGCGCACCATGTTACGGTCCGGAGAATGCTTCACCTTGGCTCATAAATGAATGAATGTACACATCATGTCTGAATATGTGGGGAAAAGTGCTACACCTAATTGTCGGGTGAGAGCCACCTCTTTAGCCCACAATATTCACCCTAATGTCCTAAATCATTATTGTTCATTGATAATTTCCTTAAATGATGTGTTATTTCTTTATTACATTACATGTTATATTGATACGTTGCATCATTTGATAAGTACAAAGACATTGTTATTCCCTCACTGAGTCTTTAAAGACTTAACCTCTTTTTTTCAGAACCAGAGGAAAATTAGGGGAAAAAAATGAACATGTTGGCTTACCAGTACTTAGTATTTTATCTTTTGCTAGAATATCGAACTGTTTTAAGGAGTTGTTTTGAGTTGTATTTTGTTAAATATTTTATATAAACGCTTCCGCTATTGTTAAGTAAGTAATTATTATGTATTTATTATACAAAAGTAAAATCCTAAAAATTTATATTTATATATTTATAAATGGGTTCTGGTACCAAATAAGGGATAAAGTAATATGTCCCAACACTCAGTGGTTGATTGAAACTATGCTGACAACCAAATCCCGGAAGTAGAATGTATAGTGAATCACAGCCAGCTAGAAAGTACAACGAAGTGGATAGTTCACTTACTAAATCCATCCAGAGAAGCTACGACAATTTCCCCTGGCAATAAACCAAAGAATTTTTTTCCTAATTTTGAGTTTGCGATGGAACCCGTGAAGAATCCTGAAACCTTCACAGCTCCTGAAAGGACCCCCGATGCGACCTTTTCTGTCATCTTTGTCACCCTCTTAACCCTGAAGAGAACAAGCCAGTGACCACAAATTATTTCGCAGATGCATCCATAGTTGAAATCATACACTTGATAGTATAATGTGAGACCAGAATGAGAATACACGCAAAAAAAAAAAGCCAAGAAGTCAATATTGGGAGACCATACAGCTATTAACAAATGTGATGAATCAAAACTAATCAATAAACAATCCAAATGTTGACTTGTAATCCCAAAAAATAAAAGTAAAAAAACCCATGAAAAAAACAAACCTTTTGATCCTCTTTAAAGTTTTAGGATCAATCTCAGCTTTATCCCCTGGAGCCATCCTCTTGAGCATAATCTCATTTCCCCACTTCAGTCTATCTACGGTCACATCCCCACACCACAATACTCCCTTAACCAGCTGCCCTGACCCTGCGGCAATCAACCTTGCCGCTGTCCCACTATACTCCTCCACGTTTGGCGCCAAGGTCGTCCAGTATGCCGCACACTGCCCCTCTACTGCTTTCTTCTTGTTCCTGTCAGTCTTCAATTCTCCTACCGAGACACTCCTGGCCGCTACCCCCGCCTCCGCCAAAACCGCTACCTCATCCACCTTATGCACTGAAAAAGTACAGTAAGTCTCCAAAATCACGTCCAACTCCCTCAGCAACCCATCATGCTCCTTGGAAACAACAGTCAATCAGTAGCTCAACATCTCACTCCCTGGGTTATTATTTTTGTTGAGATTCTTCTTCTCCTCGTCGTCGCTGGAGTCTGAATCCTCCGTTTGTCGTGGAGGCTTAAATGTGAAGAAATAATGTGAAGAGTCCAGCTTGACTGCGGCTAGATCTTTGGTTAACGGCCATTGAATATCGTCCGAGACGGCAGCGAGGGCGGCAACGGTGTTACTACCCTGGCGGATACGGAGAATCCGGATATCACCGGTGGCAAGTTCGACGGAATAGTGTCTATCTATCAAGTGAAGGATGGCCCCAGGGATCGAAATGAGAGGTTCCTCGATCATCTCGGGAGGAGCGGATGGTGGACAAGGATTGGTTTCGGGTTCATTCCCGTCAGGGAAAAGGTTCTCCACGAGGTCTTTCATGTCGATGGTGGGGTAGAGGGATGAAGCAGTGGAGGAATTGCAGCGGCGTGGAGAAGTGTCGAGACATAGATCGCTGAGTCGGGGGTACATTGGTGTTCGATTCCGTTGGACTTAGACTGGATAAAGGTCAAAGCTTTTTGCCGTGCCAGTGATTGGTACTCGTAGAAATACAGAACTGTACAGTGGCTTTTCGCAATCAATAAATTCGAATGTTTGAATTTATATATATTTTTTTATTTATATATAATTACCTGTCACCAAGAATAGATGTTTTATAATTCTCTCTAGATTGAGCAAATATATCTATCTCCCTTATAAAATAGATATATTACAATAACACATACTAGTAGTTTGTAATTATATAAGAAAAATCATAACTACCTCACATGTGATTCGACATAAAAGTACACTATATAGGATGTAGATGTTATATTCAAACTAGACGGTAACGATAATTATAAAAACTAAATTGAGTATATATGAAGTTCACCCATTTATTTATATATTTTAGGATATGATCCTTACCTGGTACGTAAATTTTTACCATGGCAAGGGGAAGAAGAACGAATAGAATGGTAAGATTGACAATTGCTATTTTGGAGAAACCCATTATCCATTTATTTATTTATTTGACAGATGATTGAATTTGTCTCTACAATGAGGAATTTAATAGAAATTCTATAACACACTAAACATCAATAAGTCATAGTTAATGAACTCGGGATAATAAATTAAGGCCACCCTTTTTTTCTAACTCAGGGAGGTGTAAATGATTTTAACAGGATTCGAACTCGAGTCTGTCCTAAAATGAACAAGATGAAACCAATCCGCTAACCCGGAATGTTAGTTAAGTCCACCTTTAATGCAATGAAATGGAGATAAACCTTTATTCTTTGATCATCCTATGTATGATGCAGGTGCCTATGATGCATGTTATGTTGTGGGATCCTGTAATGCAACTCTATCTCGAGCGAATGCTTATTGGGAACATTTTTCAAGTTGTCAGATTGGTGTTCTGCAGCTTCCAGGGGATTCACTCGATTCATCTTCGCCCCACCTTTCTCGGTCTGCTCCTCCTCCAGGATTGATTAAAATTAATGTGGATACTTCTACACATTCTTCTGGAAATTTTTTTGGTAACGGGGTTGCGGGCTACTAGCAATGTGTGAAGGTATTACCATTGGCTTTTTGGTATCATTGAGTCTGATTTCTCCAATATTATTCATGCTATCACGCAGAATTCTCCTTCGCATGCTGAAGCTTCAATCATCTCTTTCATCCGTCACTTTTGTACATTGAGGCGGATTTACAGCTCTTTTGTATCGTCGATCAGCTAATACTGTTGCACATCGTTAACAGAACATGTTGCTCATTTTGATGTTTTGTTTGTTAACTTTGATTTGTGTCCTTTATTTTTTTAAAAACGATTTGCGTATTTGGGTTAAATATTCTAAAAATGTTTACTTATATTTTTGAAAAATAAAGTAAGAATTATAAAAAATTAAAATTAAAATTTTCAAATGGAAATTATTAAATATAGCATTTGTATCCATTAATATTTATATCACATTCTAAAAATGTGATATAAACTGCTAATCACTGTCATATTCGATATATTTAAATAATCATATATATGCGTATATAACATATTTATAGGGCGAATTATATATACAACCCCTCCAGTTTTAATAATTGTTATTTTAGCTCATCTAGTTTAAAAATAACATCTACCTCCTCTGCTAGATTTTTAGGTTTGACTTTGTGTAAAGTATATTTAATATTCTTATATTTTTCAATTAAAATAGCACTAAAAATTTAATTAATTCAAAATGATATTTTTACCATCTTCTAAAATATCAATTATAATGTATTTAACCTCTTCACTTACTGCTGAAAAACTCGATCTTTACCAAGTTTCTTACTTCCAACTTAAAAAGTTATTCTCTTTCCCAAGCCCTCAGATATTGCGTTCTTCACCGCTACTCTTGGCCACCTCTGATTTCAAGTTCTTGTTTAGTTGTATCATCTATTCTACACACTCATATTCCCTTATTAATTAAAAATATTTGCTTTCCTCTATCAATTTATTTGGCTTGGTGTCTGATTTTCGTTATGTTTAATTATTGTAAGAGTCATCAATTATGCAAAGTTGTTGGTTCTTTTTCGAAGCCTTGATGTATCATAATTAGGTTTTAGATATAACTTGATGGGAATTCATGTCAATTATTGTTAAATTTACGTTATATCTTCCATCTTATTTTATCAGAACAAAGCTTAAAAAGCGATGGGTAAGGAGATGGACAAAATAGAGGATGGTTATGCTGATAATGAATTGTGTGATCTATTGTTTGATCTAAGTCATGAACATGCTGAAGAGTATATGCATGAAAGTGAAGATGAAGTATTGGGGTTTAAGAGGACTAGAGTAGTGAGGAACAGATATGAAAGAGTCAATGAAGATGAATTTGAGAGAGCAAATGAAGAGAGAGCAAATAATGAAAGATTAAATGACGAGAGAGTCAATGAACCTGATGATGGCGCCGAAAGAAATGGGGATACACTTGAATCAGTTGCAAGAGTTGTCAAAAGGAAAAGAGGAGAGTCATCCGAACAGCGTTATCAGAACATGCCCCCCTCCAGCTTTGTTTTCTCAAGATGGTTAAACTTATAACTTATTGAATTTATAACTAAAAAAAGTCTTTAATTCTGATAGTTTGCTGATTAGAATCCGTTTTTTTTAAATAATTGTAGGGGTGTGTCCATGTGGGAGTAAATGTACACTAACATTTATTTTTTTCAGATGCATCGTACTTACAATTTATTTCTTATGTTTAGCCTCCTATAGTTTTGATAAATTACATATCCATCTCACATCCCGGGAGTCAAATCGCCCACATTTTAAATAAAAAAAATTTGAGGACAAAATGGATAATCACAAAAAAAATTTGATAACATGAACAAATTTTAATTTTTGGTAAAAAATTCGAGATGAGAATGCTATTCCATCTTCTATTTAATTTATGCTCGTAAATGATATTTATTTTTAAATAAATATTTTTATTTAAAATATACAACAACTAAAACATTATTTTCCGATGACTCTTGGACAAGACTATTATTACTTAAAATAATAGTATATTTTCAACAATTACATCAACTTACGACTGAAAATTAAATACAAGATTTAACCATGATTCCAATTGCAGGATCCAATACTTGACATTTAGCCAAAAAAACCTACAGCTTAATATGAACTTACTGAAATAAAGAAAATAACTAAATTACAATCCAGCATCCAAATCGATTACTTCATGCAAGATCAGAACTTAATTTCTCAACACATTCTCCTCTGACAAAGATTGGTCGAGCAGTGAAAAAAAGTTCCCATTCTGTTTACTTGATGAATTCCCCATACACGATAGAACTCGATGAAAAGCATCAAATAATTGTGAAATGAAATATAAAAGCATATAGAATTGCCAAGAGTTTTCTACTCTACAAATCACAAAAGCTCGTTTTCGTACGACCATAAAACGGCAACAGGAGATGCTTGGAATTATACCAGAGGTAGATGTCAACTGTGGCAAGTTCATTTCTTTTCCTCTTCTTTGGGTTCCTTGTCTTCATCCTTGCTCTGCAGGGGTAAGGTATCGTTATTTAAAGATCGAGGGACAAAAAATGTGCATTAGATAAGTGCAGCATATTGAATTTCATAATAATAATAATAATAATAAATATGCAAACTGAATTTCGCTATTATTATTATTTTGTTCAAAACATATATTCCTGGTATGACTATTATGAATATTGTTATCATTACGGAAAAAACAAGTGGCAGAACAGAATCGTCAATTATCTTCAAATGACCAAAGCTAAGCAAAGAAAAAAATCCGTCCTAGCATCCTTTTACTATCTATGTTTCAATGAAATCCCAAATGAAAGACAAAGGATTGGGAACATATGAAACCAAACAGAAAAAATGGGGAATTTTTCAAAGATCTAGTGTTATAGTAATACCAAACAGCACCATGATAAGTCTACACACAAATCTAATTCTTGCAGGCTAGACTTTCAACAAATTTGACTGGAATTTCATCTGCTAGCGTAGCAATGTATACATTGGTGACCTATTTTACCTGTCACAGCAGATGGATCTGAAATTGTTATTACTGACCCATAAATGTTTCAATCAACCCATAATACATTTTACTGTGACAGTGTCTGAAATTATTATTACTGAGCCAAAAATGTTTCTATCAACCCATAATCCATCAACTGACAGGTAAAATAGGCCACCAATATATACATTGCTACTGCAGCCAATAGTGACAGAAACATTTAAGTTGATAATGACATCACTAAAATATTTCAGTTTAAACTTATTTGCCATCATCAATCAATGAACTCACCTCAGACTGACTCTGCATGGAAGCAAGCAAATCTTTGACATGGGGATCATTTGGATCAACTCCCGGAAGCTGTTAAAGCAGGAAGGTTGTCAAACAATAACAGAGTGGCAGTTCACTTATGGTTCATCTCATTTAAATTACTAGATTAAGATTTCATTGAATTTGCCTAAAACTATTTTTCCGGCATAATAGACTTACAGAGGCAAGGATGGAGGACATGAAGGATTGATCTCCAAGCAGCTTATTCACATCTGTTTGGTTTGTTTGATCAGCTGTGCTGTCTTGAACAGACAATTGCAGGGCTACAAGGACATTGACAAGGAAAATATATAAAAATAACAGTCAGGGGCATAAAACTCCAAATAAGCCCCATGACGATAAAAGGTAAGAATAAACTTTTAGGCAAAAAGAAAGGTGGATTACTTAGTACAGAAAATATAGCAGAACAATGAAGATCACCTAGAAAAATGCTTAACACATCAAACCCAAAAATTCTATAAGCGTCTAACCAAGCAATAGAATCAAAGTAGCCAACAAACCTAGATAGAAATACTAAGAAAGAACACTACCCTCAAAAAAACAAAAAAGAACTTTTTAGAGTGGAGGTTGGTTCACATAAAATATATAGATCAGAAAAGAAATTGGAGAACAGTTGATGCGAAATTGAATTCCATGCGTTTTAAGTGCGTACTGCAGATTGTGTTAGTATCCCTAGAGCTTCAAACCTCCAAATATCTTCAAAGACACAATTGTGATGATAATTCCATAATTTTCGGGATTGTAATATGAAAGGCACAGCCGAGCCCCATAGAATTATAAAGAAAATTAGCAGTTGCCATTGCAAAGTAGTCACTTGGAGATTTATACAATAATGATTTGCAACAGAATTTTTTGGATGTTACCCATGTTGAAGATTTTCCACTTTTTTGCCCCAAAGGGTCTCAAACCGTGATTCACACCCTTCAAGGGTATTGCCTCACATAATGAGTGAGAAAGAGATAGATAACAATGTGTGAAAATGTCTGCATATTAGCTTCACTGACAAGATCCAGTAACAATTAAGATCAATAAAACATAAGAGATGAAAAAAAGGAGCACAAGGAACATTCAAGATTTCTTTCTCCAAGGCAAAATAATTGAAATTACATAATCCTTAATGCAGCTTAAAAAATACAATTAGCATCACAGTCTAAACATTGGAATTCGACCACCATAATTTTCACGGGAAAGTAACTAATTTCAGATAGTTCTACGAGAATAGCAGTAGCTAATGAAGTGCCATAGGTCTGAGAGCTAATAAGCATATTTTAGACATTGTTCTCTTCATCTCTTTCGTGGTAGTATATATACTTACTATCAGGAGTAAACATGCAGTCACTCTGCGCCTCCACTGGTTTATCAAACTTCAGCAAAGAGGCAACATTTCTAAGATCAATAAAACATAAGAGGTGAAAAACAAAGGAGCGCAAGGAACATTCAAGATATCTTTCTCCAAGGCAAAATAATTGAAATTACATAATCCTTAATGCAGCTTAAAAAATACAATTAGCATCACATAGTCTAAACATTGGAATTCGACCACCATAATTTTCACAGAAAAGTAACTAATTTCAGATAGTTCTACGAGAATAGCAGTAGCTAATGAAGTGCCATAGGTCTGATGAGCTAAGCATACTTTAGATCATCTCTTTCGTGGTAGTATATATACATAATATCAGGAGTAAAACATGCAGTCACTCTGCGCCTCCACTGGTTTATCAAACTTCAGCAAAGAGGCAACATTTCTAAGGTTTAAACCAAGAAGACAGTAGCACAAAACCTAAAAGATAGACCACCATATGTCTCTTATCATCCAGTGCAAATTGATGTCCATGTTCGAGAAAAGCAGACGAAGAAAGAAAATATAAAAAATTGTCTAACAGGAAAGAATAACATGGAAAGATTTCAGCGATTTCAGCAAGCTAAACAAATCAATAGGGAAATCAACCAGACAATACAAATTCTCACCGTGTTGCAGATCATGATCATCAGCAGAGGCATCTGACATGTCGGTATCACGAACAGCAACAACAGAGGAAGAATCATCCATTGACATTTCCAGGGCCTGTTGTAACAACGCGTTATCATCATCCTGTAAATGATTTCCAATCACATGTTACACCCAGTCAACTGCTCATTGTGTACATGCATAAGAAGTCAAAGACCAATATGGAAGAATTCAGTGTTCAGAAACTCAAATCCAAACAGTTTTAGGGGGGAAAAAGGAAATAACAATGAACATTGTAAATTGAACTTTGCAGTCCAGATGGTTGTGGTTCACATAAATGAAACTCTGGTCATGAGCAGTTCTTTTAAGACCTAAAAAAGTCACTTTCTGAAATTTGTTCCACTAGCCATAGCAATACTCTCAAGCCCCTAAAGAGAAATACATAGAAAGAATTCCTTAACTGCGCATCCCAAATTTCAAATTACACAAGTCATAAAGAGTTTACAAGATTTTCGACCCAGCTTCCCAAAATCTTTATTATTTTTAATAGGCAGACTACTTTAAGGTTTCTCATAAATTTATCCCTTTCCAATCTGTCCATGGGATCAGAAACATATTCAGATGCAGTTGCATATAATAACAGAAACATAGAACAAACAGTATTTCAATGGCACTTGTTGCCAACATCAGGTCAATTGCATTAATTCCGTGATTACTAAGCCATCAACTACACTTGTGCTAAATAAATCTCAACAATGCAATCTACTAAAAGAAGATGGACCCGGTCAGAGACCTCTCATAAGAGTTTTTAGAAAGCAAGTATAATGGATTAGTTCAATAGTTCATATTACGTAAACTCTTTTCTACAGAAAACTAATATTCCCATGTGCTTTAAACAAGGCTAAAGAAATAACACTTCAAGAAGCACAAGAATACTCTCCATTATCATAAGCACCAGACAGGATAAGAAAAATTTGAAGAATAGAGCTTAATACAGTCCTATTTCATAAATCTGTTCATTTTTATACTAAATAAGAATATGTTAAAAAGGAGTTAATGCCAAACAGATTCCAACCATTAGATTACGTGTCTTGTTTTCAGTCATGGTGACTCCTGCGTTTACAGTTTCAGCCATAGTTACATCTTGTGAATTGGACTGTTGTTCTCCTACGTTCTGTTTCGCAGCTTCTTCAGCAGCCTTCTTTGCAGCAGCTTCTTGCCTTGCCCTCTCTTCTTCCATTGAAACTCGAAGAGCAAGAGCAAGTTCGGGATCCAGATTTGGATCCACACCGAAGTCAAAACCAGATACTCCACCAGCTGCCGCGGCAGCTGCTGCAGCCGCAAAACCACTGCCCCCTTCTCCATCACCGGTGAAGATAGGGGTGCTGAATGCCAGAAATAATGTCAAAATTAAGAAGGTACATCAAATTTGAATTAACATAGAAAACATCATCTCAAACTACCTGATCAGCACATCAGAAAGAGCGCTTGGACCGGGAGGAACATGGACAATATGACTGCTGTCGTTATTATTAACTGCTGAAAGTAATGCCTCAAGCTTCTCACCCTTTTCGCCATCTTCTTCACCAAAATTTATAACATCGAGAGATACACTGTTCTTTTTCAATTTTCTTCCAATAAACTCTAACACCTTCTTGTCAAATTTAACAGGACTAAAAACACAGGAATTAACAATATGTAAAGTTGAAAATAAAAAATAGATGAAAAAGGGACTTCAAATTCACATAATGGTGAGTTATACCTTCCCGCAAACACAATTATCCTTTGTTGTTGCTTCTTGTTTTGTCGATGCTTGAGAGCCAATTGTGCCACCTGGATCCCAGCTGTCAAGTTCATCTCGCCACCGATTTCTAATCCTAAAACAGCAACGAACAATATCCATCCATTCCCAATAATGTAATCGTGGCAAATGGCAATCACAAAAAAGATAGCAGATAGATATCTTTGAGTCCTGTTGTAAACTTTGACATTGCACATCTTAATTGATTTCCTGTTTCTACTTCAAAAAATAAAATAAAAATTGCATGCTCCAACTCACAATCACCTAAATTTAACTCAAAATTCTTTAAAAAATTAGGCAACAAATGTATACTCAAACCCAAAGTCAAAACTCTGAGACTTAAGAACCCAACTATACCATTACCATGCTAATTTATCAGCCATGACATCTACCTCATTTTCACATCCATGGATCACAGGTGACCAAACCTATTTCCTTTTTGGGATAACTCTAGAACCCTCAGCTTCTAATAATCCACACCATTAGTCATGGAGCGCAAAAAAAAAAAAAAAAAAAAATACAAATACAAAGATATTTAAAACTGTAAAATACAAAAACATAAGCTGACCGTGCATGCAAGCCAAGATTTTTCCGAGATCACTGGTGGGAGTAACCAATACTCGAACCCCTTTTCCAGCCATCGTTAATATTCCGACGGTGTTCTCCGGGTTGGACTACAATAAAATTAAACCGCTCATTAAAAAATACTACAATTAGCTCAAATTTAGCGCTTTGAATTAACCAGAAGTCGGGGCACAAGAAAATAGGCTCCATAGTCACAAGAAAATAACAGGCAACAGGTATTTAAACCGAAATCAGTGAAAAATAACAAAAATAATAAAATACTTGAGTCTTAGCTCCACAGATTAGATTAACGGCGTCGGCTTGAGCTTGAAATCGATTGGGAGAGTAATCCCCGTTGCGCATCCACTCAGAATTATCGATACAGATCATTGTCGCCTATTTTTGACAAGGCGGTAATCAAACAAATGGGAATACAATGAAACCCTAATTCTGAGAAAAAAGAAGTATGAGAAACTTAGAACAGACCTCAAGCACCATGATTGTAACGAACTGATATCAGATTGATCAAAAAATGGAAAGGGTGTCCAATGGGTAGCTCGGCTGTTGTAGCTTTCTTCGTTTCCACGAAAGAATTTGGGGTTTTTTCGCCGGAGTTGGGATTTACCTGTTATTAGAGTGAAAGTGGGCCAGACGTGCCAGGCTATGACCCAAAATTTGGCAAGGACCATACAAATTCGGGCTAAAACATGCCATGGACCCGTAAGCTTAAAAACCAAAAGCCCAGAAGGCATTATTTTGGGAAAATGGCATGAAATATTGACAATTGGACGGGTTCAGACCCGGAACCGCATTGAACTCGCCCAGCCGGGACGGGTCTGGACCCGCTTCAATCGGGTTTGAAAGCGGGTCGGGGCGGTCCTGAGATTGGCCGAACCCGTCAGGCTTTACATTTTTAATTTTTTTTAAAAAAAATTTATATTGATTATACATTTTACTTCTTTAATTGAACAATAAAGTGTCATTATTTAATTTTATGTCAAAATTCACGTGTTCATGTTAAATAAGTTGGACATTTTGAAGGAAATAAAAGCAAATTAATAAATATTTAGTAGCTTAAAGATAGTTTTACAATGCTTATTATAAATATTTACTAGAGAAAACATGAAATTTAATCACAAAACTCAACTTTTGTGTTTCAAAATTGATTTCTAACTAATCAATTTTTAAAAGAAATGGAACCGGGGCGGGGCGGGTGGAACCCGCCGGGTTCGTGAGTCTAAGCGGGGCGGGGCGGGTTCGGGTTTTATGTGTAGCGAGGCGAGTCCTGGGATTGGCCAAACCCATCTCATACCCGCCACGTTGCCATTCCTAGCAGGAAGGTACAATTTTCAAACACCTTTTCTTCAACCAAATCTTATAAAAATTCAACTTCTCATACAATTACACTTTTCAAGAAACTTTAATCAAATATGTTCAATTTTTAACATTTAATCTATTAGGTCTTTTACTTTTACTAAAATACTCCCAAACAATATAACCCTAAAATTTCACTGGCTTTATCACCACCTCTGGTGATATCTCCATCAGTGTAGAAAGTGGTAGAAAGTGACAGTAAATCTAAACCTCTTGAAAGCTGACAAGTAATAGTTCTAGGTGAAGAAAGCATAAAACCCCAATCCTTCTTCTTTGCATGAAGCTCGCCACATCTTCTATTCATCGTTATTCATCTTCTTCTCTTCATGGCAGTTCATTTTCTTCTTCTGTAAGTTCAAATTCAGAGCAAAGTGAAAATTGAAACCTCCAGGTAAAATTTCCGATATGGACATTCAACATGGCCAACCGATAACCTGGATAATACAAACTTGACCTTTTGGAGATGTCGATGATATGGTTGAGGGAGATGAAGAGTATTTTGGAAATGGAGCTCCATATGTGGGGAACAACTCTTGGTGCACGGTGCTCGCGGCGTGCACCGTGAACCAATTCACGTTTGCATCAGGCACAACTAGTAGTTTGGAAATGGGGCTCCCCTACAAAAGAATGAAAGATTCATGTTCAGAAGAAACATTCTAATCCACACGATTATATTGAATCCAAGTTCTAACAAATATTTTTCTAAGTTTATTGATTGATTGAATTAATAAGCGATAAGAGGAATCAACATTGGGTTTTCTTTACGGTAGTATTGATACTCCAGAGTCGACTGCTCCTTTATACATTCCATGGATCCGATGCAATAACCTCATCCTTTCTTGGATCCTCAAATCTGTTACTAGAGAGATTGCTTCCAACATGCTTTACATCAATTCAGCTAAAGAAATCTAGGATAAACTCCGTATTCGTTTCTCCCAGCCTGATAATATACGCATATATCAGCTACAACAACAATTGAACACTTTAACTCAGGGATCCATGTCCATCAATGCGTATTTTACCAATTTGAATGCTCTTTGGGAAAAGCTGCGTAATTATCGCCCTCTCCCCTATTGTACTTTGTGGGAATTGTTCATGCAAAGCACTTCAAAGTGTTGGTGATATTCAAACATCCGATCATGTATTCAAATTCCTCATGGGTGTCAACGATTCTTATGAAGGCATTAAGGGACAAATCTTGTTATTAAGTCCTACACCAACATTGGATCAGACCATTGCCATGGTTCTCCAAGAAGAAAGACAACGACAGGTCAAGGCTACCCTAACCCCTATTGTGGAGTCCAGTACTATGGTTGTCTTCCAGAACTCTAAGGCCAATTAGATTCGTTGTGATCATTGTGGGAAACCTTCACATATTCGTGAAACTTGATATCGCCTCATTGGGTTTCCTGCCAATTTTAAATTCACCAAATCAAAGACTGTCATATCTTTTGTAATAATCGTTCAAAACCTCGCACGGCTGCTAACAATGTTATGGTACAGGAACCACAAGCAGTGCAGGATAATCCTCCGGTTATGCTTACTCAGGCTCAACTTCAACAGATTATGGCACTCCTCAATACTAATTATATGCAGCAGCCCCACCAAGCCACTCCTCTATCACCTTCCGACTCTTCCTCTGTCACCCCTCATATCTCCAACATGGCAGGTATAATTTCATCAACCTTCGCAGCACTTACACCACACGTTATACCTCATACTCGTTCCTGGATCATTGACACGGGTGCTACTGATCATATGATTAGTTCACCCACTTTATTTACAACTAAAGTTTCTCTTCCTAACACCTTTGTTCATTTACCCAATGGCATGCGAACTCAAGCCAATCATCGAGGTACTATCCGTCTGTAAGGCCTCGCTACCTTAAGTGTGTATTAAGTGCATTTAAGAGAGCTAAACATGCACTCATTAGAGTATAAGGGTTCATGTTGATGCCTTGAGTTTAAGGATTACAGTGCCAAAATAAAATTTCTAAAAAGGAATTAATTACATTCCCATCAAAATGAATGTAAGTCTATAGATTTACTCTACCCTGTGTAGAAACTATACAAAAGAATTCCTGTCTTGCTATACCAGTAGCACTCCTCACACAGCTCACTACGTCAACTCTGGCCTTAGCCCTCCATGCCAAAATGCACCTACAAGAACAACCCACAAACCATGAGCATATAATAATCCATATTCACAACAATATGATTATAATGAGTAAATGCAAAACCGTAAATACAAAGCACTTCATGTATTCCAATGCATTTAAAACGCTCCCTTTGGTTGTCCCTGTACCACAACTCATAATCATAATCAATGGATTATATTACGGTTCCACAAATGTCATGACATATAACCAATCCATACATGCTTATCATCAATCATAGTCTTGTTATAACAGTGTATTTTAATGCACCTCGCTAGTCATGATCGTAGCACTAATACCCCTCGCTTCGACATATCAGCGGTATCGAATAACCTCGCTTTAATGTGACAGCGGCATGTACCATCGCTTCAACATATTACCGGCAAATATTATTTCCTCGCTACGATATGATAGCGGCAAGTATTCTTTCATCGCTTCAAATGACGGCAGCAAAGCATTAAAATCATCACTCGAGTATAACAACGACTATACATGTTATGCACCAAGCATCCAATACATATATGCAACCACAATCCATAACCAATATGTATATGCAACCACAATGCATAATCCAATATATATACAAAATACATATTACCGTTTGGTGCCCGTACGTCTCTCTACGTACATTTCCAAAATATGGGACGTCGTTGGACTTTATCCCCTGCTTGTGTTGCCACCTGGGAAGGCTCTACACAAGTGCACAACTCAATATTAGAAGCCAAATAATAGTCCAATACCAAAAATCTCATCAAAATAACCAAAATTCAATACTTTCTCCATTCACGCCATCGCGATCGATCGGCCATTTCTCTCGATCGATCGCGAGGCAACGAAAATCAAGCACAAAAATTCTGCCCTTCTCGATCGATCGAGAGGGCTCTACCTATCGATCGAGAAGTCAGCTCGATCGATTGGGAGTTCAGCTCGATCGATCGAGGAGACGCCCAGATTCCAAATTTGTTCCCTGCAACGCGCGATCGATATGGAATTTGTTCCGATCGATCGCCGAGCCCTGCAATTCCGAAAATCCACCATTTGTACACAAAGACCATACCAATCCACTTTAAACCACAACACCTCAACCGAACACATCATAAACACCAATACCAACATAAAACACATCAAAAACCATATCCCACCAACAAACAACAAATTTTCAAAACAAACCCATTTCTTTCCCCAAATCATAAACCCAAAACTTGCCAAAACATGCTCAAAACTTAACAAGAAGGTTTCCTTACCCTTGAGCTCAAATCCTAGCAAGAAATCCAAGCTTATAAGCTCAAAATCCTTCTCCTCTTTTCTTGTTTTGGGATGAAAAAAAAGAGAGTGTTGGGAGGTGGGTTTATCGATAAAGAGGGGAAGAGGGGAGAGAGTTGTGTAATGAAATAGTGGTGGGAATGAGAGATATTGGGGTAGGTTATTAAAAAGAGGACAATTAAAATAATGTCCAAGTACTTAGCATGATGTATTAAAATATCCCTACATGATATTTTAAAACATTTACTCAACAAAATGCACCACAACAAATATTAACATGTTTTTTTGTATATCACTAGAACAAAGCCCAACAAATCATGCCAAATCACCATTCCCCCACTATGCATCTCATACACCCTGAAATGTAATACCAGTTCATGCCCACTGCATAACTATATATTTTCCAACCATAATAATAATCATAACACCATAATTATTATTAGAAACCATAAAGCACATGATTAATTTCAGGGATATCACACCGTCTCTCCAAACACCTCGCTCTCACGGATGCACTTTGCGTACCTTCATTCCATTACAATCTTCTATATGTCAGTCAGCTAACCAAGGATCCTTCTATGTGCCTTATATTTCGTAATAATCTTGGGTATATACAGGACCTTTCTTTCAGGACTATGATTGGACTAGCTAAGTCTCACCATGGACTCTATCATCTGATTTCACTTCCTAAGGCTCCAGCCATTGCTCTTCCCACACTGCAGTTACCATCTTCCCCTCAAGCTCATCAAGCCGTGCACCAAACTTCCAATATCTGGCATCTGCGCTTAGGCCATCTCCCCAATCAAAGAATGAAATTACTTAAACATTGTATTCCTGATATTCAATGTATTAACTTTCATGACTTTTGCGATATATGTGAACGAGCTAAACAAAGGAAATTACCTTTTTCTCACAGCTGCAGTTTTTCTTCCTCTATTTTCACTTTAATTCACTGTGACATTTGAGGTCTTACTCGCAACAATCCATTAATGGCCATCAATACTTTCTTACTATTGTTGAGGATTATAGTAGGACAACATGGGTTTACTTAATGAAATTTAAATCTGAATCTCGTGCCATTTTGCAACACTTTGTGAAATTAATTCAAACTCAATTCAACTTTCACATCAAACAAATCCGTACTGATAATGGCCTAGAATTTGACATGTCTGATTTTTACAATTCGAATGACATTATCCATCAAAATCATGTGTTTACACCCCCACAACAAAATGGTATTGTGGAAAGAAAGCACCAACACATTCTCAATGTTGCTCGAGCCCTTTTATTCCAATCCTCTCTACCCCTAAAGTTTTGGGGGGATGCTGTCCTCACAGCCAAATATCTTATCAATCGAACCCCAACTCCTCTTCTCTACAACAAAACTTCTCATGAAATCCTTCATGGTTTCATTCCCTCTTACTCACATTTGCGAGTTTTTGGCTCACTTTGTTATATATCAACTCATAAACACCACAGAACCAAACTCGACTCTAGAGCCAACACATGTGTCTTCATTGGATATCCAGCTAATTTTAAAGGCAATAAAGAATATGATTTAAATACTCACATTATACATATCTCAAGAGACATCGTCTTTTTCGAACATGTCTTCCCTTCTACTCAATCACAACCTTCTACTGAAAGATCTCCTTCCTCATTTTCTCTCTTCCACCAGCCTTACCAGACTTAACTCTTTCACTTCAGCTCTTCCCTAACACACCACCTTCCTCGATCGAAACAACAATTCCATCACCACTATCTTTGCCAGAGATACCAACTCCATCACCTTCATCAGAAACACCAACTCCTTTTCATTCCTCTAACGAGTCCATGGATGAGCTCCGCTCTAGTACTCTCAATCCTCCTATACGTCGCACACTCGCATAGGAACCCCCCCCCCCCCACCACATATCTTCAGGCCTATAATTGCAATCTGATTATCTCCATGCAACCTGCACACACCTCTACCTCATATCCTTCACACTCTCACCTTTCATATGCCAATCTGTCCTCTGCTCATTCTGCTTATGCTATCGCCTTATCTATTAACAAAGAACCATCATCCTATGCTGAAGCTATAAAATCTAAGCAGTGGAGAGATGCCATAATTTCTGAACTTGATGCCTTAGAAGCTAGTGGCACATGGACTGTCACTAATCTGCCTCATGGCAAAAATGCCATCGGATGCAGATATGTACTCAAGACCAAACTGAAATCTGATGGATCTCTTGACAAACATAAGGCCAGCCTAGTTGCCAAAGGCTACACACAACTAGAAGGGTTTGATTTCACTGCAACCTTCAGCTCAGTTGCTAAAATCACCACCATCAGAACTTTACTGGCCGTAGCCTCTGTTCGTGGTTGGCATCTTCATCAACTTGACATCCACAATGCTTTTCTTCATGGTGAATTAGACGAAGAAATCTATATGTCCCTTCCTCCAGGTTTCAAGCCTAAAGGGGAGTGTCCGAATGGTTCAACACTTGTGTGCAAACTTCACAAATATCTTTATAGCTTGAAACAAGCTTCCAGACAATGGAACTCCAAATTCACTACTTTTTCTGGTTTCGATTGGCTTCCAGCAATCTCAGTTAGACTACTCGTTGTTCATAAGAAACGATGAATCGGGTTTTATTATACTTTTGGTTTATGTTGACAATGTTTTAATTGCTTGTGATAATATCCAACTAGTTGATTCGGTAAAAAGTTGTCTACAGAGCTTATTTAAAGTTCGAGACTTAGGCACTTTGAAATATTTTCTTGGGCTAGAGATTGCAAGATCATCAGTAGGGATTCATGTTTGCCAAAGAAAATATACATTAGAGATACTTGAGAATGATGGTATGCTTGGATGTAAAACGTGTGCTATGCCTATGGAACAAAATCATAAATTGTCAAGCATATCCAGTAGTTACTTGGAAGATGCTTCACACTACAGACAGTTGGTTGGAAGATTGATTTACCTCACTATAACCAGACCCGACATCACATATTCAGTAAATGTTTTAAGTCAATTCATGAATAAGCCAGGGAATGAACATCTCTCAGCAGCCTATAGAGTCCTGAAATACTTGAAAAGTTCTATTGGCCAAGGGCTTATTTATCGAGCAGATTCATCCTTGGAACTTAAGGGCTTTAGTGACTCAGATTGGGCAGCATGTCCAGATAAAAGGAGGTCAATTACAGGGTTCTGTATGTTTCTGGGAAGTTCCTTAATCAGTTGGAAATCGAAGAAACAAAGCACCATTTAGAGATCTTCTGCTGAGGCAGAATATAGAGCTTTGGCTCACTCTACTTCTGAGATCGTATGGTTACATAAGTTGCTGATGGATTTCGGATTACACATTGGGCAACCAATTTCATTATTTTGTGATAATCAATCGGCATTACATCTAACGAGGAATCCAAAGTTTCATGAATGCACTAAATACATAGAGTTGGATTGCCACTTTGTTAGAGAAAAGGTTTTGAATGGATTAATTAACACGATCTACCTTCCTTCAAAGCATCAACTGGCAGATATTTTCACCAAATCCTTAGGAGGCCCGACATTCACAAACTTGTTATCCAGATGGGCATATTGAACATATATGCTCATCTTGAAGGGGTGTGTCAAATGAAATAATGGGAGGATAATGAGGAGCAAGATAAGCAGCCATGCACCACAGACGCAGAAGAGAAGAAATGATGTCAACACTCACTAGAACATTCTCTGATATTTTGAGAGGGAAAGTTTGTTAGACTTGGGCAAGCTTTACGTGAGCATCAGCACGTGATTTTTGCATTGTATATCATTTTACTTTTATTCATTATAAAGTGCAGGACATGAATTGTACATTGTAACTGTTTTTCCTTTTTGGGTTATTCAATGTCAACACAATTTTTCCCATTCATTTATGCATTCTAGTTCTTCGTGTTCATCATATAAATACAAAATACAGATAAATTTGTTCTTCTATGAAGAACATCTTAATCAATTTAGAATTTAATAAAATCACTATGCTTATACACACAAATCACTACGTGGACACAATGACTTATTTTTTCCAAAAATCGATGCACGTGAGAGCACAAGTGGTGCATGCAAACCCTATGTGAACCGCCTACCGATGCACGCGGTCATCAATGCATGCTCATCGGTGCATGCCGGTAGTTGAAAATTACATGTCGATGGTGTTACTGGAGGTCGGATGTGTGGCAACGGCGTCGCTGGTTGAAGAGACATGTAAGGACCCCGTGCCCTTAACCCGCTATTAGTGTATTAACCCATGTATTTAGTACATACAATCATGTAATCAGGGGAAAAACCACATGTTACCATAGCATAATATACCAACAATAAAATTTCTTACATTATTCCATGTAATGTCCATATCCCCCATACTACTCAACCCTTAAGTATGCATCTTATAATACACTAGCATGTTCTCAATTCATTTAACATTCCTCAATTAATTGCATGCAACACATAAATGAAAAGAGAAAGGACCATGCCCTTTATACAACCCATATACACATATATAGCAGTGCTCACATGAGAGCATCAAATGAGTGAATGTGTATTTAATGTATAAAGTACCCTACTCAATACCGGCACTGGTACTTCGGTCCTGGAAGCACCTCCAATCCATAGCTCGATCTCAACTCCGGAGCTACCGCTGTACCTGTTCCACCTGCCCCAACAGAGACAGCTCCCACACGGGGTGAGCATGCCAATACCACCATTCCAATAATCACAATATCACAGTTCATAATTTATAGAATGTAAAGCCATGACTTTAAAAAGATACTCCCTGGATAATATCATCCTCATACGGGATCCCTTGTGCTGTTCATGTTCTCAAAATAACCGAAACCATCAAATTCCCAAAAGCCAGTTAATCATTTCATTGATTAACTAAATCCATTCACCAATTGCCAATTTCCATATTAATAAAATCCAATAATTTACAAATGTTTATGGATATCACACGTATCTAAACAATAGTTCCCCAGTCCCATTTCATCGCTTGCTCAGTAGCAGCGGCATTCATAACCGATGTTCGCTCCATAGCGACAACATCTCAATCGTTGCTCGCTCCATAGCGGCACCATATATTTCACAATACATACCTTCTTATTGCAATTACAATATATCATGCATTCAACAATTGCGATAAGATATAAGGTTATGCTCTACATTATACATACATTATACATACCTTATAATTCCGTAGTCCGAAACCAACCTTGCCTTAGTCCCATGACCCGATGAATTATGTGCTAATACATAAAATAATTCACAATTATTAATGAGCATGCAACCACGTGCCCAAGCACGTTCACAATCCCCAATTATATCATCAATCCATGACGATTAACCATTTAAAAAGACCACGGGCGAAGCATGCATCGATTCCATAACAACAACACAATATTAACCACAAAACAGAGCATCTCGATCGATCGGCCAGAAGTGCTCGATCGATCAAGAGCTCCAGAAATTTGATGCCCAAAATTCTTCCTTGCTCGATCGATCGAGCAACTATCTCAATCGATCGACCGACCATCTCGATCGATCGGTAACTTTGCTCGATCGATTGAGCGTACTGTTAATCGTCGTCCAATTTTCCAAAATCGCACGATCGATCGGCGCCCCCTTGCCGACCGAACGAGAAGCTCTGCAATAGCCTGAAAATGGCGTTTTATGGTTTAAAATCCCCAAATAAAAAACTCAACACCCATACCAATATTCATCAACATAAACACCATAAAACCCCTTAAACAACCCAACCCAAAAATCTTTAAAATTTCAAAACTCAAACCCAACACTACACATGCCCAAACTCTACAATACCATAATCAATACGAAGGTAGAGACGAGGGGAAGGAGATTACCAACTTATCTTCAAGAAACCTTGCACCGAGATCGAGCCTTGCTCGATTTTGCTCCAAGGAGAAAAGAGAAGGGAAAAGGGTTGGGGGAGAGATAAAACGTGAGGGAGAGAGAGAGAATGAAACGCCAACTGATTGAACACCGAGTCCACTTGATATATATAGTACCAAGGCTCAAAAATCCCGAGTCCTCCACAAATACATCATGACTCAATAAAAATCATTTGTGTTCAATAAATACCTCTTAATCTCAATTTTCATTATCAGCCCCAATACAAAGCACCACAGACCCCATATCCCAAATATTACTGTTATGTTCCAGTATGTTTTGTAATATTACGAATTTAAAAATGAATTATATTATTTCCTCATAATTAAGAATGTCTAAGATCTAAGTTCACGATTTAGTAAAACTTAGTACGTGACTTAATAAAGCTTAAAAAGCGTCGCACGCGTATTCAATGTGATAGATCACGATCGGAGCGTCAGTGATTAACTTAGTAAAGCTTAATGTGCGACATAATAAAACTTTTTGCGTCTTAAAGCGCCATACATGCCCTCAATGCGCCAATTCATGATCGAAGCACTAGTACACAAAGGATGTAGAAGGATTATGTAACTTAGGTTTTTTCTTCAATAAAATATCTGCAGCAGGCCGGTGGACGAAGGCTTGTTTTCGCCGAACCACGTAAATCTCATGTGTTTTTAATTCTGCATTTATTTTTTGCTCCCACATATCTGACAAGAGAAAATATGGCAATATTTTCCCAACAACTGGTATCAGAGCCAGATTGTTAATGTTGTCAATTTTTTTTGGCGAGTTACTATTCACGTGAATTTTGTGAATAGTAGAAATTGGTCAGTGACACCAAATTCGTCCACAACGGTGTTTTTCAATAACACAGTGATTTTAAAAAATTGTCAAAACAACAATCCAGTGGGAGTCAGGTTCGAGTGGGAGTAATTGCGGCAGATGAAGGAAAAATAAATATTGAAAAGTTCAATGGTTCAGACTTTGGCTTTTGGAAAATGCAAATAGAAGACTATATGTACCAAAAAAGCCTTTATCAACCTCTCTCGGGTGTGAAGCCAGATGGGTTGAAAGATGAATAATGGGCTCTTCTAGATAGAAAAGCCCGCGGAGTTATCCGGCTAACATTGTCACGCAACGTTGCTTTCAGCAAAAGAAAAGACAACGACGGGTCTTATGGCGGCTCTTTCAAGTATGTACGAGAAGCCATCAGCTTCAAACAAAGTCCATTTGATGATGCGGTTGTTCAATTTGCGGATGGTAGAAGGCGGATCGGTAGCACCTCAATGAACTCAACACAGGGACAACCCAGTTGAGTTAACAATGATTTTGATGATGAAGTATGAGCATTGATACTTTTGTCTTCCCCACCGAAAAGTCTGAATGCTACTGTCACAACTGTGAGTAGCTTATCGGGAAGTAATAAGTTCAAATTTGACGATGTTGTGATCTGGTTCTCAGTGAAGAAATCAGACGGAAAGATTCAAATTAATCGCCAACCTCTTCAGTATTACATACAGAGTCAAGAGGTAAAAAAATCAAATAAAGGAGGTGGACGTGGCAAACAAAAGGACAGGATGTCCAAATCTAGGAATCCCCTAATTCTCAGAACTCAAAGACTATCGAGTGCTGAAAATGCGGGCAGCCCGGGCATTATAAAAATAAGTGCAAAAATGCCCGAAGAATCAGGAGGCGAAGGCAGAAGCAAACGTTGCTTCTAGAGATGATGCATTAATATGCTCTTTAGAGTGCAAGGAAGAGTCTTGGGTGTTAGACTCTGAAGCATCATTCCATGCTACTTCGCAAAGAGAACACTTCGAGAAATATGTCCCCAGAAACCTTGGTAAAGTCTACCTTGGTAATGAACAATCTTGCGAGATTGTTGACAAAGGATTATAAAGATTAAGTTGAACAGGATTGTACGGGAAGTGAAGGATGTCAGACATATTCTCGATCTGAGAAAGAACATAATCTCAGTTGGCCAGTGAAGGTTATACAACAGTCTTTCACGGTGATCATGGAAGATCTCAAAAGGTGCAATGATAATTGCTCGAGGCAAGAAGAGTGGTACTCTTTACATGACAGCAGGAGCACGATGTTCAATTGCAGTTGCAGCAGACACAGAAAGTCCTATTCTGTGGCACCAAGACTTGGCAACATGAGTGTGAAAGGAATGAATGTTATGCACTCAAAGGGGAAACTACAAGTCTTCAGTCAATTGATATTGACACATGTGAATGATGTATTTTTGGAAAGCAGAAAAGAGTTAGCTTTCAGACAAGTACCAGAATCCCAGAAAAGATAAACTTGAACTAGTTCACTCTGATGTTTTTTTTGTCAATTACGCTTGATCAATTTTGCACCGCGTGAATACTTCTTTGGTTGAAGACACCTGAATAAACTCTATAAATAGAGTTGCAATTCATTCAGCAAAATGCACCCAATATTGTAGAGAGAAAAATACAACGCATAGTGCAATCAGAGTAAAAATACTAGTGTGAGAAAATTGGTGTATAATTTTCTGAGTGTTTTTCAGATTGAGTGTTGTCAGTGTTTGTAAACACTTGTATATGTTTTCTTCAATAAAAGATCTGACAAGAGAAATATATATATATACATATATATATATATATATATCTTGTGTTGAATATTATTTCAAAAAATTTATCTATAGCATAAGATGCAACTTCTACTTTTTTAATATTAGATATAGCACAGGGGCTAAAATATAAACAAAATTCATCAAATTTTTTTTTCCAATTATCTAACCATCCATTAGGGGTGGTTACCGGTTCGAACCGGTCCGGTCCAGACCGAAACCGGCCGATTCCGGGCCCGTTATGGGCGGAATCGGTCCGATCTGGTAAGGAACCGGATCGGATCCGGTTCTGGTTCCACCGGTTTTGGGTTGGACCGGTTCCAACCCGGAACCGAATTTTTATTATTTTTTTTTTTAAAAAAAAGGAAAAAAGGAAAGGATTTATCGAATTTTTTTTTTTTTTTTAAATGGATCCTGTTCCGGTTCAATCCGGAATCGGATCCATTTGGTCCGAAACCGGTAAGATACCGGATCCGAAACGGTAGAACCAATCCGGTCTGGTATCAAACCGGTTTCGGACCGGTTCGGGATCGGTTAGTCCGGTTCCGGTTTCGGGCCGGACTAACCGGTTCGGGACCGGTTAGTCCGGTTCCGGTTTCAGGTCAGACTAACCGGTCCGGTTTTGGACCGGGTCCGGATCGACCCGGTCCGATAAGCACCCCTACCATCCACGAGATTTTTTGCTGCTGGTTTTCTCAGTTGCAAATCAATCAAACAGCCATTTGATTTAATTCAAGAATGTTGAGTTAACAGATATCTACAGTCTCATCAAAATCACACGCATTAAAAATATATGGTGAATTTAGGGTCTTTTCAATCTACGATGTAGGGTTATTTAAAAAACTAACCCAAAAAAAAATATTTTTAATAAAATAACCCAATTTAAAAAAATTTAATAAAGTAACCCGAGACGCCAACCTAGTTGGCGTCTTCGGATTGTCACGCCAACTGGGTTGGCGTGACCATAAAAAATAATGGTCACGCCAACCCAGTTGGCGTGACAAGCGTACAATAAAGGTCACGACAATTGGGTTGGCGTGACCATTCTAATAACAATCACGCCAACTCATTTGGCGTTACCTTTGTTTTTATTTGTTGACGCCAACTGGGTTGGCGTGACCTGTAAAATGTAGTCCGGCCAATCCAGTTGGCGTCTCTGTTTCTGCACTATAAATACAACCCTCCGCCTCTCATTTTTCCCACTTTCACTCGAGTAAATCTCTCTTTTATTATTTTTGTTGTTAGTTCCGGATCTTATCGATGAGATTTTAAAGATGACAAAACATATCAGACCGGATCGAGAGAAATCAGACTGACCAGAACGATCGCCCAAAACAGATCAAGCTGATAAGATGACAAAGCATATCAGACCGGATCGAGGGTAATCAGACTAACCAGATCGATAGCTCAACAACAGAACAAGCTGATAAGACACATTACTTATCAGACCGGATCGATGAATATCAGACTGACTAAACCGAAGCTTCAGATCGATCTCTATCTTTATCAGATCATAGCAGCTTAGGATACATAAAGAATGGCTCCTCAGTCCGAATCATTAACGGCTATTTATTGTAGCATTTAATGTCGTAATTAATGCTACAAAGGACCAAAGACTGAAGATTGTCATAATAGGTAAGAAGACAAAGAAGAGCTTACCTGACAGTCGCCGAAAGTATGAACCAGAACGGCAAATATCCTGAAGAAGAAGACTGTAGCTTTCTCAGAGTTTAAGAAGAGTCAAAGTTGCACATTAAGGGAAATAATGTCGTTGGTACCTTCAACTATAAAAGGATGCAACAAAAGGAACTTACTGACTCTCGCTGATCAATTGAAAAACACACAAGAAAGCAAAAACAGCCCAAGCTTACAAGCTCAGAAGCTCTCGAGCTGAAATCATTCTTAAGCACGTTTACTTTGTAACATTTGATCATTTAGGATCACTGTGCGCATCTTGTGTTTTCTGTGTTGAAAAATAGAAGTGAAAAACATATTGTAACTGTCAGACAAAGTGTGTCTGAGCAGATCGAGTGACTAGGAGTTTCAGATTGGTAGTGAGGTAAATCCAGTCTGAATCGGGTTTGTACAACAGGATTGTATAAATCAAAGTCTTCTAGTATAAACCTTCCTTAATTGGAAGAAGGGGAGACGTAGAAGGATTACACCACCTTCGAACTTCCAGAAACATATCCTGTGTATCTTATTTCTGCACTTGTTCTTTCACACTAGCCATCGAGCCGTTCTTACATATACAAGAACAGACCGTTCCGCACTTATACTTTCAGTGGTCTGTTCTGTCCAAGAATTGATTAAGAAACAGATTTCTTTCACTAATCCGAAAGAAATCACAAAGGATTAATTTTTAGAAGGAGTGTTCATTCACCCCCTCCCCTCTAAACACTCCGGATCGATCCTAACATTTGTTATATGATAAAATTCTGAGTATGCTCTGTTAGTTGCAGCTTTAGCTGATCTTCTACATCAGAAAAGATTTTATTAACTACTAGTAATATTTAATTATCTATAGTTATCAAAATATGTCTATTCAAGTTTTATTTTATTGGGGGGGGGGGGGGGTAATATTATACAAGATTCTGAGTTCGTCCGATATGATCGTGGTCCATCAAGAGGTACAACCATACAACGTACAATTAATTTTCTACAATTATTAAATAAAGTATATGATATCACTGGGTTCGATCGCAACCAGTTTCTTTTGAAATTATATGCTAGGCATATGTTCAAAGATTTTTCAGGGTTACGTCAGACTATTTTACCCATAGATGATGATTACAATTTAGCATGGCTACTTGATTCAGAACAGGGTCATAGTTGCTTGGAATTTTATATACAAGCAGAACCAAGGAATTATGATTCAATTCCAGAAATGCCAATGAGTGGCAGTTTTTCAGAATGATTGACCTATTATTCAAGAGACGTCTGTTGCTCGACATCAAGCTGAGGGTTCATATAGTGGTAGAGACCGAGATGATCATCCAGTAGATGTTGATAATGTTGCTGATGAGCCACGAGCAGACAATTTTGATGATTTTGGTGATCAAATTCATTCTGAACCAGAGGGGATTCCATCTGATGATGAGGCTGATGCTGATGATGATGAAGTTGATATTGGTGTGATGGCAGAAGCAGTTGAAAATCAAGAGGATGAGGCACCAATGAGACGAGAAGTGTCAGTTACAACCATGACAAATGATCGTAATCTTTATCCAACAATCTCATTCTTTTCCATGACACATCCAGAAGTTTTTGGAGATTCGATCGACAATCCAACAGGCCGTTGGGGGAGTTTTTATGATTACTCCAAAGGTGAAATTTTTTGCAACATGGTCTTCAAAGATAAATTTCATCTGCAGGCAGCTGTGAAGGATTATTCAGTACGTGTTGCAAAACGTGAGTACCACGTTGTTAAGAGTACAAAAACATTGTGGAAAATAATATGCAAACACGGTACAGTAGGATATACCTTGCAGATGGTACCTGCGTGCATGTTTGGATAAAAAAGTTGGGTTATTCAAAATAACCAAATATGGTGGTCCTCACACTTGTCTGCTGAGTGAGCTGTCGCATGATCATTCGAACTTGGATAAGAACATGATTGCTAGCTTATTATTGAGAATCGTTCGTCGTGATCCAGCTGTTTGATCGAAGGCATCTAACAGCCTTAGTTATCACAAGGATGCAAGTTGGATGTGGGGGTAATACTCATGTTGTGAAGCTCAAATCAAGGGAATGTTCTTGTGGGAAGTGGAAAGAATTTGGCATTCCTTGCTCACATGTGATACAAGTATGTCGAAATTATGGCTTAAACGCAAAAACCTTTGTCAAGGAGTATTATAATATGCAAGAATATTGGAGCACATATCAAGGTCGATTTGAGCCATTATGGGGAGAGCAGTATTGGGAAACCCCGTCATTCGAACTGTACCACAATTCCACCTTGCGTACTATAAGAAGACGGGGTCGAGACCGAACAACACCCATGCAAAATGAGATGGATTGGCCTGAAGCCCGGGCAAGACGACATATGGCATCGAGTTCCCAAAACCAATAAAGTTGTAATTGTTTTTGTTATTGTTATTGTTCTTGTTATTGTTATTGTTATTGTTATTGTTATTGTCACATATCAAATAAGACATTTATATGAAAGTACATTCATTACATTTAATAATAAGATTGACAATAGGCAAACATGACTACATATAATAAGGATAAAACTCTATAATGCCCCTCCAGTACCACAACGACGCGGCTGTTTCCGTCTCTGACCGCGTCCTTCCTGAATGGCCTAGTCATCTTGCACTACAGGTACATCGTCCATCTGAACATCAGGTGACAAATTAGGGAACACAACCGGTGACACGTCAAATTGTGGAGACATCGATGCATATATTTCAGGGAATCTAATATTAACATCTGGGCTGGATTCTTCTTGTGAGTACATGGCTTGATGAGGCGTGAGATACATTTGATCATACGACTGATGCAGTGGTCGAGGAGTATAATAATCTATGTACATGTCGCCGGCATATGACGAAGATGGACTTGACATATATGTCGGGACATCGCTTGATGGGCCAGCATCTCCAACAACCGCATGCATCGGCTGTACTTGTTCTTCGTCACTCACATGCATCGGTTGTACTTGTTCTTCATGAGTAGCATGTCCCTTTTCGTAGGGCGGAAAGTTTCTATCGCGTCGTTCCTGCGCGACATGCAACACATGTTGTATTACATTTCTGACATCACTAAATGCATCCACATACGCCCCTATGGATTGTTCCTCAGCAATATTACGTCGCAGGTAACAGTTAATTGCGACAGTTGATCAATCTGAAATGAGTGAACAATTTTTATTAAGTTGTTAAATCTAAACACAATTTTCAAATATGTAATACATATGTATTAAAGCAACATACCACATGTTACCATGCGGGGCCATCTCCATGTTGATAACCAGTCTCCACAAATTGTCGTTGATGGCCAATGAATCTACGTGTTACTCGTCCATACCAGTCATTGTACCCGACAATTACACCCTGTCCAGCTGGATCATATCGCGGGATGTCCACGGTATGAGCATGTGCATTAACCCATATAGTCATGTACCGCCTATGGTGCGCAGACCAGTCATTATTTGTTTTACCCCTTCGGTTAACTGCATGTAATATATCATCCCCTAACCGTGGATCTGGTGGGATGTTTTGTACCATGCCGAATTGACGAAAAACCCGTTCAGGACGATGCATCTCAACTATGTCATACAAAATCAGTGGGCCAGTGTATGTCCATAACTCAGTATGCAGTCCTTCAATACAATCATCAGGGTACGGCTGCCAATTAAACTACAAATATAGTATTACATTAAAATAATGTTCAAAGATTATTATGTTTTATACATGAACATAAAAAATAAACTTACTTGGCTTAATGGCTGCTGGTCAATGATGTCCCTAATAATTCGTAATGAATGTGTACTAGTTTCTGTAAATCTTAATTTACATGTCCACCTGTGTACTCATAATCATCATCAGAAAACATAAATTATATAACAAAATATTAAATATAATATTATACATTGCAACATTATTTGTAATACATCACCTTGCACCATATGAAGCAACAGGTAAATAATTGTCATCGTCGATTGGTATTGGCCCAATATCAATTCTGGGCGTCCTAGTTGAAGAGCTAAACTTTCGAGCCGCGACCATGCCCAAATCTAAAACATTAACATGAAGAATATAAATTAAATATGCAAGAAATATTTTTTTCAGTATTTTAAAATAAAGGTAACGATTACCTGTAGGAGTTGTAATGCACCACATATTACTTTTTTCTCTCTCTCCGCTGAAGTGCACAACTCACGATATAAGAATGTCAGCACAGCACTACCCCAGCTAAAATTACCAACAGAACTGATATCTTCTAATTTCTGTATGTATAATTTACAGTATTACCGGAGCTATCAGGGCACATAATTCCACCTATCATTAATAATGCACAACCTCGTGCATATTTAGCAACCTCATCCGCCGTACTATGCAAATGGAGGCGATTAACCACTAAATGATTACTCAACGCAGACATTAACAAACATGCACCTTTAAAGTGACCCGGATCTGGCGTAAATCCCAAATGACGATCACAATATTCTTGTCACTCGGGTATTGTCTTATCAAAATTGGTGCCTGACACTGCAAGACCATTTATTGGCAGATCCCAAATAACTGCAATGTCTTGCAGTGTAATAGTCGCCTCTCCAGATCTAAGATGGAATGTGTGTGTCTCACGACGCCATCTCTCTACTAACGCCGTGATTAGATGAGGGTCAAGCGTAATCTTATTACACCTATATACACCATAAAACCCAAACTCATTTAACATACTTACAACACGTATGTCTAATGGGCAAAGATCCCAAAAATAGCCACCCGGATTTCTCACACGCAAGGGGCGATCAATATTACCTGCCCATACATCTTCAGAACGGTGACATGACTGCAATGACAACAGATGATCGTCAATTGGGCCTGGTGCGGTCATCGGATCCATCCTATTTAGAGGTGTCAAACGGACCGTGCCGTGCCGGCACGGCCCGTTTAATCGTGCCGGCATGGCACTATTCGTGCCGTGCCGTGCCGGCACGTTTCGAAAATGGGCCGTGCCGTGCCGTGCCGGCCCATTTCCACAAGGGGCCGGGCCCGGCATGGCCCCTACGTGCCGTGCTTCGTGCCGTGCCGTGCCGGCACGGCCCATTTCAAGTTTTTTTTATTTTTTTTTATTTTTTGGTGTAGCGATCGATCGCCACCTAACTGGCGATCGATCGCCTAACTGGGCGATCGATCGCCAGTTAGGTGGCGATCGATCGCCACCAGTTTTTAAAAAAAAAAAAAAAAATTTTCCTGTTCGTGCCGTGCCGTGCCGGCCCACGGGCCGGCACCCTATGGCCCGGCACGGCCCATGCTACAGTGCCGTGCCGTGCCGTGTCGTGCTCGTGCCGTGCCTCGTGCCGTCCGCTCCGTTTGACATCTCTAATCCTATTATATGAAACAAAAAATATATTAGTACATATAGACAACATAAAGTAAACAAAATAATTTAAAACTGATAAAACATGACGAAGCATAGCAGCCACCGCCGACAACCACCAGCCATCAGCAACCGGCGACGGTGACCGACGGCGGACGACAGCGATCGACGGGCGACAGAAACTGTGATAGAAACTAATACACGGCGACATGATTTTTACCTCTAAATTCTGAAACTATAAAGTGACTGGAAGCAAAATGAGAAAAAAAAACGATTGTAACCTGGAGGTTCTGGCCGAGGAAGAAGGTGGCGATCAAAATTTATAATCCCAGGTCACGCGCCAACTGGGTTGGCGTGACCATTATTTTACACTGGTCACGCCAACTGAGTTGGCGTGACCATTATTTTACACTGGTCACGCCAACCCAGTTGGCAGCTAAGATTAGTTTTAAATTTGTTAAATTTTGAGGTTATTTTGATAATTGTTAATTTAAATAAGGTTATTTAATTAAATAACCCAGATTTCTTCTCCTTTTACTTCATTTTATAGTTCGGAATTAGATGTCGTGGCATTCACGTGATCTCCTCAATTCAGGCCATCACTTTCTCTCTTTAAATATCAGAGATTTCATTTTATTTTAAAATGTAAGTTTCATCAGATCGGCACGAAATATATAAATCTACCGGTCCCATGTATGTGTGCCGATAGGGGCGGACGCAGAAAATTCGGTAGGGGTGAAAAAAATTTAAACAAAAAGTGGTGTGCCAAAAAAAATTTATGGGGTCAAAATATAATTTTATGGGAATAAAATATAATTTCATGAGTTAACTATCATAATTTAAATGTTTTTTGGTCTCATTAATGATAAATTTCTTTTGTGGACCAAGTGTTTATGAACACCACCTCACGATAATATATATTTATGTTTGTATGTGTATTGGTGTTTATAAACATCGTATCCATAGAAAAATGACTCTATTAATGGTGCAGGTTGGGTGAAAATCCCAAACTTATAGAACAAGTTTTGTCCTCTTATGGCAAGGACGATCAAACTGTTGTGGTCAATCTACACTCTATATAATACATTGATGATTATATATATATATATATATATATATATATATATATATATATATATATATAGACCACTTATTCAATATTTTATTTAGTGAATTAATCAAAAGTATTGTTCTTTTTACAATTTAAGTTGTTTTTTAATTAAGAAATAAGTCCTTTTTCGTAAAAGAAATGTTATAATTACTGTCATTAACAATAATAAGAGAAAAAATAACGAAATTAATAAATAATCTGAGCCAAAAGGGATAGTCGGTGTTAATTTTGGATCCAACGAAATTTGACAGGAAAAAAAATTAGCACATCCTCTCTAAAAAAAATAGTTAGCTAATTGCTAACCCGGGTTATAAAAAAGAAAAAAAAACAAAAGGAGTGGGAAGCGGCATGGAACTCAGTTTCAGTTTGCCGATAAAATTAAAAAAAAAACATAAAAATGCCAACCTTTGAAAACGCATCATCCCCTATATCTGTCCAAGTACATCGCCGCAGTCTTCACGTAATGAATAACATAAAATCCTGATTCTGCTCTAGACTCTAGAGTAGGACTGCTTAGGGGAACAATTCGATCCAGTATAAAAATAATTTATTTTGTAATCACAATGTCGACTTCAGTATAATTTTTTATTTTTAATATAAAAATCGTCATCTAATATAGCGACTTTATATATATATATATATATATATATATATATATATATATATATAAGTTGACATATCAAATATGGTCTCCATATATGACAACTTCTATGTATGTTAAATAATTACAATAATTATAAAATGCTAAATAAAAGCTATTTTTACTATAACTGTATGTTTATATAATATGACAAAAAATTAATTTACGGAGTATTAGATAATTTTACACTTTCTTATTTTCTTTTTCTTTTTGGATGTAATTTCGTTGTCTACTTATTCAATATAATATAAAGATTTAAAAAAATACGCATTTCAACTTTCACAAAAAATCGTGCTTTCAAAATATAAAGTATTTGGCATTCCCCCGATTCACTTTATACTATGTAATATATTGTATCTTTTAAACAAATTATTGTTGGATGATATTTTTATATCCTGAAATCTATATAATAAAATAATATACATAATATAATATAATATAATATCAAAAAAGAAGAAATATGATGATTCAAAATTCGTAATTGAAAAAAACACTATAATGTTGCAATAAAATCTGACTCCAAACAAACTCAACCCGCTGTGGGTTGCAGGTTAGGTGGCCAATCTGTCAAAAAATAAAAATAATAAAAAATATACTTTATTAACTTTGAGTGATTAAAATTATTAAATAAATACTAATAAATCATATTTTAAATAATTATTTCAAGTTTTAATATTAATTAATTGACACAAACCGCATGCCAACTCAAAACCCAAATAAGTTTAGCAATTTAGGTCCGCACCTTGGCTTAACCCATTTTGACACCACTACCCACCATACTATCCGGTCGGCCATGTCTATTATTATTTTTTGGAAATTAAATCTTTGTATAATATTGAATAAGTAGACAACGAAATTACATCAAAAAAGAAAAAGAAAATAAGAAAGTGTAAAATTATCTAATACTCTGTAAATTAATTTTTTATATCCTATTATATAAACATACACTTATAGTAAAAATAGATTTTATTTAGCATTATATAATTAATGTAATTACTTAACATACATAGAAGCTGCCATATATGAAAGACTATATTTGATATGTCAATATATATATATATATATAGTCGCTATCTCAGATGACGACTTTCATATTAAAAATAAAAAAATTATGTTAAAGTCGTCTATGACGACTTCAAAAAATAATTATTTTTATATTAAAGTCAACATCTCATCAATATAAAAAAAAATTTATACTGAAGTCGCCGTCGCGACTTCAATAAAAAACCCCATATTCCCTATCTTCTTAAGTAATTGATTACCGAAGATCACGTGGATCCCACAAAAATGGCGGACTTCTATATTTCTCCATCCTGCTCGTGGCATTCATCTTCTTGCGATTATTTGCAATTGTCAAACGACAGAAATGATTGGAACCGATGACGAAGAAGAAGAAATCTCCACCCCACTTGGTAAGCCAGAATCCCAATTAATTTTCACTTTGATTATGCTCATCATTACAACAAACTCTCAAAGAATTAAGTGAAAATGTGCAGTTCAGAAGATCAAAATCGAACACCATTCTGCCGACGCGTCCTCTTCGGGAGAAGAAAACTCGTCTGTGGAGCAGGTGGCACTGACCGTTCCGTTGACCGACGACCCGACGCTTCCCGTTGTCACCTTCCGTTTGTGGGTGCTGGGTTCCCTCGCATGTGTTGTGCTCTCCTTCCTCAATCAGTTCTTCTGGTACCGCCGCGAGCCGCTGTCGATTACCTCTATCTCCGCCCAGATCGCGGTTGTCCCGCTCGGGCACCTGATGGCGGCGGTGCTCACCCGGCGGGTCTTCTTCCAGGGCCGAAAGTGGGAATTCGGCTTGAATCCAGGCCCGTTCAACGTGAAGGAGCACGTGCTGATCACGATCTTTGCGAATTCCGGGGCTTCCAATCCTTACTCTATCCACGTGGTGAGCGCGGTGAAGGTTTTTTACAGGCAGAGGATGACGTTTTGGGTGTCTTTAGGGGTGGTTTTGACCACACAGATTCTGGGTTTTGGATGGGCCGGGCTTTTCCGTAGGTTCTTAGTCGAGCCCGATACCATGTGGTGGCCTCAAAATCTGGTACAGGTTTCTCTCTTCAGGTTATACCACTCTACTCAACCTCCATTTGTCCTCTCAGTTCAAATTCTCTGTAGTTTTGATTTGTCATAAAACATTAATGCAAAGTTGCGTCTGTTGATCATAAATAATGAAAACTAAATGTTTATTTTTAAAATTTTATTTAATGTGATTTACCTTTTGTGTATTTTGTGGTTGTGGTTGTGGTTATGGCTTGAGATATCCACTTCACTTTTTCTACATCATGGTAGTTGGAGCTACAGATGTAGATTATGTGCAAGGACTAATGAGGACAAAAAGATTATTTCTTAAACTTAACGCATCCTTCTGTTTGTTTAATGTCTAGTTCTTACATTCACTTTCTGACAAATTAGACTGTTAAAACTACGGAGAGTGTATATTTTTTTATATTTATACACTTTCAGATCATTGAGGTGGTTTGTAATCATTTGAGATTTTAATGCCAGGGCACTTCATGAGAAAGAAGAGAGAACCAAGGGTGGATTGACGCGAAACCAATTCTTCCTTGTTGCCTTTATCTGCAGCTTTGCTTACTATGTCTTCCCGGGATACCTTTTCCCAAAACTCACCTCAGTTTCCTGGCTTTGCTGGATATTTTCTTCTTCCGTCCTAGTCCAGCAGCTGGGTTCCGGACTCCATGGTCTAGGAATCGGTGCTATTGGACTCGATTGGTCCAGCATATCCTCTTACCTCGGCAGCCCACTTGCTAGTCCATGGTTTGCCACTGTTAACATTTCTGTTGGATATTTTCTTTGCATGTATGTAATCACTCCGATCATGTACTGGCTCGATGTGTACAAAGCAAAGACGTTTCCCATATTTTCGGATGACCTTTTTACGTCAACTGGGCAAAAATATAACATCTCGGCCATTATAGATTCAAACTTCCACATTGACTTGCAGGCTTATGAGCGTGAAGGGCATCTTTATCTTAGCACGTTCTTTGCTATGACCTATGCTTTTAGTTTTGCGTGTCTCACTGCCACCATTGTTCATGTCCTCCTCTTTCATGGCAGGTATGGTAAGAACAATGACTTATGTACAAGTTTTGTAGTATTACTTTATCACACTCTACTCTACCATGATTAAGCTGCATTTGTAAAGAAACAGTCAAAACATTCTTCGAAGTTAGAAAATTGACTGCTTCAAAAACTTGTGAGCTTATTGAACACATGGAACTTCTTTCTTTTTATAATTTTGCCACCTAGATCTTATTTGCTATCCTGGCGTTCTCCTGGATAACATGACATCAACGAGTACCAATACTTCCTCTTGATGTCCTATATGGCTGCCTATTTTGCACAAGGATGAAAACATGACATTTAGGTACTGTATACTTTGAGTTACATTGTTATCAACTGTTGTATTTGATAACATAACCACTTGATCCTACAAAAATCACGGAATTTGGTTGTCTTTGGTCAAACTAAACATTTTTCCATCCTTTATCTTCCTTACTAATTATAAGCCACAAGGTTTTTTCCAGATAATCAACTAAATTGGGCCTCATTTTACTTACTCCATTTCAAGTGATGAGAACACAAACACCTCAACCCCAGAAATTCTCTTTCTTGCCAAGTATCTTCTTATACCACTCTTGCTACTTCTTTAATGTGCTGCTCTATCGGATGGTACAGCAAAGTGCAGCCTCTATCATTATGCTTGTACAGTGTATTTTCCGTATTCTGAAAGTTCTGCTTTATGAAACTTAGAGATCTATGGCTGCTCAGCAAGTCAACCTTCAAGGAGAAGAAGATGGATGTACACACAAAGCTCATGCAAAAATACAAGCAAGTTCCTGAATGGTGGTTCATATGCATTCTTTTGGTAAACATTTTAGCCACCGTACTTATCTGCCATTACTACAACGATCAACTTCAGTTACCGTGGTGGGGTGTCTTGTTAGCATGTGGTCTTGCCTTCATTTTTACACTTCCAGTGGGAGTTATCACGGCCACAACGAACCAAGTGAGATTTATATGCTGCTAGCTAATTCTAATTCGATATGCATTGGATGAGATATTGAACTTCTATTTCCGAAATCTAAACCTTTTTTTATCAGACACCAGGGCTGAACGTGATCACAGAGTACATAATTGGTTTCCTGTATCCCGGATATCCAGTTGCTAATATGTGCTTTAAGGTGTATGGCTACATCAGCATGAAACAGGCGCTAACATTCCTACAGGACTTGAAACTTGGACATTACATGAAAATACCTCCAAGAACAATGTTCATGGCTCAGGTACGTTTTCTCCCTTCTCTCTCCAAAACAAGCAGAGGGGTGACAAGGGGAGGATCCAAGAATGGCAGCGTTAGGGATAGAGATAGACAACGAGATGGTGACTCAATGATTTTGTGGGATCGGAATTTTAATTTTTGGAAAACTTACACTCAAATGGGTGGCATTCATCACGAAATATGATAATTTCTGCATGTTGATCAGGTGTTTGGGACCCTAATATCAGCATTAGTTCACCTAGGAACGGCATGGTGGCTAATGGACACAGTCCCAAATATTTGTGACCGAACCGCACTTCCTCCAGGAAGCCCATGGACATGCCCAAGTGACCACGTATTCTATGACGCCTCTGTCATCTGGGGTTTAATTGGGCCACAAAGAATCTTTGGTGATCTTGGCTATTATACAGCAATCAACTGGTCTTTTCTAGTGGGTGCCGTGGCTCCACTTCTAGTTTGGTTTGCGCACAAGGCATTTCCCAACCAGCACTGGATCAGGCATATTACAGTTCCGGTTTTGTTAGTCTCGATAATTAACATGCCACCGGCTACTTCTGTAAACTACAACAGCTGGATTATAATCGGTTTTGCCTCGGGCTTCGTTGCATACAGATACTATCGTGACTTGTGGAGTCGACACAATTATGTGCTGTCGGGTGCTCTGGATGCTGGGCTTGCGTTTATGGGGGTGTTTCTGTATTTATGTTTGGGAATGGAGCACATAAAGCTCGACTGGTGGGGAAGCATAACAGATGGTTGCTCTTTAGCTTCTTGCCCAACTGCTGAAGGCATTGTAGTAAAAGGATGTCCTGTTGTTTGAGTGGCATGTATAGTTTCGGATTACTTTTCATTGAATTTTTTTATTTTTGTATCCCACATTGTAAATGTAGAAAAGGAAGAAAAAAAATCCTATTATGCAAGTTTATTATTTGAAATATGTGTAATCGAACTTAATAGTTAAATCAGGTTCCATATGAAATATATAGAAGTTTGCTTGAGAAATTCTATTATGCAATATGTATGTCTTAGAAGACGATTATTGTGATTAGTCAAACAAACTTCTGATAACTTTTAGTTTGTAAAGAAAATTTATTTGGAATTGTATACCCTGTGATTATTAGATTCGTAAAACTGTCTTTTTTGAATTTTTCATGTGTGTTGCACATAAGCGTAGATACTGGTAAATTATTGTGATTATTTGTTTAATTTTTGCAAGATAACAAATTTGTGAAAATAAATTTTCATTTCTAAAAGTTAAATCATATTTTTGAATTCTTCGATATTGATCATAACAAAACCCTCAATCAGAATTCTAAAACAAATTGAAAATGATTGTTGTGGATTAGTTAAAGCAATAGGGATGAAAAAATAGTGGAAGATGAAGTGGAACCTGGTAGAGAGTTTGGTGATTTGGGCCGTCGATTTCTTATTCATGTGTTGCAACAATGTTGGGTGGGAAACACTATTGGGAATCAATCAAGTTAGAATTTTTGTTATGTAGATTCTTAGTGTTTTTTCCTTATTTTTCATGTTGAGGGAAAGGTGATTTTGAAGGCGGATGTCAATGCGAGTCATTGGATCATATTTGAGATTTGTGTCTTTAGATTTTCGAATGGGCAATTTTTCTGCTTCTGATGCTATATCTATCAGCTATGATCAAGCTCCTTCTTCCAAACACTGTCAAAAGTGATTAGTTCCAGTGATAGCTTCAGGTTTGTCATAATTTATTGAATTAGTTATAGTCTGATGGTGTGTCTGCGTTGGTTTAATGAGAATTCTTTCTCAAATTTTCCAGAGATAAAAGAGTAATCGAACTTAGTATTGCAGTGGTCACAGATGTATGTGAAGTCTTGATACTCGAGTAGTTAATTGTATCCTTTGGACTAGGTCTTATAACGTAATAAAATTTGTAAATGCTTATAACACATCAGATAATGTGTGGATGGCAGAAAATTGTAACATCCACATTTAACTTTGTGCATATTGCTGTGTGATCGATCGAAACGTGATACATGTGCTGATGTACGGTTTAAAAGATTTGAGTTACACCGTTAACATCCACATTTAACTTTGTGCAGTGCTGGGGTACAACCGGCCTTCTTTAACCTTCGTGGCCTTAACAACACTCCCCTTTACAGACTTGTTGCTCCTACTCCTGCAAACACGCCCCAAGTCTTAAAACTTCTCTGAGAATATGAATGGCTTGCGTACTTTCACCTCGTCTCTGGTTGATGGCAAGCATCTGATCCCTCAGGTGTTGTCAATTAGCCTTGTTCTGTTAAAGAAATGAATGTTGAGTTTTGGCAAGATTGTGCTGTGCTACTGATTCTATGTTCTTGTTCTCGAATTGACTTCCAACACCTCAAAATTGGAGTTCAAGCTTAATTGAGTGGTATTTTTTTAGGTCAAGCTTGACTTATTTTTACCTGATTGAGCTCGAGCTCGAATATAATAGCTTTATGTAATGGCCCAATGTAATGGCCCAATTTTAAATAAAATTATTAAGGTTATAAAAAAATATAAGAAAAAAATAGTAATAATTATATTATATAATAATAATTATTATATTATATATAATTTATATACATTATTATTTTTATTTTTATTATATATATATATATATATATATATATACACCCATGTGCGTGCATGTGTATATATATATATATAATAGTAATAATAATAATAATATATAATTATTTTTTGGGGGGAATTTCAAATCTTGATATAGTGAAAAAGGCGGGAAGTGGCATTTATGTCATTTTGTTATAAAGTGTGATTAGAGTGTGATAAATATGGTGGGATAATTTGTGTTAAAAATCGAAAAAAACATGGGATATGACAAGTAATACAAAGATTACTAATGTTATCAACCACTCCAAACGGAGCCTAAGAACACCCGAGAAGGCCAGAGAATTGGCTCAATTTCCTCTTTCTACTTCTCCCTCCCATCAGCGCATGTCTTCCTCTTCTTTCCCCAACTTTCAGTTTCTAATCCATTAAAGTTTATCGCCTAATATCCATAACGGTAAACGTTTCATCTCGCTATGCCTCTATTTAGACCCAACGAGAAGCGATCGATATGTCATAAAAAGAACCGTCGATGTGCCGTTCCCAAGCCTAGCCAACAACCGTTTGAACACCGACGCACCGGAGCATGGTCGGACGTCCGAGACTATAAAACTTGGAGGATTCGGGTACGAGAGAGATCTCGATGATTGGTATCAAATTTCTCTATCATTATGTCTATAACCTGCTATTGTTATGTTGAATAAAATCATATGCCTAAAAAAAATCGTTAGTTTGATTGGAGAGCATGATTATTTTTCCTCACTTGGAATCTGATTGAACTTGAGTCTGTAAATATTGTCCGACTCCAGAATAATGAAGCTTTTGATATAATATTCAAATGACGATCTTAGATAGTTGGTCTCAACCTTTAAAAAAAAAAGGGTATTTCTTTTTGCCCAGATTAAGTATTCTTTGGCTATAGGCTAATGTGTTCAATCAAATGTATTCTGCTTGGATCATCATTCTCATTAGTTACATGTAAATTGAGCCCAATTGCTCTCTGTCTGTGTGTGTGCCAAATTATAAAGATAAATATCATGAAAAATCTAAAACTGAATATGTAAATTACCTTAGTTCTTAAGCATGCAGCAATGATAAGTTAATGGTGCATGAAATAATTATGTACAGCAAACAAGCTGCTGCCTAGGAACGTTTCAAACCTCATTTGTGGTGTAAAACAGGTCTTTAGGTTCTGAAGTCATTATTCAAGTATAGTGTGAATCCCTAAAAGCTATAATCAAGCACTTGCTGAAAATTCTAATTTTTCCAGCCTTCAAGTAACGGTATTTTTTTAATCCCAAAATTATTAGTTTAAGTTTTTCTAAAGTCATAGGAATGTTGACTAAGTTTTGGTTCTTTAGACACTTAATTAGGTTAATTTTTTACGGTAATTCAGGAATTTAGAATCGAAATTTGGGATTTTTTTTAGTAATGTAATTGTTTTAAATGATGTTAAATATGTGATAGGAAATACTTGATATCTTTCGGAGAATTGTCGGAAAGTGTGTAACTTGATCGTATTTAGGAAGCTTCGAGGTACGTAAAGGGAGTTGTTTTTTTAGCAAATTATTTTAAGTATTTTATGTTATTTATTTTTGAAATGTTCTGGGATAGTAAGCATGCAAGGTTATTTTGAAAGAAATGATTTTTGATAGAAATGTGATTTTGTTGAAAAATGGAATTTTGACTATCATTTTATTGTGTGTGAAAAACTATTTTAAAATGCCATGCTTGTCTTGATTCAGTGAATATGATTTGAGGTTGTGAACTGAGGATGTTCTTTGTTTTGTCTGTCTCGCTTGCGACGAGGGTAAAAACACACACTTTCGGCTCGTTGGCGACGAGAATAAATAAACGTATTTTGTTTTGCCCGAAGGCGGGGGGTATAATATCTGCCGATACTCTTCCAGCGGGTATAGTCTGGAATGATATCATTGTGTCACCTCCTTATTTGAGTATGCATTTGTTTCATTACAGCATGGTTATCGTATGGTTATTATGTGACTGTTATATGATTCTGTTTATTATTCGTTGGTTATCTGTGCAGTCATTTCTGTTATGAATCTGCTTTGTGAAAGTTAGCTCTGTTAACTGCTCATATTAACCCATATACGTGTGAAATTTATTTTGGTATGAAAATATATTATTTTTTTGTCACATTATGAAAAATGATGTTTTTAATACTTTTGACAAATGTTTCTTACGCTTACTATAAAATACTGCAACTTGCATTTACCTGTAATGTGACATATTACAGATGGAGTCGAAGACATAGATGATGTGGATATAAAGAATATTTAGATATATAATGAAGTTTGATTATGTTGAGGATGTTATGTTATTTGAGGACATGGATTTAGTTTTATTTTGTTTTTAGCATGATTTTGATGTTGAGACTTACTTATATTATTTTTGGGATATTGGAATTGTTGGATTGAGTGATCTGGATGATCACATGGTACAAATTTTAAGATGAGACTGCCAAATTTTTTTTAAAAGTCAAAGTCAAATTTTATCAAGTCAACACTTTTTAGTTCGTTATGAAAATTGGAACGTTTTCGCTAACAGAATTTCAAAGTGATAACTAATTTTTTTAATTGAGTGAAGCCTTGTGTTCAATTGTCTAAACAGAATTTCAAAGTGATAACTAAATTTTTTAATTGAGTGAAGCCTTGTGTTCAAACAATTGAACACAGTGGGCGACCCGTTAAGGCGGGCTGTCACACTTTACTTACAAAAAGCCCTAGAATTTTTTTAATAATAAAGTATGCAATTTTATGATAAAACCCAGATCAAATGATGCGCGTGCGGAAGCGCAAGTGAGTGCGAGTGCGCCTATTAAAAATATATATTGTCAGGATCGATCGGAATTGGTGGCCAGTCCACATACTAGTTCAACTAACTTGAGCTTCAATAGCTCGTGTTCTTGAAATAGTTGTGAAAGTAAAATAGAAGGAATAAATCGAGAGAGTCCATGCTCTTTTCTTTTTCTTTTTATTAGTTTATCAACTTAATTGAATACAAAGAGAAGTCCTCAATATATAGAGGAGAAAAAGAGTTCTACTGTTTTAGAATACAATAATAGATAGACTTAATCTACAATTTAATTATAAGATAAGTCAATCTATAATCTAAGATCTACAAAACTCTTAGTATCCTTATCAATACTCCCCCTCAAGCTAGAGTGTATAAGTTATGCATTCCAAGCTTGTCATGAATTTTTCCAACATGGGTCGAAATAGGCCTTTAGTAAGTATGTCTGCAGTCTGTTCTGATGTGGGAATGTGGACAATGCTGATTGTTCCTTCATCAATCTTTTCTTTGATGAAATGTCGATCTACCTCCACATGTTTTGTTCGATCATGATGTAGTGGATTGTGTGAGATGTCAATAGCAGCCTTGTTGTCACATAGTAGTTTTAGAGGTAGTGTTATATCAATTTCAGTTCTTCAAGCAACATCTTTAACCATAAGGCTTCACAAACACCATGAGCCACTGATCTTAATTCAGCTTCGGCACCACTTCTTGCTACCACTTGTTGCTTCTTGCTTTTCCAAGTTACTAGGTTTCCCCACACAAAAGAACAATACCCTGATGTTGACCTTCTGTCACTTATTGAGCATGCCCAATCAGCATCCGTGAAAATTACAACATCTCTTGTATCTGTTTTTCGAAAGAATATGCCTTTACCCGGAGACCCTTTAAAGTACTTCAAAATCCGATAAACCGCAATCATGTGTTCCTCCAATGGGGCATGCATGAACTGGCTTACACAACTCATTGGGAAAGCTATATCTGGTCTAGTGTGAGAAAGATAGATCAGTTTCCCCACTAGACGTTGATATCTTCCCTTATCAACGGGATTGCTGCTCATAGTTTCTCCTAACTTCACATTAGAATCCATCGGAGTATCAACTGGTTTGCACCCAAGCATCACTGTCTCCTTTAGAAGATCTATTACATACTTTCGTTGAGAGACAGAAATTCCAGATTTGTTCCTCGCCACTTCCATACCAAGGAAATACCTCAATTTACCCAAATCCTTCATTTCAAATTCAGTTGCAAGCCTCCCTTTCAACCTATCTATTTCTTCTTGATCATCACCTGTGAGAATGATATCATCCACGTAGACAATTAATAGGGTTTGTTTTCCATTCTGATGTCTATAAAACAATGTATGATCAGTATTGGCTTGATGATAGTCAAGTTTCATGACTGCTTTAGTAAATCTATCAAACCAAGCCCGTTGAGATTGTTTTAGCCCGTACAATGATTTCTTCAGTTTTCAGACCTTATCCCTCTTACTTTCTTCATCAAACCCTGAAGGTAATGTCATGTATACTTTCTCTTTGAGATCTCCATTCAAAAAAGCATTTTTCACATCCAATTGATATAGAGGCCAATCAAGGTTTGCTGCTATTGATAATAGTACCCTTACTGTATTAATCTTGGCAACCGGAGCAAAGGTTTCTTGGTAATCAATGCCGTAGGTTTGTGTATATCCCTTTGCTACTAACCTTGCTTTGTATCGATCAATTTGTCCATCAACCCTATACTTAACAGTGAAGACCCATTTGCAACCCAATGGAGTCTTTTCCTTCGATTTTTTTAAAATCTCCCCGTGCCATTTATTTCAAGAGCTCTCATCTCTTCTAGGATAGCCTTCTTCCAGTTCGGGTCATTCCAAGCCTCTTGTATTGTAGTAGGGATCTTAGTATTTGAGTCACCAAGGCTTGGATAGAAGATGATAAGTGTCCGTAAGACACGAATTTGGCAAGAGAATGCTCTGTGCATGACCGAGTCCCTTTTCTCAATGCTATATGGATGTCAAGATCTTCAAGGTTAGGTATATGAGATAAATCAGTATAAAGTTCAGTAGGTACCTCATTCGACGCAAAATTTGAGTCAGAAGATTGAGTGTCAAGTCCAATGCATGGTGTAGGTTCTGCAACCTTTTTGGAGGGATCTTTGTGTGAGTAATGTAAAGGGAACGGCTGTAGTAAATCTCCCCCTGCCGGGAACTGTTCGAGAGGAGGAGACAGAGGATCCGGGAAGTAAGGCTATGGTAGAGACTCACAAGATCGTGGCAGAGTAGAGGCTTGGCAAGGTGAGGGAAAACACTTATGTCTGGTTTTGGAAAGAAAGGATCTGAATCAAAGAACGTAACATCTCGAGAGATAAAGTATTTGTGCAGAGAGGGCGAGTAACACTGATACCCTTTTTGGGTGGACGAGTAACCCAAAAATATGCATTTGTCTGACCGATGATCTAATTTACTACGATTTTGATCGTGGATATGGACGAATGCAGTGCAACCAAACACCCGAAGGTCTAGTGTCGAGAAAGACCGATATTCTGGGAACACATGATGTAGACAATCAAGGGGGGATTTAAATTTCAGAACTCGGGAAGACATCCTGTTTATCAAATAGCATGCAGTGAGTAGTGCATCCCCCCAAAATTGTTTGGGAACATGAGAGGTGAACATAAGAGAGCGTGCAACTTCAAGAAGATGTCTGTTTTTACGTTCTGAAATACCGTTTTGTTGTGGTGTGTTGACACAAGAACTTTGATGAATGAGGCCATTGGCAGTCAAAAAATCAGATAAGATGGAGTTAAAAAATTCTGTGTCATTATCCGTACGTAAAATTTTAATCGATGTATTAAATTGAGTTTTAATCATCGAATAAAAGTTTTTAAATACAAGTCCAGCTTCTGATTTTTCTTTTAAAAAGTATACCCAACAAACACGAGTATGATCATCTGTAAAAGTAATGAACCACCTCTTATGAGAAGTAGTAGACAGACGGGAGGGGCCCCGAATATCACTGTGAATTAAATTAAAAGGCGCAGACGAATGATAAGAAGATGGTGGTAAAAACACCCTTGTATGTTTTGATAATTGGCAAATCTCACATTGAAAAAAATCATTGTGTCTAAACATAGAAGGAAACCAACGTTTTAAATAAGCAAAATTTGGATGGCCTAATCTAAAATAAAGAAGCATAATATGTTGCAAGCGAAAAAGAGAAGGAGGAGCTGTTGGAGTATGGACATCATGGCTCACAAAGGAATCCTCCTGAAGGTAGTAGAGACCTGAAATCGCCTTAGCACTGCCAATCTTCTTCCTCGAATTCCGGTCCTGAAAAACACAAGAGGATGGTGTGAAGTAGGCATAACAATCCAAATCTTTGGTCAACTTATGGACTGACAACAAATTGCAAGCTAAAGTTGGCACATATAACACATCAAGGAGAATCAACGTAGGAGTGAGGGAAATATTGCCACGACCAACAACCTTGGCATAAGAACCATTTGCAATTTTTACTCGGGGATTAGCCAACAATGGTAAAAAGGTAGTAAACATAGTCTTAGTTGAAGACATGTGATTGGAAGCTCCAGAGTCAATTATCCAATGCTCACCTGGCTGATGGAGAGCACTAAGGGCGACGTTCACAGTACCTGTGGTAGCACCTATGGCGGAATTCTGACTGTTGGCCGAAAGCAATTTTAGAAGCTGATCAAGTTGGGCTTTCGATATTGAAGTATCGGAGGATGGAGGCTGTTCCGAAGCAAGAGCAGCACGCTGAGCCTTCCTGTCCTTTGGCTTAAACCTGTTTGGGACCCAATCGGCTGGCTTACCATGAATTTTCCAGCAGGTATCGACAGTATGCCAAGGCTGTTTACAACGGTCACACCATGGTTTTCCATCCTAGGTGCGTGGAATAGAGGAGTCAGCTTGAGTGTGAGTAATAAGGGCAGATGATTCAGGATTCGGTAAGGTGGGTGGAAGCATCACACGACGCCGATTCTCCTCCATGCGGATAATTGCAAACACCTCATCAATTGTAGGCAGCGGCGTTAACCCCAAAATAAGCCCACGAGCCGCATCCAAATCTCTACGTAGACCGGCCAAGAAACCATACACGCGATCTGTAGCGATCAGATTCCGATAAAGAACAGCATTAGCAGGGTCTTTCCAGTCGCAAACCATAAACAAATCAAGTTCCTGCCAAGTCCGCTTGAGGGAACCAAAATAGTCAGTCACCGTGTTGTCACCTTGCTTTAAATTGCGGGATTGGTTTCGCAATTCAAAAACTTGTGAGGAATCAGCAAGGTCAGAGTATGCCAGGGAGACAACATCCCATATTTCTTTGGCCGTGGAGTGAAAGAGATATGTGGAACTTATGCTATCATCCATGAAATTGAGAAGCCAAGCCATTACCATGGAATTGTTTACGTCCCAAGGAGGAAACAACAGATCAGTGGTTGGGGGTTGAGGAATAGACCCATCAAGGAAGCCGTATTTTCCTTTCCCGCGAATTACCAACTAGACTGACCTCGACCATTGAAGAAAGTTTCGGCCTGTCAATTTGTGGTTGGTGATTTGTAAAGGAGAGAAGTCAACAGCGACTGAATTGTGAGGATTATGAGTGAGTTTATCGTATGAAGATGCCATGTGAGAGAAATATTAGATTTTTTTCCCGATGTTTAAGGGAAAAAAACGTTGCAATGGGTGTTGGAAACAACAGCAGAGTTGACGAGATTCTGCGTGATGAAAAAACTTCAAAAGACGTCGCACTTGCTGCGAGAAACGATGATGAAGAAACAAGATTTATGCATGAAATTTATGCGCACAACGACAATAGGAAAATCACAAAATTTCTACGTGAATGTATGCACAATTCACGTCGAGTTTATACAAACGACGCTGATGCGAAATTTTTCACAGGAAATTTCTACGTGAATGTATGCGCAATTCACGTCGAGTTTTATACGAACGACGCTGATGTGAAAATCACAGAATTTTCCTGTAAAAAAAATTTCATATGTGATATTCTGGCTCTGATACCATGAAAGTAAAATAGAATGAATAAATCGAGAGAGTCCGTGCTCCCTTCTTCTTCTTTTTATAATTTATCAACTTAGTTGAATACAAATAGAAGTCCTCAATATATAGAGGAGAAAAAGAGTTCTACTATTTTATAATACAATAATAGATAGACTTAATCTATAATTTAAATATAAGATAAGTCAATCTATAATCTAAGATCTACAAAACTCTTAGTATCCTTATCAATAAGTTACACCGAGAGATTATATCGAGTTCGGTTACAAAACCGAGCGGAAGACACTCGAAATAACATGCTCTATAACCGATTAACCATTTGAAAGACATTTTAAAGATATGCAAGTAAAGTAAATAAACAAGCATTTGTTTATGGAAGTTCGAAGGTGGTGTAATCCTTCTACGTCTCCATTTCTTCCACCTCATGGAAGGATCCACTAGAAGACTTTGATTTATACAACTCTTTGTACAAACTCGATCCAGTTGGACATTCCCCATCCGACTAGAACTCCTAGCAACTCAACTATGTATGTTGTTTAATGTCTCACATACAAAGACCTCTCAATCGGTTGTGATGAATCATCTACAATGATATTCACTCATCTATTAAGCTCTCAAATACAATGAATAGAGTGAATATATATGGCACAAATGATCTCTAACTAGATCTGATATAACAATGGTGCCTAAAATCTGGGCTTGCTCTCTTTCAAGCTGTTCTCTTCTTGTAAGCTGCCCATTTTGAATCCCAAGTGTGTTTGCTTTTATCTTGCTTGGATTGATCTTCAATCACCTTATTTGAGCTTCCAAGGCTTGTATATATAGCCCCAACCAATGATATATACGTTAGACACAAGAATATGCCCGTTGGAAAAGGTTCTGCACCATTCCCGAGCTTGCAACGATCATATTCTGGTTTCTGGGCTCTTTGTATTTCGGACCGGACTGGCTTGATCGGTCTTGTATAGATCAGTCTGTCCGGATCAGTCTGGACAATCAGTCTGGCCGGATCAGTTTGGACAATCAGTCTGGCCGGATCAGTCTGGTCGGATCATTCTGGTGCAAGACAAGCTTGATACAAAACAACTTGATGAACTTGCTCTTCCGATCTGTTGCTTGTAGCTCTTGATTCTTTGATTTCTGGGCAAAGTGATGAACATGAAAGTTGTAGCCCTTTCTCTTCGCTTTCCAAATAATCAAGAATCACTTGATTCCGAGTTCGTATGAGATCGGGATGCTCGATATGCCAGACCATGCGCATGCTGAAACATTCCATGTTTCAGCAGCAGGATCATCAACTTGCAGACGTCTTTTGGCCTTCTTAATCTCCGATTCAGTTCTCGACTCCTGAAGATGACTTGTGGGTATTCGTCTTAGCTTTCCAACCCATACTGAATCATCTCGTTACGATAAGCGAGCTAAGAGTTATGCCCAAGAGGCTGACAGTCGCTTGCTGTAATAGCTTGCTATTTCTTCGCAGTACAGCTCGATCTTACATGCATCTTTTCTCCTTGATAACATTCGAACTAGCCGATCTGTTGTGAAATATGACTTTTAGTATTTTGAGTTGGTTGTTCAACCTCTTTGGAAGACGTCATTTCGATATCCGAGCTATGGGATATGATCGAAACAATCCGCTCCGCTAGGATTTCAGTCTTGGTTAAGCTTGATATTTTCAAGCTACTTCTTTGTAAATCATCAAGCTCTTAATTATGATCTATGAACTGCACACTTGATAAAATATGTTAGCAACACAATAACAAGTTTTGTTAACATCAAAACCAAGATTATTCGGGTTCCCAAAACCTAACATATAGATTATTTACAAATTTACAATTTGAAATTTTTAACAAATTTGGCATTTGCAGCTTTATCATTCTTAAAAAAACATTAAAATATAATCTTATTGTAGGATCTAATGTTTGCAACTTTGCAAAAAGTTATAGCCAGTGATTACAGTGTAATTCAAATCTTTTATTTGATCGTTATTCTAGTAGGAACAATTATTGTTCTTCGTATAATAAAATTTTCATGCCAAACCGAAGTGGCGAAAAACTATGAAAATTCATCTGAACCCAAAATCAGAGAATTTTATTTTATAATAATAAAAAAAAATCAAGGAATTAAGAAGGTTTAACAAGACCTAGTAAATCTTAGTGCGTGATTTTGTAAACCTTAGTGCGCAAATTAGAAAATCTTAATTCTCCTTAAAGCGCCGCACGCGCATTAAGTTTGTCAGATCGCGATCGGAGCGCCAGGGCTTGGAGGAGGGTACGAGGATTAGGTGAGTTAGGATATAACTACGTATAAGATGGCAATTTAATCAATATTTCAAAATAAAATAAAATAGAAGTATATAAAAATAGTTATATAATTCATTATATTTATATATCTAATATTAACTTAAGTAATCAAATGCTTTTTAATAATATTTTACAATTACAAATGTAATAAGGTAATTAACATTAGTAATTAAAAAATCCATCAAAAGACAAAATCGTTGGATACCGCAGTTTGAAAATTTAATCTGATATCATCTAAGTTTTAAATTTGTTTAAACAAATTTGATGTTTTCTGCAAGAACTAGTGGATTCTACTAGACAAAAATAAATAGCTAATGATTAACTAGACCAATATCTCCAAAAAATATATGAAACAGAACCAATATGTTTATTTAAAGTGCTGAAAATAAAAATTTGGAGATCCTTGAGACGAGCTTCGTTGGCTCTAAGTGCATACGCTGCCATATTTTTCTCACGACGAATTGACAAAGATCCTATTGAGTATTGGAAGACTTTAGAATATTGATAGTTAATTGAAAATTATTTCGATCTAGAGTGGGGAAGAAGCCAAAGTTGTAGTGGAAGTGAATTCCCTTTGAAAAATACCCAATAACTAAGCATGGATATTAGACCCGACATCGATACAACGTGGAAGCCACCAGCAAGGCACCTCCAGGCTACAAACAATATCACACCCATAGTAAACTAGCCTTCGTTGTCTTTACTACTACCACATATCAACTGTTAAAAATATATGAGGTTCTAACTCAAAATCAATTGATAATGAACAGAATAACCAATGTATCTAATAAAGAGCGAACATAACTTATAAATTTCTAAAATAAGACAACTCTCAACACGTCCATCACGTGTGACATTATATAAGTCAAACACGTGGATTGATAACACGGGTGATTGTGAGCATGCACGCAAAATAACCAACCACATGAAAAGTCTGGTATGATACCATGTTAAGAATACATATGGTTCCAATGAGTGAAGTAGCTCATGTATACTAAAAAGAGCTAACATAGCTTATAAATTCGCAATATGAGACAACTCTTAACATTCACCTTGTATCATACTTCATCTCCGTCCGCTCTCTTTTCTTTGTTTAATCTTTAGTGATCCATGGAGGTTAAATCCACAAGCTCACTCTAAATCACTCATATAAAACAATTTACCAACATTGGATCTCATTTGCAAGTTGACTTGTTATGCCAGGGTTGTGTTTCTCCGTCTTACTGACATTTGTATGGACACTTAATTATTCAATGGTCAGATCAATCATGGGATGTACTTAGTAACGGCTTCATGTTTTTTTTGCAAGCGTTTGATAGTAATCAAACTTGAGAGAGGTAGCCAACCAATTAATCGAATCAGATCAAGTACGCGAGTATCAAAAAATGAATTGAAATTCAAGACAATTTGTGACATAAAAGCTAATAAATATACACAGCTTTCTGTTTGAACATTACAAAACTCCCCAGTGCATTACATCCCAAAGTTGAACTACAGAGATCAACTAACCTACATTTACAGATGAACATAAATTCCAACCTCTTCTAATTTCTTGATTGAGAACCTAAGCAACCTTCCGGGGGGCAAAAAAAAAAACAAAACGACAATTAAAACCAGGGGTGTCAAGTTGGATCCTGTTGGGTTTCCGTACCCCGGCGCCAGATCCAAACGCAGCGGAAATAAAACAATAAACAGATCTGACCCGTGGACGGAAGATCGCGCCTGATTCATATAAAACATGCAAATATCATAATATAATGCACGAAAAGGGATTACCGATAACAGCGAAATCAATCTGATGGCGGTGATCCTCGAGTCCAATCAACCTGACCAGATCTACAAGCCCGGCACCAGTGCTAGTGTGATGACGGCTTTTCTATGAGAATGTGTATTGAATGGAATAATCACCTTAACCCTAGAGATGAACATATATTTATAGGAGTCATGGTCAATTATTTGGGCTATGCTTATAAGGGTCCAACGGGCCAACAATTGGCCCATTGGCTTGTAGGGCATCTAATGCTAACAATCTCCCACTTGCCCAAAAGCCAACACAAAACTGCAAACTCATAATCCAAGTAATTCAATCAAATTGAATAACTTGACGTACTACCAATGTACATAATTATGCAACATAAACATATCAAATGTTTTAATTTTAGAACTTTCTATAGATGAAACATTTTCAAATATAGAAACTCCACTAAAGTGAGGAGCTTTCAGAAATTAAATTCATCTCTTCTAAATCACTCAATTTGAGCACTTAACATTTAAGTCTCAATTCTCATCAATAGATCGGCGGCCGGTTGATTGTGACCCAACGAGGCTCAAGTGTATCATAGCAGTAGGATCACAACCTTTGTGATTTTAGAAGTCAAACAACTTCTTTGGGCTTACCCTGAATGCCTCATTGTCAATTAAACTCATTTAATAGACAATGGCTGAAATATAATTCCAGCTACAACCTACCGATCGTGGGTAGCGCCTAGCATCTGCGCTTCACGAAGACCTAGATACAAATGACTAGCAACGTACGAGAACCTGTCAGCCATAGTTAGCGTGCAGTACATTCCTTTCACTCAATATGTCCCGATTGAATCAAGGGCATTGGTTGGTCGAGGCCCCTTATGATTTCAATAACTATGTATTTGTTTCACATTATATGATTCCTTGTGTGCGTATATGAAAAACCCATTTTTCACAAGCACTACCCACTCTGGCCAGAGATTCCTCGAATCATATATAGAAAAACACATAGGACATCCTGGTTCATCAAGACCAGTGGTGAATCCCCAACGACAATCATAGGCCTCTGACAGCATCACTGAATACCCAAAATAATGACTTTATGACCCACATGTGATCAGTCATTAAATCAAAGTACACAGCTATCTATCAAGACCTCAATGACGCCTCGGGTCATGAGGAGTAATGGTGCACAACTATGACTAGAAATTCTATACTCGACAAATGGTAACCACTTATAGAATTCCGAGTAGGGTCGTTCAGTGAACTCATTCCTAATGAGCACCTATTCATGTGTGCTGACTTCTCCAAGCCAACGCCGATGAAACGCGGCGCACTACAATAGACACATCATGAATACCAGTCTCTAACGAGCATATATCGATATCCCATTCTCGAAGGCTCATCGACCAGGAACATTTAGAAATCACAGTCGAGAATGTATTTCATGGTCACCATCATATGCGTAACCACATTCTATGGACTATAGCAATCTCAAGGACTTCATCAATGCATCAAGATGCATGGGTAAATAGATGAAGAAGTGCCATATATATTAATATTCAAACAAAGATTTGTCATAATAAGATTACAGATACAATCAATCAACTATTGATTTACTTAATCATGTATGACAACAATATCTTTCACTTTCCCAAAGCCAACTACTCATGTGTCTTAAGACCATCTTCCCAAGATGTCTATCAGACACCAATCATTGTAAATGCTTCGTCAGTGGATTCACTATATTTTTCTGTTGAAGCGATTCTCTCGATAATAATGTCGCGTCTACCATCTCTCTCATTAGATAGTATTTTCTCAATATATGTTTGGATCCTGATGAGATCTTGGCTATTCATAATAGCTCAAATGTTGTCACAGTACACAGAGACTGTGTCAACTGCACTAGAAATTACACCCAACTCTTGGATGAAATTTCTTATCCAAACTGCATCTTTGCTGCATGTTATGCTGCAATGTATTCAACTTCAGTGGTGGAATCCAATGTGGTGTCTTACTTGGAACGTTTCCAAGAGACATCACAATCACTGAGCTTAAATACAAATCCGAACATCGATATGGTATCATCTACATCCAAATTAAAAACTAGCATCAGCTTAGCCTTCAACTTTTATTTCTCCACTTACAGATCCAAAAAACCATGAACATATCATAAGTTCTTCATAAGAACTTGAGGATTATTTTCACAGTTTTCCAGTGACCTTCACCGGGATCTGTTTGATGTATGCCTATTACTCTAAGAACATAGATCAGGCCAAGTACATACCATAGCATACAGTATGCTATTAAAAGTAGAAATATAAGCTACCAATGTCATCTTTTCTCTCTCCTCGTCAATCTTAAGACCCATTGACTCAAGAGATGAATACTATGACATATTATGAAGTAACTCATTTTTCGACTATTCTATGCTAAACCCTTTTAGCACAGTGTTTATGTACGTAGATTGAAAGATCTCAAGCATCCTTTAGATCTATCCCTATAGATCCGTATGCTAAGCACGTATGATGCTTCTCTCAATCTTACATGGAGAAATTAGTAGATAATCACGCTTTAATTGATTAATCCAATACCATTCACAATGAGCATGATATAATCGACTTAAAGCATCACAAATGTAACCATGCTCCCACTAACCCTTTTGCACACACATGTCACTTCCGGATTTTTAACAAAACCAAACACTTTGATGATGTTATCAAAACAAAAGTTCAAACTTCGGGATGCCTTCTTAGGCCCATAAATGGATATCTAGAGTTTGAAAACATTTTTCTCACTCCAAGAAGTTGTAAACACATTTGGCTGCTACATTTCTACCTCAATGCCACCACTGAGAAATGTTGTGTTCACATCCATTGCTCATATCTTATATTCATAATATAAAGATATAACTAATAAAATCTAAATAGACTATAGCATCATAACCGATGAAAATTTTCTCATAAACAACTCTTTGCCTATGAGAATAACTGTTTCTCACCAGTCAAGCTTTGAAGGTCACTACCTTCCCATCCACTCCAAGCTTTCACTTGTAAATCCATGCAGCCAATGGGAACAATTCCCAAAGATGATCTACTAAGGCCCATACCTTATTGGAGTACATGGAGTCCATTTCAGATTTCATGGCATCTTGCCAATGTCCCGAATCAATATCTGACATCGCCTCCTTGAAAGTCCAAGGATCATATCCATGGTCTATTTCTTGACTACTTTCAAGGAGTAGATTCATTCTATCAGGAGCTCTTGAAACATTTTCAAATCTCCTTGGTGTGTATAAATCAAAGGTTGTGATTAACTAAATTAATTTCACCATTTTCACTTTTCTAGTGGTTTGTGGTTCTTGAACCCTTTCAAGTTATATTATATTATCATTCCTTTCTAATAGAAACATTTTCTCTAGAAAGACTGCACTTGCGAAACAAACACTATGTATCCAATTGATAATATAAATTTCCACAAAATAACATAAGATGGATCAATTATCCAACTCATCTCCCACTGGCTGCTTCACATAAGCAGAACAATCTCAAATCTATATTTGGATTATTTTTCAGTCCATATCGTATATGGAGTTTTGGTCACTGCATTTGTATGAATTATGTTCAACCAATATGTAACTTTAGAGAGTTACTGGGAGAGAATCACATTCTCTCTAAGATAACTCAACATCATCTTACACTAATATTTAGTGCTCCACATACGTCCATATGAATCAAATTCAATGGACATTCAACACATGCTAAATATATGTTGGATTTAAGTTATCATTATTTTTATATTCTTTGAATATAATCATACTAATCATTCATAAGTTCACTAGATTCAATAAAACATGCATTCTTAAAAATACTGCAAATCACATTTGCATATTTAAAAGAATATCATTCTCTATCAAAATAGGAACAATGTTCATGATTAAATCTAGAGCAAATAAATAATTGCTCAAACCAGTTCCTAACCAGTTCAAGATTTTATATTAAATAAATGTTTCAAACAGCATTTGCAACAACTCTTGCTACAATGCTTAGCCTCAGGTAGGTTTCACCTTCCTATGGCTCTCTACTTCTTCACATCACATGCAACTCTTCTCAAAAAATGCGAGCACAACTGGCATCATATACCAAGGAAGTAGAACCAATAGAAACATTTAATTTTAATATATAACATACCATTTCTAGAACGCTTCTAGTATAGGTATTCCTTACAATTTTGCGCCAGTGACCAGCAGTGAAAACATAGATGTCTCTCCTTTCTTAGTAGCTACTATACCCTTTTTCGTCTTTTGAGGTTGGGAATCATTTCCCTTCCTCTTCTTTATCCTTGAACTCTTCCTACCATTGGTAGAAGATTCGACAAGAAGAACACGTTTCTCCTTTTGAATCAAGGACTCATGAGTTTCCAACATTTTGACTATAAGATCAAATATATAGCCAGTTAATGAGGATTTGGCACATTCAGATTTTCCAATTTCTCAACAAGAGATATTTTTCTTACACCATGCTCATAGACCGAAGCCCCATCTCGCATGTGAAATGAAAATAGCTCTTTTGAAATCGCGAGTCTCAGTAATCGCGTCCGTTCACCAAACAACATTTGTAGGTGTTGGAAAATATCAGCAATGTGAACGAATTTCTCATATCATTGTTGAAACTCATTGGTGACATTGATGCTATCATATAGCACCTAGTCTAGAGATCATCGTCCCATCACTTCTCAAGTGTGGCAATCTCTTCATGAGACGAACCGGGAGACACTTCAACAGGAGGCTCCCACCAAGGGTATATAGCCACCTTTTAGAAGCAAGCACTATTTTAAAATTAATAGTCAATCAGAATAATTTGGTGCAGTTACTTTGTTTGTATCGAGAATTGATGCAATCGGATTCACGGCAATCACAATATTGAGAATAAACAGAAAAATATAAGCAAACCGTTTGATTATTAATTAATTCAAAAACTATGGACTTTAGTTATTGAATGCTCCCACTAAATTTTTTCGAATTCATCACCCTCATGACAAATGAACGGAAAATCATATTTTCTTAGTGGGCTTGGAGTCCAACTAGCTCATTAAAACCCCGGACGTGGGCCCACCGGCTTCATGATACTAAAGGTAGATCACAATTGCATTATATGCAACCCCCAAGATATTTGTCTCGCGATTGGCATAACCCTACGTGGGCAGGACAATTATGCCTTCTCACGTCAAACTAACCCATCCCACGGATGGAAATGTCACGCCCAAAAGACCCCACGTGGGTGAGTAATCTAGAAGGTTAACATAACCACACCCTTAATTAAGTGGCAGTTAAACGCACAGCTTTCCCATGCCAGATGCCCCCCACGTGGGTGAGTAAGGCAATATGACACAAGTAGCGTCTCATGGCTTAACTGTTGATGGAAGACAGGAAGCAACAAACCCTTTTGAGCTCCCTTAGCAGTTTGATATTAAAAGTTTTGAATCATATTCAAAAGAGGGATTTAATAATTTTCAAATCTCATCAAGTACTCGTTTGTTTGTTTGCCGGATTCATGCAACTATGTTTTATTCATGCAGTCATATGTACTAATAAAACATACAAACAAACATTTATCATACATCATATGCATAATAAAAATAAATATGGACGATTACGGCCTTTTCCTAATTGATCCACGTGAGCCATACGTGGATCACAAGTCTGTCTAAGGTGATGCAGGTATGTAATGCAATCCTATTACATTTTTGCTTCCATTATACATGTCTTGATTCTTGATGCTCCATCTTCAATCTCGATCTCCCACTAATTCTAAGAATTTTACATTTAAATCGTGCAAACAAGAGAATAGGGATACAAATCCGGGGTGGGATACATCAGAAAATAGAGAGAGTAGGCTCGCAGGCCCGATAACCAAAAAACACAATAATAATGAAACAATAAAAACCTAAACATTCACCTAAACACATTGGTCAAGGCCCGTAATCATCCATCATGCAATCACAACATATGTAATAAACATTAAACTAAACAATTACATCATATGTAATTGTACTAATTACATCACATGTAATTAGAGTACAATAATTAATTTATTCTATCGTTTCCCACTAATCGCATCATTAATTGAAAATGAAATTAACAAATTAAATAAAACCATTTTATTTAATTTCTAATTAATTAATTTTCAATTAATTGGTAAAATCACTATTTTACCTTTTAATCATAATGATAATCAAAAATAAATTAACAATTAAATGAAACGCTTTCATTTAATTTTCAGTTGATTAAATTTTCAATTACTTGGTAAAATCACTATTTTACCCCAAATCATAATATTAGCCAAAAATAAAATTAACAAATTAAATGAAACATTTTCATTCAATTTTCAATTAATTAAATTTTCAACTAATTATAAAATCTCCATTTTACATTTAATAAATTAAAAATCACATTTTTAATAAATTAAGTATTATGATTTATTATTTCAAAAATGTTATCCGGATAAAACATCTAAAATGACCCAAATAATTTATGGACTCCAAACAATTTGGATCCAAAATTAAAAATGCAATTTCAACCCCAAAAATTATCCTTAATTTTCGGATTTTAAAAAATAAATTTTTTTTTTTTTTATTTTGAAAATTGCATTTTAGCCCCTAGGGTTACTATTCATCATCCCTTCCAATAAAGATGAAACCCTAGCCCTCACCCTCTAGCAGCAGCCGCCGCCGCCTCCTCTCGCCGAAGCCTCACGCCGACGGCTTCCCGTTGCAACCAACACGCGGTGGCAGTCACAGGTTTCCGGAAACAATTTCCGAAAATTGGTTGCGATTTTCGTTGCTTCTCGATTCAGAAGTTTATGCAGATTATAGGTCGCGATTTTGTACTGATCGGCTTCCATGGAGGTCTTGGTTTACGTCTGCAACAATTGCAGAAACCATGGCCGTCCAGACGAGGAACCAATTTCGTGCCGCCGTCTTCCGCCATGGCCGCCGTCCAGCGCGCCTGAGAGAGGCCGGAAACACTTTCCGGTCGATTTTTGGGTCCGGATTAAAACTCATTTTATTCCAATTTTCTATGTTTTCCGAAATCCAGATTTTTGAAAACTCAAACACGATTAGAATCGATGGGAAACGATCTAATAAAAATTAATTATTGAATATATGAATCAAAGCGCAACCTGGCTCTGATACCACTGTTGGGTTTCCGTACCCCGGCGCCAGATCCAAACGCAGCGGAAATAAAACAATAAACAGATCTGACCCGTGGACGGAAGATCGCGCCTGATTCATATAAAACATGCAAATATCATAATATAATGCACGAAAAGGGATTACCGATAACAGCGAAATCAATCTGATGGCGGTGATCCTCGAGTCCAATCAACCTGACCAGATCTACAAGCCCGGCACCAGTGCTAGTGTGATGACGGCTTTTCTATGAGAATGTGTATTGAATGGAATAATCACCTTAACCCTAGAGATGAACATATATTTATAGGAGTCATGGTCAATTATTTGGGCTATGCTTATAAGGGTCCAACGGGCCAACAATTGGCCCATTGGCTTGTAGGGCATCTAATGCTAACAGATCCATCATGCACAAGTTTCTGGGAGTGAGTGCAGCTTCAACCATCTCAGCAACACCCTTCTGCATCGATTGCGGTGGATCAATACTATTTTCCTCCTGTTTTCCAAGATTCAAAACCAGTGGGACGATTTTAGAGAAAACATAAACAAAAAATAGCACAAATAATTTCTAAGATATAATGAGATACCAAGAGTGCAAAAGATAAAGCACAAAATTTAGATAGCATTACGGAACAGCGTAAAGCATACCTCTTCAGAAATGTATTGTGGGGCGATTCCATTGATTCGATCTATTACATGCTCGATATTTGTGTTGACTTTCTGTTTTAGGTCAACATTATTCGAAACACAGCCTCCGACAACAGGAGAAAGAGGCATCCCAAGAGGTCTTCTCCAGGACCAAGATATCAGTTCATCACGGAAAAATATAGCCAAATGATGCCACAGATGCTGACTTTGCTGCAGTGGAATATTTGTACACAAATAAAGTCTGATATCTAGAAGTGTACTTAAAAAGCTCAATATAATAAAATAACCAAAAGCACACACTTTGGGTGAAACAACTGCTTGAGCAGCAGCACACATGGCTGAGACGATGAGACCTTCCACACCGAAATGAGAGAAAAATGCCTGCAGATTCCTTGTCAGGCGAAAAGGCACCGGCTCATTAAATCAAGCATTCCATTAGCATCATATGCAGGGTGAAAATCAGTCTGAAAATTTTTTCCCGTGTTCTTGGCGAACAGAATCTTGTTTGGGGATCTTCCTCCACTGTCTGTCACAATATTTTTTGTAAAGTTGTTGTATGCCTGAAGGCGGAGATCAACCACAGCTCCAGGAGACGTCTGACCACATATGGCCTGGTTCAATTGCTCTTTGAAATATGTAATTGGTAAATCTGCCCTCGATCATTTCTAGCACAATGATTCTCATATACCTCAAGAAAGGTGCTGTACATTAGATCATCTTCGACCATCCGGACCTACGTATCAAATACAATAATGAATTAAATTGTCTTACCGGTATGGTCAACACTACGAGGGCCCCATGTTTAAGCAAAAGCAGGGAGATTTTCCGTTACGTACAGATTCACTTCATTCTTCATGAACCCCGAAGTGTAAAGAAATGACTGACAATAAAAAGCAAATAAATGAAAGTGCGCAGGAAATTTATGAGTAGATTTTAATACAAAATTAGACACGTTTTTAGACACATTTGCTAAGGCAGTAATGCACTTAAAGCGGTCTTTATACAAGAAATTTTGGGAAGTTATTTAACAATACCATCTTAGAATACAAGTATCACAAATAACACATCTACCATTAAGCTCTATAACAAGTGATTATTATACAAAAATACATTTTCAGCTGGCTGATATGTCTGTGCAGTATTTTTTTTTGATCGAGCAAATAAGTTATATAAATAGGTACCAGAGGTACACCAAAAAGTCTTAAGGTTTACACAGTAGAAAAAAATAAATAAAAACAAAAACGAAAGACTTAATATAAGATACAACTAATTGGTTCTCGAATCCATTCCGAAAAAGAATAACCGAATGACCCCTTTGTTCTGTTCTTAATCCAAAACCAACTCCTGAATTGAATTAAATCCACCACCGTGGCTCCCTCTTCAACCGTGCTACGAAATATTAGACTGTTTCTCTCTAGCCAAATAGACCAAATAACCGTCTGCCAAATTGTTAACCATTCTTTTAATCCCTTTGAGTGTGTCCATAGTCCTCTGTGTTGAATAACATGATCTTTGGTTCATGAGGCAAAACAACCGACGTTCCCAGCCAAGCATAGCACTGCATCCAAACTGAATGAGATTCCCTACAGAGGAAAAATAAATGTTCCATTGACTCTTCATCCTCCTGGCAAAAATCACATAGGTCCAATATCGGTCCCGTTCTGATATTCCTATAGCGCAAATTGACCTTTGTTGGAATACGATCCTTAAAAATCTTCCAAATGAAGGTTGTTACTTTGTTAGGAGAGTAAATATTCCAGTTTATCTGATAAGCTGGAGAGCAATCGATCGATGTGGTGGTGTCCTGCAAAGAGTAATAAGCCGATGCGACAGAGTAATTTCCTTTTATCTCATGCTTCCATATCCATTCGTCGTTTTTGCCCTGCATCATGGTGATCCTGTTGATAGAAGATAACAAATTTGTAAATAACATGTTCCCAATAAAATAACTCTCGTCTCCAATCCCAAATCCAAGACCAAACCCCCTCCTCCCAAACCCCCATATCACTAATGAAAATGTATTTATCCCTAGCCATGTTAGCTAGTCTAGGAAAAAGATTTAGTAAACTATCGGTCCCTGCCCAAACATCCTTCCAAAATCTAGTGCGAGTCCCATCACCCACCCGTCTGACCAATCCCCATGTAAACCAATCTAATTCCTTATTAAATATAGTTTTCCTAATGTCCTTCCACCAGAAATAACACTGTTTTTGGTTTGTAGCCGAATTCAAACTACCCGTCAAAGACTCCCAAGACAAAGGTCCATATTTGGATATCAACACCCTTTTCCATAATGTATTCGACTCCCTAATTATGTCCCATGCCCATTTTCCCATTAAAGCCATATTGAAATAATTCAAGTTCCATGACTTTTGATTTACAAACTTCTGACCATTTAACCCATGCGATTTTTCTAATACCCTCTCATCCTCTCCATAGAAAAGCAATCTGCAATGATTGTAGTTTGGAAAGAATACACTTTGGAGCACGGGAGAAAGTAAAGTAGTAGATCGGTAGAGCGGAGAGCACAACATTGAGCAATATCATTCGACCCCCTAAAGACAGATTTTATCCTCCCAAGACGCGAGTCTTTTTCTGAATCTTTCGACCACCGGTTTCCAGAATAATTTCTTTCTCGAAGAAGCCCCAATCGATAAACCCAGGTATTTAAATGGCAAATTTCCAATGTCGTAAAATGACATACGCACACTCAATGCGTCAGATAATGACCGGAGCGATAGTGCGCGAATTAGTAAAACGTGTTGCAGAGAGCTAGTGGCCTTTTTTAAGTATGAAAAAGACAGTTAAGTATAGCCAAACTCACATGAGAGGGGGTCGCTGTTAGTTTTTGTTTTACTGCTTTCAGAATGGTCTCTTAATCGAAACACTAATGCGCATATGCAGCTTATTGAGAATACATTGTAAAGAACTTAGTGCGCGACTTAGAAAAACTTAGTACATCTTAAAACGCCGCACAAATACTCAATGTGTCAATTCGCGATCAAAGCGTCAGTGCACAAATGTGGTAAGAAGATTATGTTACTTTGGTATAGATATTGATTGAATAATTAGATTTCAGGTTTAAGGATTCATTCCCTCTATTGACATAATATTTCTCAATAGTGTTTATTTTATTATTTTTTATTTTTTTCGATTTGCATGATAAATTCATGATATGTTCAATATGTTCTTGAAAATAGTTCAATCTCTAGAAATAAAATGAGACACTACAATCTTATCTTTGTTTTCTATTTTTCACATATCCAAACACAATAATTACTCGAATGCTACTTTTGATCATTTATCAATGATACGCTAGTATTATTCTAAACTAACATATAATTGATATTTTAAATTTTTTTTTTAAATATTCAGATATCACTAAATTACATATATATTATTTACAATTGTGTATGTGCGCGCACACGCTTATGATATTATTGATCCATTTTTATTACTTATTATTATCAACAATACTCTATGATCACATTATATTCTTCCATAAATGATAATATTTTAATTTTTCAATATATATATATATATATATATAATGTAATGTTATTATCTTGGAAAATCCAAAGCCCAAATTGGTGGTATTTGCTAGTAACAGCATAACGGAGGCATTCAATCAATATAGATTGGTCCGAAATCTGATTCAAATCCAATATAATACCTATGGGTACATTAAAAATGTTTAAATCGAGTTTTTTTAATGAATGGATCCGATCGCAACTTCGAATATGGAATCCAAAGGATCAAATAGGAAATGATTAGAATAAAGGGGCTCGCGTTATTGTCTATCCAAGACAAAAACATGCATATTCATGAGTGGGTTCGAGTTTGGGTTTTAAGTGGTGCGCGATATATTAATAGTGGGCCACACAAAGATTTCACGAGTGGGCTTCGAGTTTGAGTTTTAAGGTGGGCTATATATTAAAAGTGGGTCTGATTTGGGCTGCAAGAGAATTGTTTTTGGGCTGGAGAAGCAAGAAAATGAGCAACGCTGTTGGAATAAATGTGAATGCATCTAAATGCTTTCACAAAAAAACCTCCGAAAATTCTCATTAATATAATGTGGGATAGAAAAAAGACCATACCATCCCATTTTAAATCCATGATCAGAACAATTAAGCAGATAATATTTGATTATAGAATGAAAAGGTTATTATGTTATTAATATATATTAAAATGATCGACAACCATGGCAGTAGTCTATTCGTTCTTCACCAAGATCTTCCTGTAATAACTCGAGTTCGAGTCTCTCCTACCTCATTATTAGGATTGTTAAAAAAATGATCAAGTTTCATGTTTTATATACACTAGTAGACGACGCACACGCGTTGCGTGTGTAACGTAATATATAATGCATATGAATTGATTCGTGTAATGAATAAATGAGACATATACATTGGTTAATATTACAATTCAAAAGATGCAACAAAAAACCATAACAAATCATTGGAGTGGGTAGTTTGGTAAATTCAAATTTGCCATACCAAGGTAGTTATTATAAGGGGCTTATACATTATAATATAGTAAGATAATGAACATTTTACCTTTCCTTAGGTGGGCTTGGTGTATTTGGCGACATTAGGGCACAATATAAGGAAAAAAGCATGCGAAAATGTCAAAAACCAAGAGGGGAAAGCATCCACCCCAAATCTTGGTGATCGAGACGTTATTTAAGTACAAACCAAGCTGTTTGAATGTGAAGTGGGGGAAAGTACACGCAAGAAAGAAGAACCGAAGACATACAGATGTTGAGTTAATGGTCCAATATTAGTTGTGGACTTGTCCATGTCATTGGCCCACAATCAGTTACATGGCTTTGTCTCATTGTCTGTTTTCTCAATTTTTAACTTGATGGGTAAATTTTATTTGCAACTTTGGGATCAGCTCTATAGTATGAGAGTTCCCTTTATTTGAATAGCCATAAAATCAAATTAGGAAATTGAATTTATCTTTATCGAAACGAACTTCACAAGTAATCTAACCAATCAGGAAGTCTTGTGGTTCAGTTCCATATTCATATAATTATCCACTTTATGATTTTTTGATAGGCAAGCATACCTGATGTGATCCGTTATTTTACGTGTTTGGTAGAATTAGGTGTTTACGAAAAATAAAAGGAATACACCAAGATTTTTTACGTGGAAAACCCTCGAATTGAGAGAAAAACCACGGGACCTAGTCAAGTATAAAGCTCCACTATAAATATTGATGATTTACAGGACTCTCTAGACACAAAAAATAATTGTTCAATGACTTACATAAACTGTTTATAAAAATAACAAAAAAGACCGAACAGACATAAATTTGCTCTCTTCGGAGTCTTTTTGCCCAGAAAATTTCAACCCTTTCTGTGATGACATCCGCGGGTATTTATAGGACTATTCCTAGTGATTGACTCGCGGGAGATCCGGAACACGATGTCCTCTGATCGTGGCTTAACTGGAGCCTCACACGTCCGAGAAATCCGCGCCCCATTATTGCACGTTCATTCACGCCGGTAAATTTGTTGGTTATTCCCGGGTCTTCCGCTAATCTTTGACCAGAAAACCGAGGAGGATTACAGGTGTTCGGTACAAACCCTGCTCGGTGTTTTCTGTTCGGTGCACTCTGTTCGATATATGTATTTGTTCGGCCCTTGAGGGATTTTACCCGAGGAGGTCAATATGTCATATGACATCACCTCACCCCCCTAAAGTAAAGCAAGACGAGACCTTTGAAGTCTTGTTTTATTGTCTTCGGGTAAAATCCCAAACTTGACCTGCTCGGGATATTTTTGCCGCCCTTTTTTCCCGCCCAACTATTTAAAAGATATTTTAAATGCCGCGCGACGTTTCGTTTCCCGAGGTTGCTTTATATCCGTCCATTCCCTTATTTTTGGACGGTGAGGATTAAATGACTGTTCACATGGTCCCCGCTATAAATACCCCTCCATTTTCTTCATTTGTTTTTACTTTACTGCATTTTGCTTCCGAGCTAGCACCAGACGGTCGAACAACTTGTCTCACCAGTTCCCTTCTTTTTTAATCACTTAAGTATGGTTTCTTCCTCAGCTGATTCTTCACTGCAAGCTATAGATAGGTTTACCGAAGGAGATGCTCTTAGCCCTTCTCCTCAAGCCTCTTCCTCTTTCGATAGTGACAAAACCCTAAGCTCTTCTACCGCGTCGGCTGCTCATAAACAAGAGCAGAAACGTGCTACGGAACGAGATTTGGTTAAAGCCAGGGTTCCTTGGTTCGAGATATTCGAGTCTGAGGTTAAATTGCCTCAGCATCTTATCAATATCCGAACTAAATGGGGGATTTCCGAGGGGACTTCTATTATTGCTCCCCCTTCTGGATCTCGTCCCCACTTACCCCCTAAGGGGTATTTTCCTTTCTATATAGACCAACTCCGAGGAGGGCTCCGTTTTCCCGTCCCCTCTTTCTTTATTGAAGTGGCCTCCTACTTTTGCGTTTTCCTTAGTCAATTATTTCCCAATAGCTATAGGTTATTAGCAGGCTTCTTCATAGTTCTTTCTTATCTGGGTTTTACACCTACTCCCGAGCTTTTTCATTGTTTCTTCCAACTGAACAAGAAAGAGATCGGGCTTTTTTACTTTTCCTCAAGGACAGGGGTTGGCTTCCTCAAAAAATACCCCTCGTCTATAAAAAATTGGAAAAATTCTTACTTCTTTGCTCGTCCCCTCCAGCCTTGGGATTGCCCTATGGAGTGGAGGGAAAGCCTCCCGAGGGGGAAATCAATCAAGGGTCACCTTGAGGAGGAACCGTATTTGTCGGTTCGTCGTGCACTTGGCGATCAGTGTTATAATTTGATGGAGCTGATTGACGACGGACTGCTATACTTGTTCCAATTGAGCCCCAAGGGTGTATCCTTGAAAATGTCCCTCGGTGAGTGCTTTCCGAGTAATCTTCTTCGTTTTACTTTTAACTTATCATGTTCGGACTAATATTTCTCTGCTCTTTTCAGAAGATAAAATGATGAAGGCAATGATAGCCGAGAAGCTAAGGGAGAAGAGCCAAAAGGGCCAAACTTCTAAGGCTGCTGCTATTCCTGCACCCCCCCTTCTATTGAGATTTTGACTCCTTCTGAGGAGAAGGCTTCACCTGAGAAGACTCATGCTCTTCATCGCAAGAGGAAGACTACTCCCGAAGGTCCAAGTTCCTCGCCCCAAGCACCTCCTACTAAAAAGACTTCATCTTCCCTCATCCCTTCCGAACCTCGAGCCTCTTCTCAACCCGCTCTCGGTGTATCTCGACCTTCTTCGAGATACCATATCCCTTCGTGGACGTATTCCCCTACTGTTCCACTACTGAAAAAACCCGATCCCAAAGCCTCCCATTCCATGCTGTGCTATACCCCCAACCCTGCTGATCGAAAATACCTCGGGGAGCTGGCCTTCAGCAACTTGGTGAACGACTTCTCCTCCTCCTTTACCCAGGTAAATGTTTATGCCCATTAATTTGTTCCGTTTGTCTTATTTCAATATCTTCATTTGTTACTTTTAATTTTATATATGATCTGATGCAGGCCCACATGATGGCGGGTGAACTTCTCACTCGTTTTCATTCAGTTCGATTGGCTGATGGGCAAAATCAGAAGCGCATCCGGCAGTTAGAGGGTATGGGTGAGGAATTGAAGAAAACGGTGAGCCTTTTAGAGGAGCGGCACTCGGCCCTGGTATCGGCTCGGGACAAGGCAGAGCAGGTCCTGGCAGAGGAGCGGACAAAGTTTGCTGCTCTGGAAGATGCTAACTCTTCTTTGTCAGAGCAGTATAAAGCCCTGGCTGAGCAACATCAAGCTGTCTCCGAGCAGCTGGCTCAGGAGAAATCTTCCACAGCTGCTCGTGCGGAAGAACTGTGGCTTTCGAAGAAAGCAGACTTTTTGAAGTCTCCAGAGTATAGCAGCATGGTGGCTGACCGTGCTTACAAGTTCTTTGATCATGGCTTTGAAGCATGTGTCAATCAATTTGGATCTCAGGGCTATCCGCCCGAAGGAGCTTCCAAAGATTTCCTTGATGTTAATGCTGCTCTGGAGAGCCTCCCCGAGGAATTATTCCAGCCATAGGATAGAGCTTTTATCTTTTATTGTACTTCTTTCTTTTTTATTAATGAAATCATTTGCTTGTATCTTGGAACAAACTCGCTACCCCGAGCGCAAACACTTAGGAAATTTTAGGTTTAAAACGTGGACCAAACATCCCGATCCCACGAGTAAACAACTAAAATTCCGAACAGCTCGCTACCCCGAGCACAAACACTTAGGCAATTTTAGGTTTAAAACGTGGACCAACATCCCGATCCCACGAATAAACAACTAAAATTCCGAACAGCTCGCTACCCCGAGCACAAACACTTAGGCAATTTTAGGTTTAAAACGTGGACCAAACATCCCGATCCCACGAATAAACAACTAAAATTCCGAACAGCTCGCTACCCCGAGCACAAACACTTAGGCAATTTTAGGTTTAAAACGTGGACCAAACATCCCGATCCCACGAATAAACAACTAAAATTCCGAACAGCTCGCTACCCCGAGCACAAACACTTAGGCAATTTTAGGTTTAAAACGTGGACCAAACATCCCATCCCACGAATAAACAACTAAAATTCCGAACAGCTCGCTACCCCGAGCACAAACACTTAGGCAATTTTAGGTTTAAAACGTGGACCAAACATCCCGATCCCACGAATAAACAACTAAAATTCCGAACACCCCGAGCACAAACACATGCAATTTTAGGTTTAAAACGTGGACCAAACATCCCGATCCCACGAATAAACAACTAAAATTCCGAACAGCTCGCTACCCCGAGCACAAACACTTAGGCAATTTTAGGTTTAAAACGTGGACCAAACATCCCGATCCCACGAATAAACAACTAAAATTCCGAACAGCTCGCTACCCCGAGCACAAATACTTAGGCAATTTTAGGTTTAAAATGTGGACCAAACATCCCGATCCCACGAATAAACAACTAAAATTCCGAACAGCTCGCTACCCCGAGCACAAACACTTAGGCAATTTTAGGTTTAAAACGTGGACCAAACATCCCGATCCCACGAATAAACAACTAAAATTCCGAACAGCTCGCTACCCCGAGCACAAATACTTAGGCAATTTTAGGTTTAAAATGTGGACCAAACATCCCGATCCCACGAATAAACCGATATTAATGTAATGTTTAAACGTGGACCAAACATCCCGATCACACGAGTAAACAACTAAAATTCCGAACAAACTCGATGAATCAAATACTTTCATTTTATTACTACTGAATTCATAAAACAATAAAAAAGAAAGATTACACAAAATACTTCTTCAAGTTATGAATGTTCCAAGGTCTTACCAATTTCCGACCTTCATGATCTTTCAGCCTGTACGCTCCTCTTCCGATTACTTCCTTAATTTTGTAAGGACCTTCCCATTTGGGTGCCAACTTTTTCACCTCCCCAGCAGGATTTGTTCTTCGTAACACTAAATCACCAACTTGAAATGTTCTTGATCGAACCCTTCGGTTATAGGCGTTGGTAATCCTTACTTTATATAGCTCTGTTCTTGCTACATCCTGTTCTCTTAGCTGATCGATCTCATCCAACTCTTGCATTCTCTTAACCTCGTTCTGTTCTGGATCATAACAATGTACGCGGAGAGACTCAATCCCAATTTCTGCTGGAATGAGGGCCTCCGAACCGTATACTAGACTATACGGAGTTTCCCCTGTAGATACCCGAGGAGTTGTTCGATATGCCCACAAGACTCCAGGTAGTTCATTTACCCATTCTCCTCGGGCCCCTTCCAGCTTCGTCTTAATCCCATGTAATAGAATACGGTTAATAACTTTGACTTGTCCATTTGATTGTGGATAGGCTACTGACGTGAATATTTGCTTAATTTTCATCTCTTCGCACCACTCCTGTATTTTCTTTCCCTGAAATTGCCTTCCATTATCCGAAATAATTCTCCTCGGTATTCCGAACCGACATACTATGCTCCTCCATAAGAATTTGATGACTTCTTCCTCAGTTATTTTTGCTAAAGGCTCGGCTTCCACCCATTTTGTAAAGTATTCCACTGCTACTAGGAGGAATTTTCTTTGCCCCGTGGCAAGGGGAAAAGGTCCGACGATGTCCATCCCCCATTGATCAAAGGGACAGGAAGTGATACTGCTATTTAAGACCTCTGCGGGTATGTGAGATAAATTTGCATGTTTCTGGCAATTGTTACATTTTTTAACAATTCCTTCGGCATTTTCTCTCATACTAGGCCAATAATATCCTGCCCGAAGGGCTTTCTGATATAACATATTACTTCCCGAATGATTCCCACAACAGCCTTCGTGAATTTCCTTTAGTAAATGTTCTCCTTCTTGCGTTGATGTGCATTGCAAGAAAGAAGCTGAAAATCCCCTTTTGAACAATTTGCCCTCTGCTAACACAAAACGCATATCCATTCTCTTCACCCGAGCAGCTTCCTTTGGATCTAACGGCAACACCCCATTTTTCAAGAATTTAATGATATGCTCCCGCCAATCAGATATGACGCAAGGTTCCGAATTCATTATACTGTTGATTGCTATGTGTGAGACCAAAAGATCTTGTACCAGTACTTTCCTGTTCTTCCACTCATGGATGGAGCTGGCCAACTTTGCGAGTGAATCTGCTCGGTCATTATCCTCTCGTGGTATTTGCTTTAACTCTACCTCCTGGAACTGAGTCGTTAATAATTGAGCCTTCTCCACATATTTTTCAGTTTTTCTTCTTTCACCTTGTACACCCCATTTACTTGTTGTACAACCAGCATTGAATCCATGAACACTTTTACTTTCCGAGCTCCGGCGTCTAATGCCACTTGTAAACCAGAGAGGAGAGCTTCGAATTCGGCTTCATTGTTTGAGGAATGAAAACCGAACTGAATAGCTATGGAGACTTCCTCTCCTTCTGGACTGATCAGTATAATTCCTGCCCCGCTTCCCTTCTGAGTAGATGACCCATCTACAAATAGGCTCCAATATTTTTCTTCGCGAGTATGAGTTACTTCAACCAAGAAATCAGATAAGGCCTGAGCCTTGATGCTAGTCCGGGGCTGATAAGAAATATCGAACTCGCTCAATTCTGTGGCCCATTTCACCATCCTCCCTGAAATTTCAGCTTTTGACAAGAGCCTTCCTAAGGGAGTGCTCGTTACCACCATGATAGGGTGAGATAGAAAATAAGGACGAAGTCTTCTTGCAGTGATCACCAGAGCCAAAGCTAGCTTTTCAATTTCTGGGTATCTTTGTTCGGCTCCTTGCAAAGCTCGGCTGACATAATATACCGGTTGCTGCTGCCCCAATTTCTCTTGAATTAACACCGAGCTGATAACTTCCTCGGTTACCGACAAGTAGACGAGTAGGGTCTCATTGTGTTCGGGTTTATTCATCAAGGGTAACTGAGCTAGATATTCTTTCAAATCTTCGAAAGCCCTCTGGCACTGATCGTCCCATTCAAACTGGATTCCTCGCCTTAAGGCCTTAAAGAAAGGCAAACTCCTGTCAGCCGATCTAGATATGAATCGACTAAGCGCTGCTATTCTTCCTGCTAACCTTTGCACTTCGTTCAGGGTCCGAGGAGGGTTCATTTCTTGGATTGCTCGGATTTTCTCAGGGTTAGCTTCCACACCTCTATCTGTCACCATGTACCCCAAGAATTTTCCACTATGAATTCCGAAGGTACATTTGGCCGGATTTAACTTCATGCCAAATTTTCTTAAAGTGGCAAAGACTTCCTCCATATCCTCTATCAGATTTTGGGCCTTCTTGCTTTTGATCAGGACGTCATCCACATAAACCTCCACGTTCCGTCCTATTTGATCTTTGAACATCTTATCCATCAGTCTCTGATAAGTAGCCCCAGCATTTTTTAATCCAAAGGGCATGACGATATAACAAAAAGTTCCTCCCGCTGTGACAAAGCTAACCTTGGACTGATCTTCGCGGGCTAAGGGGATTTGATGATACCCCTGATAAGCATCCATAAGACATAACAGCTCATGTCCCGCAGTAGAATCCACTAATTGATCAATCCTCGGTAATGGGTAACAATCTTTGGGACACGCTTTGTTCACGTCCCGAAAATCTACACACATCCTCCACTTGTCTCCCGTTTTAGGTACTAGAACCACATTTGAGAGCCATGTAGGGAAACTAATCTCCCGTATATGACCTGCTTTTAACAACTCCTCCACTTGTTTAGCTATAACGGCATCCTTCTCGGGTCCGAAATGCCTTCTCTTCTGTTTAATTGCCCGAGCACCCGGATCAACATTTAGATGATGCTCAGCAATCTCTGGTTTTACCCCAATTAACTCAGAGGAATTCCAAGCGAACACATCCACGTTAGCTATTAAGCAGTCAATCACCCTTTTCCTTAATTCGGGATCCAACTTAGATCCAATGCGAGTAATTTTCGCCGGGTGACCTAACTCGATGCTCATGAATTCCTCCTCGGGGATTATCCGCTCCTCCTCCTCGGGCTGTCCATGTTTCCTCTTATTACTTCCTCGCTCCCCATCTTCTCCATTTTTTCCTTTGTCTTGCTTCAACTCTTGCACATAGCATTTTCTTGATGAGCTTTGACTTCCTCGTACTTGTCCCACTTCCTCTCCTACCGGGAATTTTATCTTCAGGTGGTAAGTAGAAGCAACGGCTTCGAAGGCCGTTAACGCCGGGCGACCCAATATTATATTATAGGAGGAGGGTGCATCCACTATGAGGAAGGTGATCATCTTCGTCTTTGTCTTGGGCTCCTCTCCTAATGTGACGGGTAAAGACACTTGTCCTATAGGACTTATGGCTTCTCCAGTAAACCCATGCAAAGAAGTATTTACTTTTTGCACAGCTATACTTCCTAATTCCATCTGCTTCAACGTATTAAGGAAGAGCACATCCGCCGAGCTGCCTGTATCAACGAAGATTCTTTGCACATTATAGTTGGCTACTGTGGCTGAAATTACCAGTGCATCCTCGTGGGGAAAATAAATCCCTTGTAAATCGGCAGGTCCGAAAGCTATAGAAGGACTCTCCTGAGTATGACTTGGATTAATGGATAACACTTCGAGTTTTCGAGCATAACTTTTTCTTGCTCGGTTAGAATCTCCACATGATGTTCCTCCCGAAATTATATGTATAGTCCCTCGGTTAGGAACATTGCTCATGGTTCTCTCCCTGGTAACTTGATTTCCTGCCTCCCCTCTTTCCCCCCGTACTGCCCAAGGGACTGGCTGAAGTACTCCTCTTCCGGGATTAACATTATTCCGGGGGAGAGGAGCACTGTTTCTCAAGTCATCGTCAGCTCCTCGCCTTACATCCATTCTTCCTTCGTGAAAACTCCCTCCTCGGGCACTTCCTCCTCGGAATACTCCTCTTCCATAAGGTCCCCCCCGATGTGATGTCCGGGATAATTATTAATTGTCAAAATGGATTTAATTACGATATTTATATGATGTGTCAGGGTTTAACTTTGAGTATCAGGTATTGGAGCAGAGTTGAGATAAATAATTCTGGGTTGAGTTTAAAGTGTAAGTTAAATTAGAAGGAATTCTTGTAAATAATAATTTATTATTTGAAGTGTGAGTCAAAAATTATTTAATTGTGTGATTTAATTGTGTGGAGAGGATAATTAAATGGTTAAGATTTAACTTAGGGATGGAAAGAAATTGAAGGGTATGGATTAAAGTAGGGTTGGGATTTAAAAACACATACCTCCCCCATTTTCACACACTAAAGTCACGATTGCATCCCTCATCTCCATCCAAATCGTTTTCTTCTCCTCGGCTGCAAGGGACGAAAACGTTTCCCTGTTCAAGCGGTTTCTTCAGGTTTGTAGATGGAATCCTTTCTCATACCTTAATCATTCTTCCCTTGGTTGTTTTATGGATTTTTCTCGAGGTTTTCATGCAGTTTTGGGTCGAAAACCTGCTGTTATTTGGACGAAATTTGTGCTGCTGATTTGTTCGAGATTATGTTGTTTTTAATTCAAAATTTATGATGTTCGAAGTTCGAAAACAATTGTTGTTGAGCTGGGATTCCTTTGTTGCTGTTATGTACTGTTTTTCTTTGCACCCTTTATCTTCAGTTTATTTGGTAAATTGTTGTTTCAGTCGTGAAGCAAGTTCAAATTCCCCGATATATGTTTCAAGAATTCAGCGTGTTCTTTATATCTTGCTGTCCGGGAGCATTGCTTCTTGTTAATCGCTTATTGTCCTGGTGGGTTGTAAAAGAATGAGATTAAAAGTTATGAATCTTTGTTCTAATCTTATAATAGATGTTCAGATTAATAAAATGTGATTTTATTGATGTTAAACTTGAAGTAGATGAACAAAAGACAAGTAAAAATATTGTTGACAGCAAGATTGCTAGCACATGCAGTACCTTGTGCGAATTTCTGGGGATTGTATGTTTCGAATTTGATGTTTTGGCATGAATAAACGTTGTAGTGCTATGAGTTAACTTCGATTTGGCACCAGAATCACTCAATTTGGAGTTGAGATACAAAAGTTATGCTAGATTTCCCAAACTGTGTACAATCTGAAAATTCATGCCCTGCGAATTATAGAAGCCGACATGTTTTGCTTTAAATCTGCCTTAATACGACTGAATTGGCTTAAGCACTTCGAATGAAAATCGTAGTATTTTGAGTTATCTTGCATCTCCCACTAGAGTCAAGTGATTTCGAGCTTGTATGCACAAGTTGTGGATTTTCTATCAAAATGTGTCATGCCAGAATTCTATAAACTTAGCCTCTCATGTATTAATTTGATTGGAATAATGCTATGAGCCTTTTGAGGTATCTTTAATGATGAATTGGCCTTGTATATATAGATTGATCGTTTGGTTAAAATGTCTAAGGAAGGTGTATGTATTGTTGAATTCAAGACTTATACATGTTTATTTGCGAGACACATCTTACACTTCTTTGAGTTGATGACTTTTTAGGTATATGTGTATATCTTGATGTTGAGTCTTGATTTAATTTACCTTAAACTGAGTGATATATACATGATAGCAGAAGTGTTGCAAATGAATTAATATTGGGTTGATGATCTGATCAGATATTACATGACCATCCAAAAGTCGAGTGTGGCTTAAACATATCGTCGACCTTAAGGTACGTAGTGACGTACGAGCAGGTATAATATGAATTATTTCATATTCCAGTATTCATGTATTGTTGAATTGTGATAACTGAATATAAGAAAATGAATATGTGAATTGAGTTGGTATATGTGGTATGATGGACGTAAATGTACGTGGTCCGGATATGGAGTTGGGTATGGATGCCTTTGGCACGATCGATATGAGAAATGGTTGAGAATGAGATTAACGTGCAGGCAGAGCTGCCTTCGATATGAGACTCGTTATGATTGAGCATAAATGATGAATTGTGATTATATTGAATTATTGCATTGATGAGTTTCATGTTGTGATTAACGATACTGAACTTGATGTTTTTGAAAGCATGTGAGACTGAAACAGGACAGCTAGTGGAAGCTATACGGATTCCGAACTGTACAGGGAGTATATTTTTATGGATTTTAAATACTCTTAAATTGTTATATTATGAATTAATTATAAGTGTTATGCATTGTCATGAATAGGAGTATCGTGACAAGGTATGCTCACCCGTGTGGGGGCTGTTTCTGTTGAAACAGGTACAACAGGTACTAAACTACTTTGGGACATTGGTTCGAGCTTTGTGGGATCATGCCGCTTCCAGAAGCAGAAGCGTATATGAGAGTGGGTAAATAGGATACGCTATTTATTCAGTTAGATTGGTATTCATTTATTTGTTGCTCGTATGTGAGCAATTGGAAGCATGTATATGGACTGTATAAGGGGGTGTTGAAGCCCACTGCTGATGTCTTCCTAGTATGGTGTTTTCCCTGGCTGAGAACTTATTTAGAGTTTTGTTTTCTTTTAAGTATTGTGTTGTCCCTGGTCGGGAGTTATGTTATGTGATGTGTTTTTATTTCCGGATAGCTCAGTTTATGGGGAGACTCTGCCCAAATTTTTATAAAATAACCCGCAATGTAAAAAGTGGCGTAATGGGTATGGTATTGGGCGAAATCTTTGAGACTATTTGTTGGTAGAGATGAACATATAATGTTGAACATTATTTATGTCATGGGATTATGGGAAACATGTAATGATTCTTTTTAAAGAATGAAAAGAAAATGAAAATTTATACACATACGACATCATAAATGAACTAATGACGAGTTTAAGTGTTGGGGTCTTACACCCGACCCCTCTTCGGCATAATTTGATTCATGGCTACCTCCCGATAAGGTCTCATCGGTAGGTATTGATCAAAGTTCCTCTTGGGCTGTTCATGCGGCCTCTCCTTCCTATTGACTTCACCACCATTTTTTATTTCCTTCTTCTGCTTCATCCTCTGGGCTTCCTCCAAATTAATATATTTAGAGGCACGTCCCAGTAATTCATCATAATCTGACGGTGGCTTCTTGGCTAACGATCTGAACAGATCCCCCTCTCTCAACCCTTGGGTGAAAGCGCTGGCTAGTATTTCAGATGTCACATGCGGAACATCAAGGCATGCCTGATTGAATCTTTTCAGAAAATCCCGCAGGGACTCCTTATCCATCTGCCTGAGACCGAACAAACTCAAGGCTGTTCTCTTGCAACTTCTACTGCTCGCGAATTGATGAAGGAACAACGAGCTGAATTTGGGAAAGGAATCCACTATTCCTGATGGAAACTGATTGAACCATGACTGAGCAGCGCCGGCTAGAGTAGTCAAGAACACTCTACATTTTACCCCATCTGACAGCTGATGAAGGAGTGAGGCATTCTCAAATCGAGATAAATATTCTTCTGGATCTGTGCTACCATCATAATTCCCCACACTCAAAGTTCTGAAATTAATAGGCAGAGGATCATCAATGACCTGGGGAGTGAATGGAGTGCTTCTTCTTGCCGAGTTAATACGGCCTTCCATTTTATTGTGCATTCTTTGTAGCTCCTCCTTTAGATCCTCCATTTGATGGTGCAAAGCCCTATCTATTTCATCGTTTGAACGATTAAAGAAGTCTTTCGATTCTTCCACCTCCTCCTCCGACCTCTTTACAGAAGTCGAATCTTCTTCCTCTTCTTTACTTTCTTCCTGACAGGGGGGGGGGGGGGGGGGGGGGGGGGGAGTCATGAATTGCTTCATAACTTCTCCAACAGTTTTGGCTATCACCTCAGTTAAATGTTCCATTCCTTGGGTAGGTAATACCCGCGAAGCATTCTGCGACGATCCAGCCTCTCCAGCCCCTTCTGGTTCTGGGCATGAACGTGGGGGAGTCAGTGGTTTATCCCTCCCCGACATTGGCCCTCGCCCTTTGCTTCTAACCATTTCGCCTTGGACTCTTGATGAAAAAATCTCTGCTTCAACGTCTTTACTCTTTTTGTTCCCACAGACGGCGCCAATGATGTGATCCGTTATTTTACGTGTTTGGTAGAATTAGGTGTTTACGAAAAATAAAAGGAATACACCAAGATTTTTTACGTGGAAAACCCTCGAATTGAGAGAAAAACCACGGGACCTAGTCCAGTATAAAGCTCCACTATAAATATTGATGATTTACAGGACTCTCTAGACACAAAAAATAATTGTTCAATGACTTACATAAACTGTTTATAAAAATAACAAAAAAGACCGAACAGACATAAATTTGCTCTCTTCGGAGTCTTTTTGCCCAGAAAATTTCAACTCTTTCTGTGATGACATCCGCGGGTATTTATAGGACTATTCCTAGTGATTGACTCGCGGGAGATCCGGAACACGATGTCCTCTGATCGTGGCTTAACTGGAGCCTCACACGTCCGAGAAATCCGCGCCCCATTATTGCACGTTCATTCACGCCGGTAAATTTGTTGGTTATTCCCGGGTCTTCCGCTAATCTTTGACCAAAAAACCGAGGAGGATTACAGGTGTTCGGTACAAACCATGCTCGGTGTTTTCCGTTCGGTGCACTCTGTTCGATATATGTATTTGTTCGGCCCTTGAGGGATTTTACCCGAGGAGGTCAATATGTCATATGACATCAATACCAAAAAAATAAGAGGAAGAATAATTTTTTGCTGCAAACGAGCTCGCTGGCCTTGCCGGGATTTATAAAAGCTCATACACACTTTGGACAGACTCAAATTCGAGTCGCATTCGGCGCCATGGGCTGATTCATTCATGGTCAAGGGGAGGCACTTTGCCCCCTTGCCCAAAGAAAAAACTTTTTTTACCTTAAAAAAAAAAAATTTAACAAAAAATTGTAATTTTACCTTAAAAAAATTGTAGTTTGCCTCTTAAAAATTACATTTTGCCCCCTAAATTTTTTTTGGTCTAAAATTTTTATTTCAAAATATTTTGCCCCCCTTCTCAAAAAAAATGGGTCTGCCACTGTTTGGCGCACAAATTTGATTAAGCCCATCCCCCACTCAAAAAAAAATATAAACATGGCCGAACCATATAGAACTAATAGATATTTTAAATTAGTATTTTATTTTTTGTAAATTATATAATTTAAATGGCCGTTTTGATGCAAATGAGCATTTAAACTTGTCAAGCTATTGAATTTGCAGTATTATATTTTGGGAACTAGAATATTGAGTAGCACACCCTTTTGAAGATTTACAAGATACTAGAAATAATACATAAGTCATTAAAACTGTCGCACACTCAATCTTCATCATTCTTAAAAAAAAATTGTACAAAAGACAAACAGATCTATAGAATATAAAAAGTTGAATATTCAAAAATGGAAGTGGCATGCGTGTTTTATTTATTTATAAAAAAAATGCACATGTTTTCATTGATTAAATGGAATACAAAAAAGTACCTAATCAAGTTAAAGGATGACAATTGAATGTATATTTTTTAAACAATATTGTATACTATATATGATTTGTATTTTCTAATTATACGTCAGTTTTAGATCGGAACATGAGTGCAAATGAATCGGACTAAGATCACTAACAACATGGTCTAGCCAGACTTGATTTCAATATGATTGAGTTATAGTTGAGTCCAGTTACAGCTGAAATATATAGGGTGCTTATTTGCTTTCAGATAAAAAATAGATGTTTGGCGTCTCATTTCATTTTTTCACTAAAAAAATTAGTTAAAAACAAAGCAAAGAAGCAAGTAATATGATATGTTTTTTGCTGCTTTAACTTATATTACTTTGTAATAAATTGATTCATTAAGTTGTTTTTTTATTTTAATAGTAAACCCGCAGTACTTTTGCTTAAAAATAAATTTTTTTTCAATTTTAAGTAAAATCAACATAGAAGTACTTTGAATAAGCAATCAAAAACACACAATGGCTTCTCAAGGCAAGTTCGAGCCTAATTATCTTATACATGAACTTGAATCAGTAATTGTTTTTAATATTATTAAATTAGAATTTGAAATTTGCAAATTATTAATTTTCACGATTGTTTTAAAAAATACTGGCTATTCAATATGGAATTGTTTGAAAAGGTCAAATAAAATGTTATTCCAACTTAACAGGATTAGATTACATATTGATATAATAATTGGGGTCTAATTATACATCAATTTTAGATCAGAATATGAGTGCAAATGAGTCGGACTAAGATCGCTAACAACATGGTCTACCCACACTTGATTTCAATATGATTGAGTTCTAGTTGAGTCCAGTTACAGCTGAAATATATAGGGTGCTTATTTCCTTTCGGATAAAAAAAAAATAGATTTTTGGTGTTTCATTCCATTTTTTTCACTAAAAAATGTAGTTAAAAACAAAGCAAAGAAGCAAGTAATATGATATGTTTTTTGCTGCTTTAACTTATATTACTTTGCAATAAATTGATTCATTAAGTTTTTTTTATTTTAATAGTAAACACGCAGTATTTTTGCTTAAAAATAAATTTTTTTCAACTTTAAGCAAAATCAACATAGAAGTGCTTTGAATAAGCAATCTAAAACACACAATTGGCTTCTCGAGGCAAGTTCGAGCCTAATTATCTTATACATGAACTTGAATCAGTAATTGTTTTTAATATTATTAAATTAGAATTTGAAATTTGCAAATTATTAATTTTCACGATTGTTTTAAAAAATACTGGCTAATCAATATGGAATTGTTTGAAAAGGTCAAATAAAATGTTATTCCAACTTAACAGGATTAGATTACATATTGATATAATAATTGGGGTCTAAATATATGGTTAAGTTTAAACCCAATATTTGAAATATATGTTAAATCGTTTTGGACCATAAATTTATCATATAAAACAGTATCACATGCTTAGAAGAAATCTAATATTTGCCCCCAGGGGCATAGCCGAGTTGGTAAGGTCTGTGGTGACGTAGGGGGTATCCCCTCGGCGCCAGGTTCGATTCCCATGTGGAGCGCATTCCCTACTGAAATATTGTGGGGGTGTGCTCTGGGGTCGTGGCCTGTAGGTCCTCTCCCACATATGTCTGTCAGCTCGGGCACATCCCTCGGTTTACCTGGTGGCGGCGTTGAGGGGCCGGTTCCGTCACCCAAGGATTAGTCAGGCGAAAGCCTGGATACCTTGTAAATAAAAAAAAAAAAAATCTAATAATTGATGAAGCAAATGAAAATGTAAAGTTAGTCAGTCGGGGCATTGGGAAAGGCCGAGACGACAAGTAAATAATTTGCGACACATTTACTAGGCTGGGTGTAAACTTCGATATATATGCTATCATGGTCCTATATATGTAAAATATATCCTATATATATAGCTCAACAATAACGGCTACGTATTGTCACCTCCCACAAAATCCTTCACTTTTTTCCTTATCTTCCACTTTACAGTGAGGTCATTTGTCTGATTTTCAATACCTCCAATAATTAGGGTAATAAAATATTATTTTAATTGATTTGTTAATTATTGAATAAGATCGTGTAGTTTTTTTTTATAATGATAATAACGAATGCCTAACAAATTCTAAAACTTTAAACGAGTAAATGTTTAGATGGGTACATATGTAATCCTATATTTTTTGAGTTTGGTAAGTAAGTGTAATAGAGAATATTGTAAGACACCAATTTTTTTTAACGTGGATAGCACTTTTTAATAAATGGAAAAATCATGAGAGCTAATCCAATATAAGTTTTCAATATAAACGAATATGATATAATGTGTTCTAGTCCAAATAATTGAATAGAAAGAACAAATGAACATTTTTTGACAGGAAATCGTCGAATAGAGTATATTTCTTACATAATGATTTTTCTCTGTAATGACGGTTCGAAAAAATCATATTTTAGGTGATTCAATGTTGTATTGTCATCTTCAGTAGTTTAGGTGCGACAAATTCGGAGCATGATTGGCCCTTGATCATGGCACGGTTGGCTCTAGATGTGTCCGAGAAATCTGTGCAATTTCAATTAGGGGTGCTTAACGGATCGGTCCGGTCCGGTCCGGAACCGGCCGGTTCCGGATCCGATAATCCCGGAACCGGTCTGATTCGTTAAGGAACCGGATTGGATCCGATTCCGGGTTGGACCGGTTCCAACCCGGAACCGAATTTTTCTTTTTTTTTTTTTAAAAAGTAAAAAACGAAGGGATTTTATCGGAAAAAAAAAATTAAAAACGGATCCGGTTCAATCCGAAACCAGATCCGTTTGGTCCGGAACCGGTAAGATACCTGCTCTAAACGGTAGAACCGATCCGGTCCGGTATCAAACCGATTTCGGACCGGTTCGGAACAGGTTAGTCCGGTTCCGGTTCCGGACCGGACTAACCGGTCCGGTTTTGGTCCGGGTCCGAATTGACACGGCCCATTAAGCACCCCTAATAACAATGCACGCTAATCCACCTTTGTTGCCTTGTAGTTATATTCGGGTCTTCCGCTGTTGTTTGACCAAATGTGCTGAGCAGACACCTCCTCTACTCGGTAAACAAACAGTGACCCAATCAACATAATAATTTGTTATGTTGATTTTAAATCAATTATGTATTGGTTTTACGCCTGTTTTCTATAACACCATTTTGAAATATATATATATATATATATATATATATATATTTCAAAAATGTTGTTATAGAAAACAGGCGTAAAACCAATACATAACTGATATTTAAAATCAACATAACAAATTATTATAATGCTTAGCAAGAGCCTAAACACATTGCTCACCTAAAGCCAGAACTGATCAGCTCACCTAGAACATAAATAGTATCAATACCAAATAGGTATGCTTTCCATAACAAAACGAATTTCATATTTTTATAAGCACGTTAAATTAACTAATTTTCTCATGGTACTGATATCATTTCTATATACTTAACAGTCCTAGATATAATGTCAGAACATCGGCTCACCCACGAATAAAGTGTCTGGCCCAATCGCCATATCATATCAGAAAAATAGTTATAATCCCACCGCATTAGGGTCAGAATTTTGGAATCCCTACCGGTTGGATTTCGAAATTTACATTACTTCAAAACATACTTTTATCATAATTTTCTCAGAATTTCAAAATGATAAGGCATATGTTCGATTAAAATTTAAAACATACGATTTTAATACGAAATGAATACAATATACAAAAGCACGCTTACAATAATCATATTAGTAGTTTGCTGTAGAAAGCTTTGAAAATTGGTCTTCTTCCTTGATGGACAAATGCTTATTTTGTATGTGCGTGTGTATTTCATGATTTGCTTCACAGTTTGCAAAAATGTCCATTAGAATGAGCCTTGTATTTGTATGGTTCGAATGTCAGGAGTTACAACCTCTACAACTTGAACCATTATCTTCCTCTCATGATCTTCACTTTAATGACATTAATCTTCAATAATGCCCACGATTATAACAGTTACAAATGCTGAAAATGGGTTTGACATGGTCTTTTTTAGAGCTGATGAAATTTTGTAGGTAGAGCTGATGGCATGGTGTATGCATAGCTGATTGCATTCTGTAGGTAGAGCTGATGGGTAGCTCCATAAGTTGAGCTAATTGCGTTTCTTCTACAGATTGAGCTAATTGGTTTTCTGGTCTGTTGAAATGGTGGAACATCTTCCACAAGTCGAGCTGATGGATTTCAGGTCTTCGTCGGTTGAACTAGTAGAACTTCCACTCATCGGTTGAGCTGGCGGATCGGGTCTTCACTATATTTAAGCCAGACCTTTATGGCATTGTATTTCACACTCACTTATAAAAAAAATTGATGTTATTCCAAATATAATTTTTTTATCAGAAAAATCAATCATTGATTTTTAATTAATTTAAAATATTTTATATAAATAATAATGATAATATAGCCCTACAAACCGTTGTATCAAAGTAAAGTTAACCTAGCATTAGCAACCAAAATCTCTGAACTGACAAGTTTGAATATAATTGCTACATGCATGATTGCATGCTATGCCTCGTTGGAAGATAGTTGTCGTACGTAAAGTAATTTGTTTATTATTACTCTATTTTCCCCATTTTTTAAATTATTATATGACCTCTCACATTATGTTAAATGTCCATTTTCGAATTTATGCAAACTTTAGTTTCCGACATTTTTTTTTTTTAAACGATTCAATTGTTTGCTATCTTTGCCAAAATTTTAGCTAATTGTAAGCTACTGAATTTAATCATAAATTTGAAATTATTCTACATATTTAAAAAAACATTTTAATCCATGGAATGAATTTAATATGGGTGCTAACTAAAAAAGAAAACAAATTGTTCATTCAAATTAGAAGGTTGAATTGTTTGAACCACATTAGATACATATACGTATATAATATGTTTATATTATGTATATATGTATATATAAATACATATCTGTATATAAAATAAAATGTGATTTGTTCGATTCTACGTCCTTCTCCCCAAATAGTTGTAATAGTTTCTAAAAAAATGTGATTTGATATTTGCACAAAGTATGTACACACTTGCCCCAGGAATTAATTTAGACAAGCATTTGCGACTTTGGAGGCGGAGCACCAAAAATATATGTTTCCACCATATACTTTTTTTAATTAATCAGATAATTTATAAATTTGTTTTTTAACTTATATTAAATTTTTTTATTCATAGAAATCGATTGATTTTATCATCTCGAGCTAGTTTTCACATAAAGTAACTTGTGAAGAATTACATAGATTGTTCTGATAACATGTAGTAACATTTAGTGTAAACTACAAAAATAGACTCATATAATTGAGACATTTGCAAAAGTAATCCCAAACTTTTAAAAGTAAACAAATAAATCACGAATAAATTATATTTTTAACAAAACTAGTTTTCACATAAATATTTTTAACGAATATAGTCACATAGAAATTATTTTTTAACACTGTTTAAAACATTTATATATGACTACTTTGTTAAAAAAAAAAAAATTAGAACTATATTTAAAAATTTACACTACTATAAATATTAATATTCTATAAGATCATTTTTGTAATTTCTTCTGGCATAATGATAGCATTCTTATATGTCAATGCAGCTAAATCAAATGTCCACGCTTGCAATAATATTCTTATAATAAACTAAGATGCACAGAAATTTGATTAATTATAGATTTTTGTTTGATATCTCACAAATTGCAAGAGAATTTTCGAAGGTTTACAATTATATTAAAATGTAGAATAGTTTATTTTTCAAACTTTGTGCAAGCTAAATGGATTTTAAATCAATATTAAATATGATATTAAGATAATATTCGACGTAATTTAAATAGTTTCCACTTTTAGCTAACAATATTCTCATGACGTGTCCATATTTTAAGAAGTTGGACACCAACTTTGTTTTTTTTAAAACAAATAAACTTAAAATAAAATATCTAATAAAATTTATGTCTGACCTTATCAGATAAATTGCAATAATAACGTCAATATTTTTCAAATTTTACTTAACATTTTTTATTATAAAAGTCGAAAAGGTAAGTATGCAATACTTGGAGTAATGCAGCATGACGGGGATACTGATTTCGTTCGTTGGTTTGAAAGGGAACCATGGGTTATGTTTCACATCATCAATTGTTAAGAGGAAGATGATGAGATAAAAATATATAATTATATAAATTTTATTTTGAAAAAATTTAAATTTGTTCCGCCACTGCCGTTCCGAGTAGCAAAATCATCGTTCCAAGTAGCAAAATTGTCTTTCCGTTCCGCGACAGCCGTGAAACATATCCGTTTTAACATGAAACTTTGCCATGACAATTGTTGTTCCCGTTCCGGCCATTCAGTGATCTTTTGTATGGGAAAGCTGACATGGTAAAGTTTGATGCTAAAACGAATATGTTTCACGGCCGTCACGGAACGGAACAAAGATTTTGTGCCTTGGAACAGTGATTTTGCGGCTCGGAACGCCGTCGCAGAACAAATTTAAATTTTTCAACATAAAATTTATATGATTATATATTTACCTCGACATCTTCCTCTTAACAAGTGATGATGTGAAACACAACACATGGTTCCACTTCAAACCAACGAATGAAATCAGTATCATCGTCACGAGGCATTACTCCAATTATTGTATACTTATCTTTTCAAATTTAATTGGCCTATCCAACTTTAGAAGATGGACACGTCAATCCAGTTGGCGTCTTTTTTTTAAGACGCCTAATGAATTAGCGTATCGGGTCAGTTCAGGCTATTTTGTCAAATATTTTTTAAAAATGGGTTATTATGTTAAAAAACCCAAGAATACTAAGTACAATTATATATTAAGAGTAAATTTTAAAAATGGTCTCATAAAGTATGGACTTTTCAAATATTAGTCTCAAACTTTATCATTAATAAAATATTGTCCAACAGAAATTGTTATAATCAATAATAGTCTTATATAAATATTTTTTGACAAATTAATCCCACATAAATTAATTTTTAATAAAAGTGGTCTCATAATAAATCGGGGCTTTGAGAATTGATTAAAGACAAAATTTTGGGACTATTTTTGATTAAAAATAATTTACATGGAATATATTTGATTAGTACTAAAAGTTTGGACTAGTTTTGCAAATCCATAATTTATGGGATCATTTTTCAAATTCACCCTAATATCAACGGTGACTTAGGGATAGGTGTGCGTATCACCATTAACACACTATCGTATTTAACCGTAAATTACTAAGAGTTAATCGCTCCATGTAGAGTGGAGTGCTGGAATGCGCTAAACAACAAAAGCCCACATACATTACCTTAACTTCATACTTCTTAAATGTTTAAGGACCCATTAGGAAGTCTTGCTGCATAAGAGTTGAGGGTGAGCTCCAAAGAAGCCGTTGGACGGGTGATACTGTCGGTAGAGCAGTGATGCCAGCCACCATTGAAGTAGTCTGTTTCTTGTTTGATGTTTCTGTCAATGGGGAAGAGAGGAAGGGTTTCGATTTCCGGGTTCTCATCTTCCGCTTCTTCCTCCTCCATTTCTAGGGTTTGAAGATCAGCATTAACGTAGCAGTTTTTGTTTTCAAGAAAAGGGTATGTTGCAGCGTAAGGATCCACCCCAATCCATGTGAAGCTTTGGCTCATTGATCCACAGGTGTTGGGATTTGGGGTTATACAACAATCCTGTTGAATGTAGATTAAGATAAATTCAATCTTAAGTTGTTATAGACGAGATTGAATTATTCGAGTAAACCAGTGCAAATTTTAGTATATAATGCGAAAGAAAGAGATGTGATTCAGCTGGATTGAGGCATCGAGCCAACATCCTCTCTTAATCTTCTCTCACCCCGATTAAACTAATATTATGCATATGCATCAGCAAACCTCAAAAGGCATCCAGTGCACTCACCCTAAAACTCTTCTCCACAGCAAAAGATCCATTTCCGAAGTTCCCCACAGAGCCAACATTGATCATATCAGGCGCAGAAGGAACCAATGAAGACGGAAAATTACCTGCATATATAAATTCAAGAACATGCATAAAATAAACCCATCAAACAAAATTATCAAAAGCAAAAACAGAAAAAAGATACGTTTAGGATTTCACCAGAATTCACGTTAGAAAACTTGTTGTAAATCTCAGCATTCTTCCAAACCCCGTTCCTGTATTGCATGGGTATATTATCACATGTGAATCTCTTCTTATGCCTCTCCCTAGCCTTGTGATTCTGAAACCAGTAGAAAACATTCTTCCCCTCAATCTTCCCATATTGTCTTAACATAGCAGAAATCCTCTGGATCTGCTCCGCAGAAGGAGACCTAAGTCCATTGTTGTAATAAAGTTCCTTCAAGATTCTTATCTGATCAGTTGTTGGAGTCCACCTAGTACTGCTCTGTCTGCACAGAAAGCTACTGTTCTTACCCGTTTCTTGATCATTTGCGGTGGGATTTTGCAGATTTTGAGGTTCCATGTTACCAGAATTCAAGAAACTAATTGCAAGATGGATTTATTACAGAAAACATAAAGAGGATTTGGGAAAGTGTGGTGGTAGGTGTAAGTTAAGAATGTGAGAATTTTAAAGGAGGGAGAGATGGAGTTTGGGCACATGGAGAGAAGATTTCGTATCAGAGAGATGATATCTGGACGAGAAGGACTGAAGTTGACAGAACAAAAAGGAATTAAAGGGACAAAACAGGAGCAATTTCAGACACAATAGCTTGGATCAAAAGGAATCCATCAAAAAGATTTGTATTATTTCATATGATATGATATATTATAATGTACATTGGAAATATATATGTATATATTAGTGTACATATATGTATGTGTGATTTTTGAAGTGATTTTGTGAATGAATGAATGCTACAACATGATTTAAACTTTGAGAAGGATTTTTCTTTTAATGGAGTTATTGAGATATTATTGTACTTATGTGAAGGTGAAAGTGAAAGTACTCTCATTTAAGAGACTGTAACTGTAAAAATGCTTAATGGTTTTAGACGTGCTATGATCTTGCAAGAGTAATTATTGTTGTTATCAGGACAATTTCTATGTTAAATGCATGAAAATTGATCTGGCGATACAATTTCCCTTTAGACATAATATTGCGAGCAAGAAAGTATTGATTATGTCCCTCATATGGTGGCCAAGTTGATAGAGTAGGTGAGAGCGGATGCTTTTGGTCACGAGTTTGATGTCCCAACTAATACTTTCTTGGTCGAGCCTGTCACAGGCTATTGCATCAGCCCTAAGGTTTATCCAATGCACATTCAAATGGTTGCGACGGTAGGTTCCCCAATTATATATAAAAAAGTATTGATTAAATAATTTTATTTATTGATTTGTTCATTATTTTTTTCCTTGGTCTTGCGACTCATCTTTGGCTCGATTTTGTAATATATAAGTAAAAATTACTTGGTTATGTAAATTATCTATTTTTCATTTTTAGGTAAAAAAAATTTCAGTTTGTATTAGTCTAATAAGTTGGTCGTTATTTCTAATTTTAATCATTTTCATCGAAATGTTGAAGTCGCGTCGGATACATCAGCAATATACGATGTCACATCATCACTTTCTGGCTCCAGATCATCATTGGCCAACGTCACGTCAATACTTCGATAAAAACAATGATCAACTTACTGCACTAAAATTGAGCATTGAAAATATTGGACACAAATATTCGAATACAATCAATGCATTACCAAAATTATAATTTTATTAAAAAAGTTCAATTTTTTTCCTGTGGAAATTGATAATCGTAAAATTATTTAGTCCTAGCTTATCTCTCAGGTTGAATTCATTTAATTAAAATAACAGCAAGATCTAATAATTAGAATCCATTGAATTTCATATATCTGGTTTTGAATAAAAGGAACATCCCCATTAACTGGAAGAATCTGTGCTGGTGCTCTCTCTATCTAGCTAGATCCGATTTTTCTACTGCGCTTTTTATTTTTAATGTTTTTTACAATTATATAAACGACAGAACTTCGAACTTTTGAGAGCTAAACCGAGTTTGTAAGTTTTGTTGAACTCAAATTAAGATCAACCCATTTTAGAAAATAAAAATGTTAAGAGTATATATGAGACTATCGAATTTAACTTTAAGTAAAGATAGCCGTCCATATTAATAAATAGATTTTCATGTAAAAAAATTGATAATAATTTAGATTCAACTATTTTTTTCTTAGAAGAGGAAAATAAAAGGTTAATCTTATTCGACTGGTGTTCGAAATGCTATTTTTTTAAAAACAGAAACATATATTATATTAATAAATCAAACAGATACAACTAAATACAAGCCACAATCGCCCAAAACACGACAAGTCAACCGAAAACAGCTACAAATACAAATGTCAAGCATTAACCTTGACTAATACACAGCTAGAAAGGGGCGGACGAAAAGGTGAGATGGTAACATGAAACACCGTAGCAGCACAAGACATAGACCATGAGAGTGCGGAGACCTCATGAGTCAATCCAATGAGTCAATTCAGGTCCCATCAAACCATGCAGCCCAGGGTATGATCGAGCAAGCAAACTGTCTTTCAACATATCTTAAGGTACAAATAAGAAAAAACGAGAAGCATAAACTGATAAAAGATAATAAACCGAGCAAGCTCTCGTTTCCAAATCACTCTCTGACAACCAATAACCCAGGAACATTACTGAATGTCGCACGAATCCTAACTGCCCAGTAGCCTTAGCCAATTGATGCATCAGCAGTGAAACAAACAAAAAGTGGCACATAGATAACCAAATACATACACCACAAGACAACTTCGAACAAAACCATATTTACCAGGCATCATAGAGAGTGTATAATTATAACATAGATAAGGAAATAATAGCACCAAAACCAAAAGGGGAGAACTCGCACGACTAGCCAGTCATACCCAAAATAATGCAGGGAATTCTCCCAAATCTCGTGCAGCCCTACGAAGGCGATTCATCCCGCGTGGCGTGGTTGCCGCACAACCACCACTAAAGTGGAAAAGACCAAAACATTTGTGGCAGACACCCGTGCAGAGTAAGAAAAAACCGATCCCACCCTCGCCACCAGCTTTCCCCACGCCATCGGCAGTTGCAAACGGACAATCAGTGGCGAAAAGTGTCACCGGAATGCTAATTTTAGAGTGGGGCAAGCTCATCTTATCCCTTTTAATTTAAATATTATCATATATAAACATAATTTGTTTTGGACTATAATTTAATATATATATATTTGATATGATGGTGGATTTTGTTGGAGAGAGCAGGCGTCATTTTAGGGTGATACGGAACACAAAGAAAAAAAGTGGCAGGACACGAAATAAGACATTGATGAATGATGACATTGGATATTCTGCAGAGGACTCACGCCTCCCTAGATTAAATGCCTACACTTGCTGGGATACATTAAGAAAATATATATATATATTAATAATGTCGCAATATTCATATATTAAGAAGCGTAATTAAAATTTAATAACCAGGTGGGCAAAAATTTAATAAATATTTTTCAGTAGATAAAATATAATATTTTTATTTTTTTCAAATTCATTTAATGTCACAGGCAAAATATATTTCCACATTTTTTAAAAAAATACGAACTTTTGTTAAGTTCCAAGATTAATATCTTTTATATTCGAGCAGTATTCCTAATTATAGTCTATATATATTGTATTGGTTGCATGTATGTTGTTAAATGATCATCGGTAACTTAATGAATATATGCCTTAGTCAATATAAAATAAATGATAAAAGCGGGTAAATTTAAAAAATGACACAATAGAATAGAGATCTTTAAAATACTAATTTTCAGACTTTTAGAACTAATCAAGTATAGTCTTACAAAATTATTTTTAATCAAAAATAGTCACAAACTTTTGGTTTTAATCAAAAGTGGTACCAGATGCTCTATTTCAATTATGAGAACACGTATATTAAAAAATAATTTATATGTGACTAAATTTGTTAAAAATATTTATGTCGGATAATTTTTTATTAAAAATAATTTATGTGGAATATATTTGACTAGTCATAGAATTTGAGATTAATATTAAAAATTTATATTATATGAGACCATTTTAAAATTTACCGTGATAAATGCTATATATCTAGTAAATTAAATAGATTAACAAGCATCAAATATAGGTTAAAATTTACAAATAGAGCATGCAATTAGCTGGTGTGTAGGGATCGGGACATATATATATAATATATGATATAGCAGTTGCACATTAAGTCACATTATTTGGGTGCGCAGGCGCCTGCATATGCATATGTGTGGGTGCGTCAATTTTCAAAAAATTGATTGGATATGCGCCTATTAAGAAATTATAAATTATATATATATATATATTTTTATATTATTTATGGTGCAATTCAAATATTTTATTCAACCGCTCTCCTAATATGGATAATTATTGTTCTCCGAAAATATATATTTAGAGAATGGAAAATGAAAATGACTTATTAATACTTGGCCATATGATAATGAATTCGAAAAGTAACTTCTATTATTTCCGGAGAATTAAGAATATATAACATTAAGTTAACGACTTAGTAAAATATAGTACATGACTTAATAAAACTTTGTCGTAGAGCGTCGCATGAGCACTCAATGCGCTAGATCACGACCAGAGCGTCGGTGCGCGACTCAGTAAAATTTAGTGCGTCTTAAAGCATCACATAAGCACTTAATGCGTCGAGACTGGAACACCAATGCACGAATGTGTATGATGATTATGTGACTTAGGTTGCACACTTACTCTGCTGCATTTTCACCCTTAATAAAAAAAAACCCCACAACTTTGACAGTAATCTCTTTTTTCAGCCGCATCATGTAATTCTCTAAAATTAATTAAAAGCGAAAGATTTAAATTTCTAACAATTACTACTATGGAGTTTCTCTATCGATCATTTATTTACAAGCATCCCTGTTATTCGTGTTGCAGCTTGGAATTTAGATGGTAAAAATATTTAAAGTATGTGGTTAAATATATAAAAAATATATTTAATATTTAATGACAAAATACAATAATAAAAACTTTCATTTAGTTTCTCTGATGATGTTGGGTTTTGGAAACCCGAATAATCTTGGTTTTGATGTTAACAAAACTTGTTATTGTATTGCTAACATATTTCATCAAGTGTGCAGTTCATAGATCATAATTAAGAGCTTGATGAATTAAAAAGAAGTAGTTTGGAAATATCAAGCTGGACCAAGACTGAAATCCTGGCAGAGCGGATTGTTTCGATCATATCTCATAGCTCGGATATCGAAATGGCGTGCTTCCAAAGAGATTGAACATCCAACTTAAAATACTAAAAGTCATATTTCACAACAGATCGGCTAGTTCAAATGTTATCAAGGAGAAAAGACGCCTGCAAGATCGAGCTGAACCGCGAAGAAACAGCAAGCTGTTTCAGCAAGCAACTGTCAGTCTGGTGGGCATAACTCTCAGCAAGCAACTGTCAGTCTGGTGGGCATAACTCTCAGCTCGCTTATCGGAACGGAACGATTCAATATGGGTTGGAAAGCTAAGACAAAGATCTACAAGTCATCTTTGGAAGTGAAAGACTGAATCGGACGTTAAGATGGCCAAAAAGCTTCTGCAAGTCACGCCATGTGCTGCTGCATCCAGCAAACAGACAGCAGGAGCATCGCCTCGTATTTCGAGCATAACTCTCTCATACGAACTCGAATCAAGCGATTCTTGATTCCGTGGAAAGCTAAGAGAAAGGGCTACAACGTTTATGTAGATTACTTTGCCCAGAAATCAAAGAATCAAGAGTTACAAGCAACAGATCGAAGAGCAAGTTTATCAATCTGTTTTTGTATCAAGCTGATTGTCCAGACTGATCCGGACCAGACTGATCTGCCCGTTCTGATCCGGACAAGACTGATCTGCCCGTGCTGATCTGCCAGACTGATCTACCATGCTGATCCGGCCAGACTGATCTGCCCAAGCTGATCCGGCCAATCCGGTCCGAAATACAAAAAGCCTAGAAACCAGAATATGACCGTTGAAAGCTCGGGAATAGTGCAGAACCTTTTCCAACGGGCATATTCTTGTGTCTAACGTATATATCATTACTTGGGGCTATATATACATGATTTGGAAGCTCAATAACTGCTGATTGAAGATCAATCCAAGCCTTCCAAAGCAAACCCACTTGGGATTCAATTGAGGAACTTAAAAGACAAAAGTTGCTAAATGAAGAGCACTCCTCAAACCTTTGGCACCACTTACCTTGCTATATCAGATTCATTATGGAATCATTTGTGCCTTTGTATTCACTCTATTAATTGTATTTGAGAGCTTAATAGAAGAGTGAATACCATTGTAACGGTTGATGATTTATCACAACCGATGAGAGGTCTTTGTATGTGAGACATTAAAGAAAATACATAGTTGAGTTGCAAGGAGTTCTAGTTGGATGGGGAATTCCCAACTGGATCGGGTTTGTACAACGGGATTGTATAAATCAAAGTCTTCTAGTGGAATCCTTCCATGCAGTGGAAGAAGGGGAGACGTAGAAGGATTACACCACCTTCGAACTTCCATAAACAAATGTTTGTTTATTTACTTTAATTGCATATCTTTAAAATGTCTTTCAAATGTTTAATCAGTTATAGAGCGGGTTATGTCGAGTGTCTTCCGCTCGATTTTGTAATCGAACTCGATATAATCTCTCGGTGCATCATTTCAAGAACACGATCTATTGAAGCTCAAGTTGATTGAACCCGGGTGTGGAATGGCAACCCACCCCCGGAATCGATCCCGACAAGTGGTATCAGAGCGGGTTGTTCTTGGAAAGCATTTGAACCGATTTTTGTAGCGGATATCTTTTAAAATCATTTTCAAAATTTTCTCAAGAGCATGAAATATTTTCATAGCATATTTTTTCTAAACTTGGTGTATGAAATTTTTTAGCATAAAAATCAATTTCATTGCATTCATTTTGCACGAAAATAATTTTAAAATCTATTTTAAAGGTTTAATTTTCGTTCAATCTGTTCTTAACACTTTTTTTAGTTTAAAATTTTTATTTTGAGATTTTATCTAATAATTTTCGAAGCATTTTAGTTTTTCTGGCAGCTTGCAGCGACTTTGGGAAAAGTGGCATAACTTCTTGCTCGGATGTCCAAATGACGAACCGTTTTTTGCGTTGCAAACTAGACTCATAGAGGATCGTAACGGTATAGGTCTTGCAACCTAATTCTTCACGAGTAGATACAGTTTATTCTGCAAAGTTGGACTAAGTGTGCTGCCACCGCTGAAAGATGAAATGGACATTGTTGAGTTTTGTCAATAGATTCAAATTTGTTGCCAAGTATGCTTCATACATCATCAAAAGAGGTTATTTTTGTTCAAAAATTTAATGTGCATTGCATTTTTTTTAATTTATTTTAGCCTACCACATTTGCCCCTCATTTGCTCAAATTTTCAAACATTTTAAAATTAAGGGGGAGAGTTTAATCTCAATCCTTGAGGGGGAGTAAATTTTATTTGTCTTTCTTTTTTATTCACACAAAAAGGGGGAGAAATATGTTGTTTTAAAAATATAATTTTTCTTGTTATGCAACATTGTGCTTTAATGTTCATATTTTTATTCAAGTTTTGTGATCATCAAAAAGTGGGAGATTGTTGGGTTTTGGAAACCCGAATAATCTTGGTTTTGATGTTAACAAAACTTGTTATTGTGTTGCTAACATATTTCATCAAGTGTGCAGTTCATAGATCATAATTAAGAGCTTGATGAATTACAAAGAAGTAGCTTGGAAATATCAAGCTGGACCAAGACTGAAATCCTGGCAGAGCGGATTGTTTCGATCATATCTCATAGCTCGGATATCGAAATGGCGTGCTTCCAAAGAGATTGAACATCCAACTTAAAATACTAAAAGTCATATTTCACAACAGATCGGCTAGTTCAAATGTTATCAAGGAGAAAAGACGCCTGCAAGATCGAGCTGAACCGCGAAGAAACAGCAAGCTGTTTCAGCAAGCAACTGTCAGTCTGGTGGGCATAACTCTCAGCAAGCAACTGTCAGTCTGGTGGGCATAACTCTCAGCTCGCTTATCGGAACGGAACGATTCAGTATGGGTTGGAAAGCTAAGACAAAGATCTACAAGTCATCTTTGGAAGTAAAAGACTGAATCGGACGTTAAGATGGCCAAAAAGCTTCTGCAAGTCACGCCATGTGCTGCTGCATCCAGCAAACAGACAGCAGGAGCATCACCTCGTATTTCAAGCATAACTCTCTCATACGAACTCGAAATCAAGCGATTCTTGATTCCGTGGAAAGCTAAGAGAAAGGGCTACAACGTTTATGTAGATTACTTTTCCCAGAAATCAAAGAATCAAGAGTTACAAGCAACAGATCGAAGAGCAAGTTTATCAATCTGTTTTTGTATCAAGCTGATTGTCCAGACTGATCCGGACCAGACTGATCTGCCCGTGCTGATCCGGACCAGACTGATCTGTCCGTGCTGATCTGCCAGACTGATCTACCATGCTGATCCGGCCAGACTGATCTGCCCAAGCTGATCCGGCCAATCCGGTCCGAAATACAAAAAGCCCAGAAACCAGAATATGACCGTTGAAAGCTCGGGAATAGTGCAGAACCTTTTCCAACGGGCATATTCTTGTGTCTAACGTATATATTATTACTTGGGGCTATATATACATGATTTGGAAGCTCAATAACAGCTGATTGAAGATCAATCCAAGCCTTCCAAAGCAAACCCACTTGGGATTCAATTGAGGAACTTAAAAGACAAAAGTTGCTAAATGAAGAGCACTCCTCAAACCTTTGGCACCACTTACCTTGCTATATCAGATTCATTATGGAATCATTTGTGCCTTTGTATTCACTCTATTAATTGTATTTGAGAGCTTAATATAAGAGTGAATACCATTGTAACGGTTGATGATTTATCACAACCGATGAGAGGTCTTTGTATGTGAGACATTAAAAAACATACATAGTTGAGTTGCTAGGAGTTCTAGTTGGATGGGGAATTCCCAACTGGATCGGGTTTGTACAACGTGATTGTATAAATCAAAGTCTTCTAGTGGAATCCTTCCATGCGGTGGAAGAAGGGGAGACGTAGAAGGATTACACCACCTTCGATCTTCCATAAACAAATGCTTGTTTATTTACTTTAATTGCATATCTTTAAAATGTCTTTCAAATGTTTAATCGGTTATAGGGCGGATTATGTCGAGTGTCTTCCACTCGATTTTGTAATCGAACTCGATATAATCTCTCGGTGCATCATTTCAAGAACACGAGCTATTGAAGCTCAAGTTGATTGAACCCGGGTGTGGAATGGCAACCCACCCCCGGAATCGATCCCGACAGATGAGATCTCTTGGTACTTGTGTTGCTGTTCTCAAAGACATATCTATGCAACATATATAGCGTATTTTTTGCATTTATTAATAAAAATGCATCATATTTGTGATATAGATGTCAGGGTGTTTACGGGCCGGGCCGGATCGGATCCGACAGGTCCCGGGCTCGATTTGGGTGGAACCGGACCAATCCGGTTCCATGGCACATGCCATGGAACCGATCCGGTTCGGAACCCAGGATCCTAATTATCAGATTGGTCCGGGGTAAACCTGTTCCAACCGAAACCGGTTTGGCGATCGATCGCCAATAGTTTCTATTTATTTTTTAAACCACGGGTCTTGGCGATCGATCGCCAAGCCAAATTTTTTTAATTTTTAATTTTTTTCAACCCAAATCGTAAAGGAAAAATACATCATTTATTGAATATAGAAAACAACATAAAAGATACATCATTTGAAATTTATAATAAAAATACATTATTCATCATAATTTATAAGTATAGTCTTGGCCAATTCTTCTTCTTCTTCGGAACTATCATTGCCGAACTCGTCAATTCCTCATTCTCTCTTATTTATTCTCTCAGCATCGAACCAATCTCTTAGCAGCGTAAGCATGCACAATGATTCTGCTTGTAGAGAAACTCTAAAGTCTCCAATGAGCCGAGCACAAGTTGAAAATGCCGACTCTGATGTGACACTGTTTGTTTGGACTGCAAATACATCTCTAGCCATTTTGGCTAAGACTGGATATTGTCTTGCATTTGCTTTCCACCACTCAAGTACGTTAAAATTAGTGCCAGACTAGGATTAATTTGAAGTTGGGTTGGTTCTCTACCTAATGGCTGTAAAGTAACATCATCAAAATTATGTTTTTTAACTAGATGTTTCTTAAAAGTTTCGGTACCGCCAGCAGAACCATCTGTTTTATAATTATATGTGGTTTTACATATTTTACAAATAACAACAGATTCGTTCGTACCTGGTTTTGTCTCGACGTCAAAATGATCCCATACCTTGCTTCGTTTGGGACGGTTACTCGTGCGACTCGAAGCGGCAGTAGTCACGGATGACCCGCCGGGGGCCGGATTTTGGGGGGCCGCCGGTTCTGCTACGTATTCTGCTTCTTCAACATCATAAGCATTATAAAACTCGGCAAAAATATCATAATTTTCTTTGAATAAAGGTGGATTTGAGGAACCACCACGACCAGTAGAAGAAGATGCCATCGTATTAGTGGATATGGAAAAATGAGATAATTGAATAAAAGATTAGGATTGTAAGAGTAAGAGAGTTGGAGATGAAAAATTGGAGAGGAAAAACGAGGTATATATAGAAGAAAAAAAAAATTTCAAAAAAAAATTTTTTTTTGTATGAAACCGTTGCCCAACGGCTATTTTAGCCGTTATAGCCGTTGCGCAACAGCAGTCCAGTGGCCAACGGCTACAATGTCGTTGGCCAACATAAATTTTATTTTATTTTTTTAATCTTTTACACCGGTTCTGGTTCCGGAATCGGAACCGCCGGATTGGCGTTTCCGAATCCGGGAAACCGATCTGATCCAGGTAAAAACCGGATCGAATTTCGATTTATTATCGGATCAACCGGTTTCGGTTCGAAACAGGAACCGACCGGTCCGGTTCCGAACCGGTTCCTGTTTAGTCAGACCAATAAACACCCTGATATAGATGTACTCAGCATAAAAGGAACCCGTAATTTTGAAATTTACCCTGGAATGTATTTAAAACGTTGTCGAAGCAATCATGGACGTCGAAGAGGAAAAAAGTGTCATTTATTGCGTAAATGCTGGATTACAAGGGCCAAAAAATGTTGTTCTTTCTGGGTTTATAATCATTACGTAGATGAAAAAAGAAATGGGTATCACTTAATAGATGAAAAGGTACACTTTTTTGTTGAAAAAGCAGTACATATGGGCGGAGAAAAAAATTTATTCAGACTCCCTCCTTGAATTCTTCTTTTTTACAGTCTAATTCTTCGCTTGTTTTTTTTCTCTACGGGGATATATCTGACTGCTGCACTCTTTCTTTGAATTCTTATTTTGAGATTGCACCCATTTCCACACTACAGCCCATCTCCACTCCATGAAACTTGATTAGAGATTATCATTTTTCTAAAATATGTTATTAAACGTAGCAATCTTTCAAACAACATATTTGATTTTCAATTTTTTTTCATATATTTTCTATAATATAATAATAATAGAAAGGTTTTAGTACATTATGAGTTATGACCCTAACTAATAGTTGTCATTTTATTAAAATAAGTCCCCTTTTAGAAATATATCTCTATCATGTATATACGAAAGGGAAAAAAGAAACCCCATTTTACGATAAGACATGTTCAGAAGCTATTATTGTACTCGACAATAGCAATTAGTCCTCCACTCTCAGCTTCCAAAACCCTAATTTCCCTTTCTTCCATTGTTTCTTCAAAGTAATCATATCTTGTTTCCATATCTTTAAAGATTTTGCCCCTCTCTCTCATATTTTATGTTACTTCGCTTTTTAATTCGTATTATTCTTGTATAGATCCGGTAATATCAAGAGACATACACACTTTTATATATATATATATATATATATATATATATATATATAGCTTCCAAAACCCTAATTTCCCTTTCTTCCATTGTTTCTTCAAAGTAATCATATCTTGTTTCCATATCTTTAAAGATTTTGCCCCTCTCTCTCATATTTTATGTTACTTCGCTTTTTAATTCGTATTATTCTTGTATAGATCCGGTAATATCAAGAGACATACACACTTTTATATATATATATATATATATATATATATATATATTGGTGCGTGATAAAACTGAGTGCAAAGAATAATTTTCCATTTAATTATCGGAAAGTGACATGCAGACCAGATTCAGAAATATGTAGCTACCACAAACCATCACTTCACTGCTTAGTAATTCTAAACATCCAAATTTTAATTTACATAGCTCAAATTTATTATTACACACATAAACTAAGACTGATATATTAGATGAAAAATAATTGATTGTAAGATTTTGTGTGCCCATTCGAATTAAAAAAAAACAAGGTAAATTTAAAAAATATTCCCATAGAATTGAAATTTTTCAATACTAGTTTCAAATTTTTAGGATTAATCAAATATAGTCAGACAGAAATTTGTTTTTAATAATAGATAAGTATTTTTAAAAAAACTTAGTCTAATTGAAATTAATTTTACAAAAGTAGTCACATAATATAATTGGAAACTTTGATTAAAAACTAAAGTTTGGGACTAGTATTTATTAAAAAAAAAGTTTGTTACTATTTTTTATTAAAAAAATTTCCATGGGACTATATTTGATTAGGCATAAAAGTTTGATATTAGTATTGCAAAGATCCCTACGGCGCCGTTTGTTTGTTTTGTTAATTTACCTTAAAACTGTGTATTCAGTTGGAGATAAAAGTGTATCTAATCAAACTAAGTAACTAAGTAAGCCTAGCCATACAGGGGGCTCAATGCACCATTTAACTGGAAAAGAATGAGATTCTATAAATAACATATCTACGAATATAGAGTACATCATTTTATAAATTTCGATATTGGAATTTATCAAAAAATAAAAAAACTTACGTAATTCAGAAAATTTCTCAAAACCTTCTTCCAACCAAGAAAATTATGTACTCAAGACACATACTCTTATAATTGCACAAAATAGAAATTTATCAAAACATCAAAAAAACGTCCGAAATTGTTAAAATTTCTCAAATACATAAATTCGAACCAAGAAAATGATTTACTCAAGACATATACTCGAATATTCGCACGAAATCGAAATTTATCAAAAAATCAAAAAACTTACGTAATTTCGGAAAATTTCTCAAAACCTTCTTCCAACCAAGAAAATTATGTACTCAAAACACATACTCTTATAATTGCACGAAATAGAAATTTATCCAAAAATAAAAAAAAACGTTCGAAAATGTTACAATTTCTGAAATACTTATTCGAACCAAGAAAAATGATATACTCAATAATATACTCGAATATTCGTACGAAATCGGAATTTATAAAATGATGTACTCAATAATTTCTGGGCACTTATTAATTGGGGATTTTCATTAAATTGGATACCAAATCATACTTGATGGACCACCCTAACCCTAAAAATTTGACACTTTTCCATTCTTTGCACTTCATTCGAAAGTGCCGTTATTTAATGTTGTTCTGGTTGAACAATCCAAGTTGACTGAATTAAAGGGATTGTACTCTTTCTGCAGAATACGATCATATATTTATGTAGTGCATCATTATAGGGAGACGTAGGAAAAAAATTTAGTCCAAGAAGAAGTGAAGGGAGAATCTAGTCTTGGACAGTAGTTGTCACATTTGACGAAAATGATTTATTAATATAATTACAGAAACCCACGAAGTTGGCCCCATTTAATCTAGGACTAATGTTTGTAAGAGTTGTTATTTTCAGAAGCGGAGCTACGATTATAATTTAAAGAGACCTTATATAAAAAATATGTTTTACGCCCTGGTTTTGGGACCAAACTATACCAAACTTCTAAAAATTTCATGTCGTACATGCTCGATTTTCTCTATCAAATATTTTTCTTCTCTAAACCACTTTAAACCAACGAGTAATATATAAACATAATCGTATATATGATAAGCATTGATAATATTGTTTTAAATTATGGCTTGGTGATAATGATGATGATAATCATTCGACTTTTTATTTATAAAAAATATTCAATCTGATATTTGTTTCCTAATACAATATAACCTCCGAAAATTACTAATTCTTGACAATTAATAAGCTCAGATTATTTTTGTTAGTTCTAACTTCGGATAAATTAGGTTACATGGCCTATTCTGAAGCCCAACATTACTTTCCATTGGATTCTTTTAATGGGCCGCATAATTGATTTGGTTCTCTGTCCTTTCCAAGTTAATAAAAAAAGATTGCATTTAAGTTTTGTGATATAATAATGATAACAATACACAAATGGAAGAGATATGGTTTTATCAGGCATTGTCTGGTATAGAAGTCCTACCTTCCAAGTAATGAACAGGCAATCCAAAACAAACACAAATGGAAGACATAGAACTTCAGTTTATTGAGAATTGGGATGGTATGATACAACAACATGTGCAAGAAAACATAATGCAAAATAATACAAGCCTTAAATCCAATCAGTTTAAAACTTCTTCAACAGTTGATGCATCAAAATGACAAGTCAAACTCATCTGAGACGCGTTTCTCAGTATGCGGGCAAGGTTTATGAGTAGAGAAGCAGAAGAAAAGCACAGCTCTATCAACGGTCGAACTATATGTTGGAAGCATTGAGTGCCATGACCTTGCACTGTTCATTCATGGCCACGAGTTGGGCCTCTTTTTTGTCAAGTAGAGCACTCAGCCTCATGTTCTCTTCCATTAGCTTCTGAACTTCGGATTCTTTCTGAGTCTTCTCACTTTCCAACTGGAGTGTTTTCGCAACAAGTCTGGTTGAATAAAAAAACTAAAAACGGTAAATTTCAGCGACAGGAAACTGGTCTAATCCTATTGGCCGACAGTGCTTCTCAACAGGCTAGGAGCAGTTGTCAAGTGTCAACTCATGAGAAGAGAAATTTGTTAATAGATGGAATGGTAATTATGGTCACTGCTTTGATTATCAAAAACGTTTGCAAGAAAAACAAGAGTGGATGAGAAGCTCATACCAATCTGATTTTAAACTTTTAAGAATAACTTTACAGTTCATGGATGACTGAATTTATCTACAATTTATCGTCTCCAATTCCAGTTGAGACACGCCGTAAATATTATTGAAATAGCACTCAGCTTCAGTTGGTTTTAGCGATCAGGAAATCGATTCCAAGCACCAGAAGGACAACATTGTCTACTCTGAAGTCTACAACTACAAATAGAAAATCAATGTGGAAAATAGTTGTTTGAAACACGGGTACATGATTAATATTGGATTTATGAAGTGACATGACTAAAGAAAGTAAAGTATGAAGAAGAAATCCCATGAATAACATCTGGCAAGAATTGATAGCAAGAAAAAATTGTGTAGCTAGAGCATACTAACCTTTCAAAGTGTTTTTCAATTGTCTGAAATTGTTTCTCTGATGAAACAAGGGTTTCCCTTACGTTAATCAAAGTACTGACATAGGATTTAAGAGACTCAAAGTCTTGCTTAACGCGACAAAGTTCCTGCTCATTTTCGGCAGCTCTCTGCCTTTGTCTAGAAGTTTCCTCTACCAAATCTTCAACCTTTTTTCTCATATCATTCAGAATACAGTTCGTTCCAAGAGCAAACTGCTCCATTTCCTCTAATTTTAAAGACATGTTCTCAGTTTGGACACCTTTCTTTTTAATCTCCTCCAGCCCTGATGTTACCTTTTCCTTCTCAACGGCAGTTTCAGATTCTGCCAAAATAACTCTCTTGACAAGTCCTTCCATTACGTCAGCAACCATTTGTACACTTCTAAGTAATTCATTCATATAGACCAAGTCATCTTCATCAAGAGAACCCTTCTGAAAACTAAGGGCAGTCAATGTTTCCTCGTCTGTACTATCGAAAGAAGAAACATCTATATTCCTAGACCAGCCATCCAGTGGTACACATTTTCTATCAACAAGGCCTACACCTTCTAATTGCATTATACCACAAGAAGTATGAGCCAAATGAGGAACCGCCATGATTCTTGCTTTCGATTTCAAGTAAGTCAATAGTGTCGCAGAAGTTTCGACTCTACGCCAGAGAACATTTAATTCTTGTTTTGTATCTTCATCAGATCCTTGTATACAAGCCTTCACCTCAGTAATCTTCTCTTGCAACGCATCCACTTGTGACTTGCTTCTTTTCATTTCCTGATTCCAGTTAACGAGAATTTCATTTAACTGTGATTTCAAAGCTGACACGTCAATATCTTCTGCTGCCATTACCTTTCCTGTCAAGTTTTAGAAATTTCAAATAACTTACAAAAGTAAAACGAGGCAAATCAGCTAAATTCACTAGGGTGTAACTAGAAGATGGTAACAAGAATTTCAATAAATATATTTTCAAAAACCATCGGCAGGGACAAAAAAACTTCAAAGCTAACCCTACTATTCAATCACATTAAGGGGGAAAAGGATTCCACAAACATTTCACTACTTTGGCTAGAAATTGATGGACTTTATGACTTAGTAGAGATGAGAGTTAATGTAAAAAAAACCTTCTAAACAAAAGGAAAATTAGTAGAAACAGCAGAATTGTTTGAAGCGTTCATCCTCCCAGTTCATAAAAAAAGCCTTCACCTCAAGGCAAAACAAGCACATATCTTTCACTTCAAGGTCGCAAGAAATTCAAGAAAATATGAAAACAGCAAAAACTTAATGCCATGGTGTGTGCTGGCCTATGAATGTATTGTGGGCGGTAACAAGATGATTGCCTCCACCTCATTATGGAAGAACTGAGAAACATAAAAACATGTATTAAGTTGCTAAAAAAATTGAGAGACCTATGTTCATGGTTTCAAATATTTACATAAAATATCAGAAATAAAAAGCTTCATCAGTTCATCCAAGATAATGGAGCAACAAATCGCAACATCATTTTTTATATTCTTGAAAATGAAATGATTCAATTCTATAAACCACATTAGGGGGAAAAATGACTCGCCCTAGGGCAATATATTCTCCAGAAAGTAACAAAGCAAATGATTGGACATTCATTATATCTTTGGATGTCCCATTATAGGTTAAGCAAACAGTTTGTTTATTCAAGATCTCTTCAGACTCTAGAGAATCAACATCACGCCAGAACTGAGAATGAATTTAGTCATCTGTACGTTTGCAATTACCCGCTTAAGCCATAACAGTTAGCCATCTAACACATCCAATTTATATAACAATATCTTCAACAACAAAAATTCATTTTCCACTACCAGTCTAATTCTTTATTTCCCACTAATCACTTGTTTGCGGCATTGGTATGCATCGTCCCTCAAGTTACAGCCTATCCAAAAGATAATTCAGCACTTCTTGAAAGGCACAACATCCAACATAAAAGTATAAAATCTTAACAATGTATTTCACTTTCTGAAAAGCTCTGAAAGTCAACAGCCTAGGTAATATGAAGAGACAATAATATATCTGCCAGAGACAGAGTTATCTAAATCCCCAAAAGCAGAAGCAGCCAGCAAGTTATATTGAGTTTAAGAAAATTAAAATTCGTCCTCAAAATCATTGTCCTATCCCTTATCTCGCTTTCATGCATCTCTAACAATTCCACCAAGAATTCTCCACACTAAACCAATAAAAAACATAAAGTAAAATTAGTAGTAAGATCCATCAACATGACATTTCAACACATTTGACAAGAACCCATTACAGAATTATACAAATTAACCAATTCAAACAGAAGGAAAGCACTTATCATTCGTGTGCCTACTTCTTACATCCTCGATTCATGATTAATTAATACAATAATATATAAATCAAAAGCTACAAGAAAGAGATGAAATACGTTGTTAATTTTCTGGAAAACTTGTGATTTAACGATGAGAAATTCCGGAGGGCGATGAAAGTTGGGGACGAGAACTACGGCGATGGTCGAATCCGTATCATTGAACTTGACGGATTCTGGGATTGAATAATAAAGAATAATAGGAAAGTAAAGGTTGTATTTTTAGATATTATTATTCGCCGCTTCCTTATTGCTAAATAACACTTGCCTCGAGCTCCACGGTCTTGCCCGTAAGTATATGGCGCATGCCCATTTTGGACATACTCAAATACGAGTTTGTCATAATACGAGTTTGCTCTTCTTGTTTTTTTAAAAAAAATTTCATATTTTCATTTATTAGCTTTTAAACTTTATGAATTTAATTTCAAATATTGACGGATTTTATACCCCATAATAATTCTTGTCATATAAAAATCGGGCATATGAATTATCAGATATGAATTATTTCTATATTTTTTTGTAGCAAAAAAAAAATTAAAATTTGAAATATATTTTATTCGATTTTATATTCATGGTGATTTTTTATATACTTAACATTTTTGGATTCCTTATTTGTTTGCAAGATTTGACATAAAATTAGAATTCTAAATTTTTAATTGTACTGACTCATTGGATGTATTTAACTAATTTTATTAATAAAAATTTAGGCAAGCTTTATATTATAATATCAAGTGAAAATTAGATTTGGAGAATAGAAATCTCATATAATAAAATATAATATCATCAAAATTATCTGATTATATTTACATCATATTATATATATGTATAATTTTTATTTTTATCTTATTATTTATGAATTTGATTAAACTATTATCTATTATACCATGCCAAAGCCAGCAATCATTTAGATTTATATACTTCTGTTCGTATGCAATGTGTATATGCATATTATAATATAAAATCTTATTCAAGTATATAATTTTTTTTAACTAAATGTGATTATATTATCTTAATTTGTCCATTAAATTTGTATTGATACTCTGTTTTTATATAAAAATAAGTGTATTATAGTGAAATGATATCACTTCTGAAATTGATTTATAATTGAATGGATAAAGATGATTTTATGTTCATTTTAAAAAAATAATTTAAAACGTGTAGAAAAATATTACATTTGAACAACTAATTAAAAATCAGTTTGAATCTTGTTTGACCCTTTCTTATTTTATTTTACAAATTTAAATATCTCTACTTTTATTTTTTTTGTTACTTTACACATTTTTATTGTTCTATAAAACAAATCATTTTATTTTGTTCACAAAATCGCTTATTGGTTTTGATTTTAAAAATATTGGTACCGACTTAACCGATTAATATTATTATTATTTTTTACATATTATTAAAATCAATTTTTAATTTATTTTTTATAATTTTTTGAAAATTTTCAAAAGTATCGGTTCGCTTTTGTAAAAAAGTTCGGTCGGTTCGTTTTGTAAAAAAAATTCGTTTTTTTTATTTCGGTTTGGTCGGTAACCGAGTTAACCAAATGCTCATCCCTAGATAATATTATTGTTATTTGATAAAATTGATGTATAATTTATTTTTGAATAATTATTTGGTGTACAATTTGGTATATATATATTAGTAGATAAATTAATATTTTTGAAAATAATAAAATATGTATGGAGTCGCTTTTCTAGGTTATATAATATAATTCTCTCATAGGTAATAAGTAACCACCGTGACCCACTGTATTTTTTAAACAAATAATTAAAATCAAAACTAAATTTAAAAGCTTGCACATTGTTTTTTAAAAAAATAAAAAATAAAAACGCATAGGTTGGACCTATGCGTTTTTAAAAACGCATTCTAACGAATTCTCTCTATGAGTTTTTTTCTAAAACGCATTCTCGGAATGCGTTTTACCTCACTTTGATAAAAAAATATTATTTTTTAAAAAAAATTTAAAAATTGCAATTCTTTATTAAATTAGCCGGAAAAAGTACAATTCAATCCCACATAGCTTTTAGTGATTTTTTCTGTATTATTTATACTCGACCCCAAAGCATCCAATGATTCCAATCTCTCCTGTTTGTCACGGGTCACAATTGACAACTAGTTCTTTACTTTTCTTCGTCTTTCAAAGAGAAAAATCGATCAAATGCTATCAATAGCCTAATGCTAGATTTTTATTTAAGCGTTTTCCAGAAAAAAAAAATTTTATTGCATAAACAAATTGCAAAAATAATATGATTCACATTTGATTTTTTTCCAAATTAGATACTTTATACCACTTGTGTTTATACTATAAAATAGGGGTGAGCGTGAGTCGGGTTTTATCGGGTTCAGGTACCCGACTATCGGGTACCCTATATATCGGATAGAGAAAAAAATACCCGATCTTAACCCGATGTGGCCGGATACCCGACTGTCGGGTACCCGAATAATATTGGATATCCGATGCCGGGTACCCGATAAATCGGATAAATTATTAATGGAACAATTCAAAAGAACTCTTTATACATTTTTTATACAATTAGGCCTAACAAAGTGCATATGCATAAAGCATAACAAGAATAATAAAAAAACTCATGAACTAATGGGTCAAATTTGGATAGAGAGAACCTTTGGTTTTTTAATGCAGGCCTATGATGAATATACATTTTCTTTTCTACCTAGATTAGGGTTAATGGGCGGGTACCCGATCGGGTTACGGGTAGGATTTTTCCTACCCGAGCCCGTCCCGATAAAAATAAATTCGGGTTCGGGTAGTACCCGAACCCGATTTTTTTACAAAATTACCCGACCCAATCGGGTATTACCTGATCGGGTCGGGTCGGTATCGGGTACCCATACCCGAATTTCCACCCCTACTATAAAATAGGATGGATTGAAAAATATTCTATACCTAAGCAGAGTAACATAGCAATAAACGCGTCTGGAAAGGAAGTTCAACAATTAGAACATAAAACAAGTGTCTGGATGGAAAGTTGAATTAAAAAATTGTTCATAATTATATACAGTTCGATATGTAAATTATGCTAGCTCGAAAAAGAAATCCAATATCAGACATTCCAAGATCACCTTGTATTCACATATCACAAAGCTTGTCCATTAGCATGTAATATTTACAAGAGAAATGGAGGGTTCAAAATTGAGGCAAAATCCTGTCATAATCTGATTTTAAATGTGTCACAAGGGAAAGTGAAATTTTCAATCTAATACGCGTCTTATCTCCTCCTACATTCCCTGCGTCTAACGAGCTTTGTTTAACATGTATCGAACATCAGTAAACTGTAATAAGTGGATGGAATTTGAACCTCGAGAGTTGCAGAAAATGACCATTGAGAACAAGACAAGCAGACCTTGTCATCATACAGAAAAAGCCAATTATCATAATACCTAAAGAAACTTGGAATTCAATTATCCACTTGATTTAGATAGGTGCACAAAGCATTTGCCGGTGGATCACATGTTTCTAACCACAAGTAATAGGTACGAGATTTTAAATATAAATGTAAGTTTTTGAAGAAGCTGATATTCAGAAAGTACTCATGCAACAAATATTAACATAAACGTTCCGGAGAAGGGCTTCCAAAATATAAACTTCAGGAGAAGAGATAAACGAGAAACATTACAAGCACTCTCAAATTACAAATGACCTGAGACACGACTCTAGAACAACATAAATGCAGAAACAGAAATGACAGTACATTCTCATAATTGATAAAATAACAAGAACGAGAACCGGATGGAGTTTGATATATGTTGATACATCATGTTCAAAGTATCCCATGGTATAACAACGCCATTTTAAGAGTATCAACATAAACCAAACTGAGTTCCATTGAGAAATAAAAGGAAAATCCAACCGGAGGACAATTTGAGATGAAACTCACCATGAATGAGAATCATCAGCTTAGAAGCATTTTCTGTGGACAATAGACGGACCAGACTCGTCATATTCGCTCTTGGAAATCCACATCTGTATCAACACAAATAATTATGTCAATTATTATTCAGAGAAACTTGTCTGAATGTTGACAAGTAATTTGAAAAGGATTTAACCTGCTGGAAGGTGCTAAGGGATGCAAGAATGGACCCTCCAATCCAGACACTGTACTTCCTCTCTGGTGGTGCCACAACCTTGATCTTCATGCTGCTGGGAGCCAATGCCGTGATCTCTTTGCTCATTCGGTCGGCAATACCAGGGAACATGGTTGAACCACCACTGAGCACGATATTACCATAAAGATCCTTTCTGATATCAACATCACATTTCATGATAGAGTTGTACGTCGTCTCGTGAATACCAGAAGATTCCATTCCGATCAAAGATGGCTGGAAGAGGACTTCCGGGCAACGGAATCTCTCAGCCCCAATAGTGATAACCTGCCCATCAGGCAACTCGTAGTTCTTCTCGACGGAAGAGCTGCTCTTGGCATTCTCATGTTCATGTTCGTAATCGAGAGCCACATACGCAAGCTTTTCCTTTATGTCACGGACAATTTCCCGTTCTGCAGAGGTGGTGAACATGTATCCTCTCTCAGTGAGGATTTTCATGAGGTAATCAGTTAGGTCTCGACCAGCAAGGTCCAGACGAAGGATGGCATGGGGCAGAGCATATCCCTCATAGATTGGTACAGTGTGACTCACACCATCACCGGAGTCCAGCACAATACCTGCTCGAAAAAACAATTCAATAAAAACTACATAACATAACATTTTAAAGCGAACGAGATTCAAGTTCCAGCACTTATACTCACCAGTTGTACGACCACTGGCATAAAGGGAAAGTACAGCCTGGATAGCAACATACATAGCAGGAGCATTAAAAGTTTCAAACATGATTTGAGTCATCTTCTCCCTGTTGGCCTTGGGGTTGAGAGGTGCCTCAGTTAGAAGTACAGGATGCTCCTCAGGTGCTACACGAAGCTCGTTGTAAAATGTATGATGCCATATCTTCTCCATATCATCCCAGTTGCTGACAATACCATGTTCAATGGGATATTTCAAGGTCAAGATACCTCTTTTGGACTGAGCTTCATCACCCACATAGGCATCCTTTTGTCCCATCCCGACCATGACTCCAGTGTGCCTGGGTCGACCCACAATACTTGGGAACACTGCCCTAGGAGCATCATCACCAGCAAATCCAGCCTGACATGAAACAAAAACCAGAGATCGAACTTAATTCAGTGTGGTTCTGGAGAAAAAGGCTTCCATAGCAATTCAGATTATATACGAACCTTCACCATTCCAGTTCCATTATCACATACGAGGGGCTGAATATCCTCAGCATCGGCCATTTTCTGTAACTGTGAAAACATTAAGATTGAAGTAGTAAATCATATAGATTCAGTGGTACAATGTAGCACATGCTGTGTCATACTCATTCAGGCTCTCAGGTCCAGAAGTTTTGAAAGAAAAGGTAAAACAACAAGTACAAAAAAACAGAAATCCAGGAAATTTTCGTAAAATGATGACTGATATATTTATTCTTAAAAAAAGTAGCTTTGTATTTGAGGAAGTTCAGAGAAAAAATTTAACAACTTCCTTATTATATTTGATTTGATTCTTCAAATTATTTCGAGATTTGCTAAAAACATTAATGTGCCTATTTGACGGTTCAAATAAATAGATGTGAATCTATTCATAAAAATACACCAACTCGATAAACTATAAGAACCGAACTCTTTTACAAATAATAAACAACTGAAATTTCAACAAGAAGATGCAGAGAAATCTTGTGAGAATATATTAGGTAAAATAATAATAATACTAACAAAACCAAGTGAACACAAATTGAGCACTCACATACACAACATACATCTAGTGTCAACTTTATCCACTTACATTTAAAAGCAACAATTAGACGAGATCATGTCAAACAAAACAACCAAGGAAAAAAGCATAAAAAATTTCAGATCTACAAGAAGAAAGACAGATCAATCAAAGGTATATGGTGTGAACGTCAGATCGGAGTCGAGCGTAACATATTTCTTTAAAATCACCAAGTTAATCCTTTAAATAAAAAAATCCCTAAATAAAAAGGTAAAAGTAGATCTGCACACAACTCAATTCCAGATCTCGTAGTCACGTTTCACAAGCTGCAAATCGGTCATAAAATTATCATATACAACCCAAAAAAAAAAAATTCACCTACTTATACGAAAATAACAGGAAACAGCGCAAAAACTACTACCAATAATAATAACCTTTAATTAAAGAACGAGCTGGTGAAGAGAGCAAGAAAAAATAAGAGCTGCTGCGTCACTAGCTTCCTATGAGACTAATGATTGGCTCTTCCACCGCCTCGCCTCGACGGGAACGCATAAGAGGAAATCGAGTCAATTGTGGTATCGATGACATAGATAGAGCCTAGAGGTGTCTCTTTATATACATAAAAAGCTTGAGTGGTGAAGTTTGCCTCTCGCATTTTGAATTTTTTTATCCTTTAATTTATTTTGAGTGAACCGAAACTTTCAAATCTTTTGCACTTCAAAAATCTATTTAGATGGTATGTGTGGGATTAGGGAGGCTCTCACACATTATTTTGTTTGTGCATGTATTATAGGGTGCACTTCCTATTTTTGGTGTTTTTTTGAGTAATTATCTATGTTATCTTAATATTGTGCATGTGGTATTTGGTGGTCTTGATCTTGTTTGTAGTAGTCATGCTCAATCAAATTCTGATTGGCCTGATTTTTGATGTACTAACAGCGAACTTACTACTTGGATTCAGCTTATGCCTCCTGGTGGCAAATCTTTTTCGCCCATTTTGCTGGTTTCGGGGCTGAGGCACTTCTTGGCTGCGATTTCAAAGACTGTGGGTGGTTTGGTTTCGTGCGCCACATCGTGGTGGTATTTGGTTGTTTGTTTATGTTTGAGATTTGGATACATGAGTTTGCTCGTTTGGTGTCCTATCAGTTTATATCTCTTATTTATCCGACTTGGTTCCTTCATTTATGGAAGGCAGTTCCCGCTCTCGACCTCATTATGGTGTCTGTGGTTTAAGGGGGCCTGGTTCCGCTTTGGTTGTCTCTGCTATTGAATGATCAAGTTCTTGTGCATCCGCTGCGGCTCAATTCCTCTTTGCACACTTTTCTGGTGTCTGTGTTATGTCCGTGTTAGATATTTGTTTATGTGGCTTGTTTTTCGTCTGTTTAGCAGTGGTTAGTAGTCTAGACTGTCCTTTGATGTACTTATCTTGTTTACTCTAATATAATACATTTTATGCTAAAAAAATTACACAATTTTTAATGGAATATTTGTTTGGGTAAGTTGCATAAAACTTCACTATGTTATAGTGAATATGTACAAAACATCCATGTGTTAAAAAAATAGGCAAAAAAAACCCTTATGTTTTCTTAAACATTGCATGACACTCCCATATGTTATATACAAAAAAAAATCCCCTCTATTTTTTTGAAACCTTGCACGAAACCCCATGTGTTAAACAAAATAGGCAAAAAAATCCTTCTATTTACTTACATTTTGCACAAAACTACCCGCAGATATGCTCTCTAATTTTTCTGTATGTACATTATTTTCTTGCACTTTTTTAAAACAGTGGAGTTTCATGCAGAGTTCAAGAAAACATATGAGTTTTTCTCTATTTTTAACACTCAAGGGTTTCGTGCAGATTATTATAATACAGGGGGGTTTTATGCAATTTACACTATTTATTTTAGTATATAATAATAATGGTAAATTAAAAAAAATGGTCCTTTGCATATTAATCTCAAAATTTTTAGTATTAATCAAATATAAACCTATAAAAAATATTTTTACTGAAAATTATTCAAAACATTTGTTTTTAATAAATTTTCTCAAATTTGTTTAGTCAAAAGTGATTTCAAATATTCTTATACAATAACATGATCACTTTTGTTAAAAAAAATAATTTGCGTGGGCCTAATTTGTTAAAAATATTTAAGACTGTTTTTTATTAAAATCAATTTCTGTAGGATTATATTTATTAATGTTAAAATTTTTGAACAAGTATTAAAAAAATCATATTTTATGAGATTATATTTAAATTTAGCCTAATAATAATAATAATAAAGTTCAAAACTATACTGCTGGATTTTGCGGGTTTTTGGCAGATTACCCCGTATGGTTCCTCAAATAGGCGAATTACCCCATGTGATTTGAAAATATACATTTTACCCCCCTGTGGTATACAAATAGGTTGTTTAGCCCCCAGTTGTTTGAAAATATGCATTTTACCCCATGTGATTTGTGAAAATATGCATTTTACCTCAATGTGGTTTAAAAATATGCAGTTTACGCCATATGTATAGGGTGTATTTCACACCTATTCACAAACTATAAGGGGATAAAATACATATTTTCACAAATCACAGGGGGTAAAATGTCTATTTTCAAATCAGATGGGGTAAACTGTCCATTTTTTAAACCACATGAGGGTAAAATGCCTATTTTCAAACTACAGAGGGGTAATTTGTCTATTTGGCAAACCACAAGGAAGTTATTTGCCACTAGCTTGGATTTTGCATTGAAAAACAGAGCGACATGCGTGTGCTGTTACTGGTGATTACAATCCCACGACTCCTTTGAGTACCCCGCTACTGCAATTTGTAATGACATGTTTAACCTTAAACAAGCAAGAGTAACGATGTATTGGGTGTTTTTGTAATTGATTATTCATAATAATTTTATGTTGTTTTTACTTAAAATTAAAAAAGTTGCATTTAAGCAAAAAATTGAGTATTTCCTATTAAAATAAAAAAACAGCTTAATTAATTTGAAATTATTATAAAATTGTAACTACACAAATAAAAACAGCGAAAAACATCTAATGACACCCTTTTCTACTTCTGTTTTTACTTATTTATTTTTAGAGAATCAATACCAGAAACAATGAAATAAAACACTCAAAATCTATTTTTTGTCTGAAAAACAGATAAGCAGTTTTGAAAAACAATCGCAAACACCCACTAGTATTTGAGAATTGAAAATAATTCTGAAATAAAATAATTATAATAGTTTTATTTCAAAAAAATCTTAAAATTTATACTAAATTTTAGTTAAACAATTATTTTTTATCTTCGAAATTTCGAACATTATTTGGTTAGTGTTTTAGTGAGATTATTTAACAAATAACCTTTTTGAAATTTAACTTTTTTTTTATTTTTGACATTTGTTTAATTTTTGTTTTTGTATATGTTTGAAGGTCATTTTTCAAAATAAATTTTAAATAAAGGCACAAATCAAAAAAATAATTTGACTAGTGCCATTTTTCAAACTATCCTAGTTATGGTTAGTTACTTTAGGAAATAAATTGTAGGGGTCTACATATGGCTGTAATTAGTTTCCTTTACTAAATATATTTAGTCCTTAATCAAATTTGAATGCACAGAAGAGGGGACGTGCAATAAATGTTGTGTTGTACTAATGAACGGACTGGTGGCATAAAATCAAATAACTCCCACTAAATTATTAAATATTAAATATTTTAAAATCAATTTTACGATTTAATTTTATACGAAATTAAATTTGGTTTTTTTCTTTACTATATCGATCTTTCATTCACAAAATAAGACTGAAGCATCTTGTTTAGTTTTGTAAGAGGTGGGAAAATGTTTATTTCAAAGGAATTTGAGGAAAATGTTTTATTTTTTAGGTCAATATATTATATTTCAGAATTTTAAAAACCAACATACTATTAAAAGACTATATGTACTCCACGATATCACTAATGGATAATTATATATGCATCTCTTGAGAATATCTGTTTTACAAATTTTTTCATCTAGTTTGAACAATTACATCTGTTTCCCTTGTAGAATAGTTGTGTTACGGTAACACCCCCTCTAATTTGTAAATATATAAGAAAAATTATAACTACCTCCCATGTGATTTGGTATAAAAATAATTGTACGAAAGGTAGATGTTATTGTTCAAACTAGAGTGTTTGAAAGATTAATTATGAAAACTAGAGACGTTCTATATAAAGTTCACCGTATCACTCTTTAATTATTCAATGCAAATCTTAAAAGAACTCCGAAACAAAACCTATTTTCTGACACGGAGTCGAAAATTCAATCGATTTGTGTAATCCCCATGGACAAATTTCGAGTCTAATTTTAGTGATTGGGCTTAATGACTTCTATTTGACCCAAAAATATGTCCAATAATAATTACAAAAGCCTGGCCGATGCTGAAACTCTATCTAAAAGCCCAAGAAGGCCCACAAGGACATTTGTTAAGCCTGGGCTGCCGCAAAAAAGTTTTAACGTACAAGTCTGTTGGGCCCAAATGCCTATTCCAAAATTCTTTTTCTTTTTGCAATTGTAAATGTTCGGAAATAATTTGAAGATGAGCTTCTGGGCCTAGCCCAGCTAATAAGAGCTCACCCCCACTTTGAAAAGACTCGAGTTCGAGTTTCGTAGTGTGCAAAAAATTATTTAGGATCTCTCCTCTCAAAGATAAAAAAAAAGAAAGAAATAATTTGAAGATGTTATCTAGAGATGGTTACGGGTGGATATGTGATGTGTTTGACCAAATTCAGGAACCAAACCCTGAACCCGTGTTTGTTTTCTTTTTTAAAAATATTGGCTAGAAATCAAATTTTGAAGCACAAAAATTGAGTTTCGTGATTGAATTTCATGATTTCCTCTAACAAAATTTATAATAAGCTTTGAAAACATATCTTTACGCTACCAAAACTTAATTTGCTCTAATTCCCTTCAAAATGTCCAACTTTTTAAATATGAACACATGAGTTTGACATAAACTTAAATAAGTTACTTTATGATTCAACCAAAGAAATGAAATATATATTCAATATTAATTTTTTAAAGAAAAAATAAAATAGAATATGTATAGCAAGGTGAATACTGGACGTATTTGGTCAAACCTAGGATTCCCCCCGCCGTGCTTCCGGACCTTGTCAAATGGGAGCGGGTCAAATGGGTCCAGACCTGCCTGGTTAAGGATCATGAATGTAATACCCTTGTCCCACATTGGTCGTGGATGAAAATTTAAAGTGGTTTATAAAGGCTTACAATGGACTATTATAGCACATTGGGTTATCCATTTTCGTAGAGCGAGGACAGATACAAAGTAGTTGCTATAAGAGCCCATTGTGCAGTCGCGCTTGCACGGGCCTGCCCCGCGCCCGGGCGTGACAGAATGGTATCAGAGCCGGTCATCGGCAGAAAACACCGGGAGATAAGTGCTATGCGGGGCAAATTGCTACGTGCATGGGAGCCACCTCTTGAGCCTAAAGGGGCAAAGTGCTACACGACGGGGGCCACCTCTTGACCCTGCGGGGCAAAGTGCCACGTGTGTGGGAGCCACCTCTTGAACCTGTGGGGCAAAGTGCTACATGACGGGAGCCACCTCTTGAACCTCTAGGAGCCATCTCTAGATTCCCGGTGCCGGTGGATCGATGAGTTAGGTCGCGACGAGGACGTCGCGTTCTAAATGAGGGGTGATTGTAATACTCTTGTCCCACATTGGTTGTGTGTGAAAATTTAAAGTGGTTTATAGTGGCTTACAATGAATATAGCAATTTGGGTTAACCATTTTCGTAGAGCGAGGACATATACATGTTTAGAGTGAATTTGATTGAAATGGAATACAATTCCCCACATATATGTCATCATTTTCTTCACTTTCTAACTCGTCCCAATTGTGGACGGTTTAATACAGGTCTGGTCTAACCCATATCCATTGCCATCACGATCTAAGCTCTTGCTAAAATACACATGTTATTATTCGTGTTAAAAATTGTAGTATCCATCAATCTTAGTATGCGACACCTTTTTGTTGAAAAATATTTTATCTTAGGATGGTTTGTTTCTTAAACCACTGTGTATCATAATAGAAGAATTTATTTAATTTATAATAAAGGAAAACAATATCTTCCATATTTATAAAAATAAAATCGACCTTTTGTTTCATAATATGCATCTTCATTGTTTCACTTTATGTGATAACTAATTGGTGCATTCCCCCTCAGATTCCATCAATCACGGGGCCTATCTGATTCAACGTCTATCTTATGATTACCTCTTCCTTAATATAATAAATAATAATAATGTGAAATTTAATAGAAAACATTAGTTGATATATTTTGGATGTTTTTACGTTCATATTGAAATTATAGGTTAGCTTTGTTTGATAAAGTGGAGTACTCCGATCCCGCACTCTTAAGTTCGTTCATGAATTCACGATTGCTTGATTCTGGAATATGAATATGTGAACTTGGCCAATAGATCCATACAATGATACAAATGAAACTCTATAGAATGCGTTGATCGTACTCGATTCCTTCCTACATACTGGCTGTGAAAGTATTGGTCGAGTTGTCTTTTGTGGGTTTAATCTTATTGGATTTCATACTTTGGTGTTTGCAAAGAACTGTTCATCCGCTTTTCATACAAAAAAACCAGATTTTCGGTGTATTGCTTCTCTAAAATAAAAGGTAGAAGCAGAGAAGCAAGTCATGTCATGCTTTAACATATATGATGTTAATTTTGTAATTAATTAAAGTTCATCTAATTTTTTATTTTAATAGCAAACACTCGATACTTTTACTTAAAATCAACTTTTTCCTATTCACGTAATCGCTCTCTCCTTTTTCCAGTGGCAATTCCATAAAAAGTTTTTAAAACACGCATCATTGAATTATTTGTAATTAACTCTTTTGCTGGTTTCAGTCCATAATTTGAAACAAAAGATTTGTCGATCTTTTTATTTCAGATAAATGAAGATATTGCACATTTTGGCTGGATTGTTCTCAATAAAGCATGATATTGAAACTGAAACATAAAACCCATATACAATTTTAAGATTTGGAGAAAAGAAGTGCCCTAAAAATCAACCAAGTGCTTTGCCACCTAATTTCCAACTAAAAAACACTATAATATTATACTTAAATCTAATAATTTCAACCATCTTTCCTACATTTAGTTATTTCTTACCAAACCTTCCGCATGTAGAGGCTCTATCGCCATAACAACGTCTGGCTGTGGTGTTTCTTGTGCCAACGACGCGCTAGCTGCAGCCTGATTACAGCCAACAACAATTTTTTGACAAGTTTCAGTGAGGCAATGCCTACAAGTAGGGCATGATGAGTGTGAATTCAGCCACTTATCGATACACCGAATGTGGAATCCATGGTTGCACATCGGCAGAACTCGAACATGTTCTCCGACTGCAAAATCCGACAGGCAGATGGCGCAGTCTGTGCCCAACATTGGCAATTTGTGATCACTTGTGTAGCTCACTGTAGGGAAAGTTTTGAGTGCCTTTTTCTTGACACCGGTGTTGGCTAATGGAGTACTCGTGTTGTTGTCGGAAGGTCGTAAGTTTGAGCATCTTAGGGCAGATCTTATGATTGAATTTAGGCCAAGTGAGCAGACTAAGGCACATAAAAGGACTGATAAAACCATGATAATATTTGCATCAATGCTGTTGTTTTCTCTAGTTTTTGATGATGATTCAATACTAGTTGGTGGGGGGGAGTAGTATAATGGGGTGAGTGGTAACAATTTTCTTGAGTGGATATTTTGCGAGGAATCTTGAATTGTGGGAGTTGGATAGTAGGGAATTGAAGTGGACATTGAAGCCATTCGTTTTTTTGGAGGTTATGGGTTTTCAGTTTGGTTGTTGGAGATGGTTGCATTTGTGGAATTTATAGGGAAAAAAGTAAACTCCAACATTAGCAATTGACTAATATATACATAATTATTCTATATTAAAATTTAAAGAATTATGAAAACTAAGCTATTATTAGAGAAAATTGTAAAAATGGACCAATAACAAAACAACAGTTCAACTAAATCTAGGGAAAAAACAAATTTCCTTAACAGAACCCATTTGTGAAACTTTTATTCACATAAGTCCATTTTTAAAACTTGTAATCTATTAGGTATTTTCTTCTTACTAAAATACCCTCACACCTATCTCCAAGGACATATGTCTCCACCACATTATTAAACTCATCCCTCCCACCACCACCAATTAATGCCGACCCCGCAGCCACCGTAATCTTGCACTAGGGGAATCTTCACTTAAATCCTAAAACATTATGCGGAGCTGGTAGTTTATGTTCGCGAAATCATCTGCCTAAATTCTCCAATCCATCTGCGTGAATCATCTGCCCATCCGCGTGAAATCATATGCACGAAACATCTGTGGCTTGCAAATCCTTCTGAGTTGGACATTTGCATGTCCGATTTTGATTTTGATTTTGAATTTATGATTTCGATGGGGTTGGCGGCACCAGTGAAAAAGATGGATTTTTATGCAGATTTTAATCGTGCATAAATCAACAAATTCAATAGTGCATCTTCAAACATTAATAATCGTGCATAAACCAACAAATTCAACCGTGCGTAAAATTTTCTTGCACAACAAACTAAAATAATCGTGCACAACAAACAATACTAATCGTGCATAAATCAACAAATTCAATCGTGCATCTTTATTTCAATCGTGCATAATTTCAATCGTGCATCTTAACTCAAACCCCCTCATACTTTAGTACATAAACTAATCGTGCATAACAAACTAAAATAATCGTGCACAACAAACACTACTAATCGTGCATAAACCAACAAAGTCAATCGTACATCTTCATTTCAATCGTGCATCTTCGTTTCAATCGTGCATCTTAACTCAAACCCATCATACATTAGTACATAAACTAATCATGCATAACAAATTAAAATAATCGTGCACAACAAATACTACTAATCGTGCATAAACAAATTCAGTCGTGCATCTTCAATTCAATCATGCATCTTAATTCAAACACCTCATACATTAGTACATAAATCGTCCATAACAAACTAAAATAATCGTGCACAACAAACACTATTAATCGTGCATAAACCAACAAATTCAATCGTAGATCTTCAATTCAATCGTGCATCTTAACTCAAACCTTTCATACATCAGTACATATACTAATCGTGCACACAAACATTATGCACGATTATTGTAATCGGGGTGCACAATTTTTGTAAGCGGGATGCACGATTATTGTAATGGTGGTGCACTTGATATTTGTAATGTGGGTGCACGATTTTAAACATTGTGGTGCATGACTTTTTAATATGCACGCTTTTTTAACATGTTGCTGCACAATTTTCGCAATTGGGTGTACGATTTTTTTTGATAAGGGTGCACGATTTTTGTAAAGGAGGTGCATGGTTTTTTAACATTTTGGTGCACGATTATTTAACATGGTGGTGCACAAATTTAAACGTTGTGGTGCATGATTTTTTAACATGCATGATTTTTTAACATTTGTTGCACAATTTTTGCAATTTGGTATACGATTTTTTGTGATGGGGGTGCATGATTTTGTAAAGGGGGTGCACGATTTTTAACGATTTTTTTACATCTTGATGCACGATTATTTAACATGGTGATGCACGATTGATATAATGATGCTGCACGTTCTGAAAAATTGTTAGGGTTTCCAAGAGGATGATTAACCGCGCCTTTCATCGCGCCTGAGAGTGATGTTGGTCGTGGTTGAGTTGATCAAGCTTTTCCTATCATCGGAGCTGAATTCAGATCCGCTAATTGCTAGGGTTTACGAGTTTCGTAGCAGGGTCCATCGCGCATTGACTTCCATGAACGTGGAGTTGGTATTTTTTTGGGTGGAATGATGCTTTGAATATTGAATAAGGAGTTGCAGTTGAATGTATTGATAAAAAAATCGATGATGGTGTTTGTTTGTGATGAATGAATTTGACGAGAGAATGAGAAGAATGAAGGAGAAGTGGTAAATTGAAGGCTGTTCATTGAAGAAGAAGCATATTGACCCTTTTTTTGTAATTTTACCCAAAATCGGCCTATGTGAACTCAAGTTTTTTTGCCGACTAAAGTGAATTATGTTCCATCAGCTGGTACCGGCCCGTAAATACCCCTATTAATTATAGGGTTAACCTAAAAGATATGGGTTTTTTTTTATAACGAACCCCATATGGCTTTCCAAATATGCAGTTTATACATCTATGGTTTGAAAATTGGTATTTTACCGCTAGTGGTTTTCAAAATAGACAGTTTACCCATCCAATGATTTGAAACAGACAGTTTACCACCTATGATTTACAAATATGTGCAAAGCACCCCCTATATGTATGACGTGTGATAGTGTAGCGTTCTATATTTGTAAACTACAATGTGGCAAAATGTCTATTTAATAACCACAAGAGGATAAAGTGTCTACTAGCGATAATACAAGGAGGTAAAATGCCTATTTACAAAACACATGGTGATAAAATGTCTATTAACGATACAACATGAGTTAAATTATCACTGAATCCTAAAAGATATATTAAAGTTACATCAACTAAATATGAGCCTCCGACTTTGCCGGAATGGATAAAGTTCATTTGTCCACTTTGAGTAGACTTAGCTTTGAGTTACGCTTTGCATACAAAAATAATTTAGCCTCCCCACCCGTTTACAGCCGCTAAATATCTTACAAGATCCTCTAAAAAATTAATTAAAGTGACATTACTTTACAGAATTTGGCTTTAGTCTAGGTTCATGGGGGCATGATTAATTTTCATTAATAACTTGATCTTCAACTGTTAATCAACTCCCTAACATGTCATTACATGTAGAGTACATAGACACTACGCTTAAATATTTAATGATATAATTTGAACTACTTGTCTCTGGCTTTGCTAAAGGGATTATTTATGTAATTAGTCACTAAAAGCTCACTCGGAGCCACTTGCAAATCTTTAATTTGAACCGAATCAATATCTTTGGAACATGAAGGGCCAAAAAATACTAGTTGGAATAAAGTATAATTTTCCCCATCCCTTGATTCAAATCTTAAGATCCTCAGATTATACATAGCAGCTTTTTTTTTTTTTTTTTTTTTTGAAAAAAAAATTATAAGTTAAGACAATCATCGTATATTAATTTGCTGGAAAAAAAAACTATCAAATTTTAATTTTTCGAATCAACCTCTCAAAACGAGCATAAGAAACCCATGCATACATGAAAATCAAATCTTATATACCCCATTTGGCACCGGTCACAATTACGACCCGGACATCTCGGGTTCTAGTCTTTGTCCCCCGTCTTCAAATAGTTGTAGCGGTTGCTAAAAAAAGGTTCAGGTTCATGAATATCAGTATATATGCATTATTATATGAAGGCCATGAATATAAGTTAGTGTTAAATATACAACTCGGCATATATTAATTGCATCTACAAATAGGAGGCGCCCTAAAGCATCGATTATGTCTTAGCTTGTGAGCAACTAGCTTCTATAAATAAATCGCCTTTAATCACGAGATAACCCAATTGCAAGCGATATGAAAAAGGCATAACCGAATACCTCAAATATTAAAAAAAATTAAATTTATTTGTAATTTTTCTTGAAAATATAAATAATGTCCATGACAGCTAGGTATTTTTATATGGTGCCCAGGGACGAATAGAAACAATATGCTAGAGCAGCTGTCTCCCTTAAAAAATTTTATTAACCTTTATAGAAATTTATTTTAAAAATTACATTTTTCCCCAATAATTAAATTTTACCTATCCTACTTACTTCACATTTGGAATTGCACAAAAAAGATTCTTAATCTCAGAGAGGTTTGCGAATTTTTTTGGGAAAACGTCACCGGCTGTTGGCTTATTTGTCAAAAAAGAATATAGGGCGTTATAAAGAATTAATTAGTGAGGTGGATATTCGAGAACTAAAAACTCGTTAATTTGAAGTTTATATTTTGACCCTAAATTTTTTTACTCAGTTTTTTATGTTATTATTTTTTCCCCTAAATAATAATTCTAAATTCGCTCTAATGGTAGCCTCTTGTAAACTTTTACATTATAGTTTAATTTAAGTTCTTCAATTTAGTTCATTAAAAGTACTTAGTCACCTTTGCTGGCCTTCAAGCTACCTTTAAATTAGTTCATGCACCTATATATACACTAAAAGAAATTGGGTCCCCTCAATTATATTAATTTATACTTCATTGTTTGCACATTTCTTTCTCAGGATTGGATAATAGCCAGGATCGTATATTTGGTGGTGGTGGGGCTAAGAAATATTTTGCAATTCTCAGTGTCCATAAGCACAAACATCCTAATCTTGAGTGTGTATATTCCACAAAATTCTTTACCTTTTGATGTCAATTCAAGATCAATATTACTCCAAAACAACCGTTGAATAATAATTCCAATTTATATTATTTTTCAGGGTAAAATCACATTCAAAAAATGTAATATTTGCAGTCCTGCACTTACTAGTTAATGAATGTTTAGGAGACTTCGCTAGCCAAAAAATAGAAAGTTGAGTATAGAATCAATCATTGTCATTTACCAAGATATTATAAAGAAATCCTTCTTTTGTTATTAATTTAATGAATGTATCCTACTTAATTTATTTTTGGGATATCTCAGTATGATGATAGACAATGTCAGATGAGTTTAACTGGATGGTAAAAATGACAATTGAATTTGGAATTGAAAATATTCTCAAACTTTATGCATACTTGTTTTTTTTTTAGGGGAAATACAGTAAAACAACATCATTGTAGTTTGGGTCCTTTCTTGATCCAGTCCTTAAAGTTTTCAGTGACCCAGTTCAGTCCTTAAAATTTTAAAAAACTCTAATTCAGTCCCAATATTAAGTTAGTCATAAGAAGTAACGGAGATGGGCTAGATCGGGAATGTTTTTTAAACTTTATGGGTTGAATCGAGAATATTTTTAAAACTCTAGGTATTGAATTGGAAACAAACAAGACCCGAATGAATGCATTTCTTCTTCCTTCCTTCGTTTCGGAGTTGAAGATAATGGATGCTGTTAAAAAGTAAGGCAGCATACTAGCCACAAAAGCAGTTAATAGAATCAACTCTGTAGTATTGTCACACAAGATAAGCACGCCGCTCGCCTGCTGGCCGGGCAACCAGCGGATGCCTTTTTTTAATTATATTATGATCTCTCGGATTCTCTTAATGTTTTACAAATATTTTCGAATCAATCTCTCTCTGTTTGCTTCTCAAGGCGGATTTAAAGTCTGGGATTGAACCATGAATTTTTTTAAAACTTTAGGGATTAAATTGTGATTTTTTTTAAAACTTTAGGGACTGAATCGGGTCATTGAAACATTTAGGGTCCGAACCAAAAATGAACTTAAACTATAAGGACGTTTTAAATTTGCTTCTGACGACCCACTTAAATTTCAAGTTCGATCATTTGAAACCTCAATTTTTTTTAAAAAAAAAGTCAAAAAAAAACCCTCATTTTTTTAATACATTTTATATTACAATATTATCTAAACATGTAAGCTGTAAAATATTTAGATGTTATCTAAACTTCATGATTGCATTAAATTCGTGGGTGAGATAAGTCCAAGCAATGGAAACAATCAAACTAACTTACATCTTAATCCTATATTCCTATGTAGCCGAAGTCCAAGCTTGTACTTGCCCGTACAAACCACTAACAAAATTAAAAGGACAGATTTCCCAAATGAATCAAATCCTTAAAAAATCAAATTTTCAACAGTATTGCAATAAGTTGGAGGACTTGCAACTCTTATTGGATTAGCATAATGTATACCATAACGGTTATTTTACTATTTTAATGCAAATATAAGTTATGTAATTATTCAATTTTTTATTGTAAATGATCATGTCTGAATTTGAGCTAAAAAATGCTAATCTGTAATATAAGTTTAGCTTAATAAGAGGACATTACAGCCTACTACCACTACATTTCAATATTAATTAATTATTTGAATTTTACTCTGAAGGTTATAATTACCAAAATTGAAGATAAAATTATGGATTGATAGTTAGTATAATTAAGAGAAATTTAATCTAAATTGTTCAATAGGTTCAGGAATGATGAGTGTTTGAGAACCTTGGAACATGTAGAAATTATTGATATAATTAAGCATGCATGAAAAAATTTAGGAATAATAGAGAATTCAACTACGAGAGATCAACCTCAGTTAATTTGGGAATTTGGGATTATAACTTGCACGTTTGTCAAGAGCGAATTTAGAATTTATGTAGAGAGGAGGCAAAATATAATTTAGGGGATAATCAGTAACCTTAGAGAGGTGCAGCTGCCCCTCTACACCATTTAGGTTCGTCCCTGTGTATGTCACGATCAACATATATAAATGAAAATCGAATACATACTTCTGACTTAAGAACAAGAGCGATTTATGATTCGTGTACCTAAACATATGACACACAAAATCGAATATGTGGAAATAAAAGTTCAAGATCAGTATTATCTCCAGCCATTGTATGCAGTTTGATCCAGACAGATCTGAAGAATTGAGTCGCAAGAGGGCGCTTCTAAACCTTATGCAATTCTAATTAGATGGTGTATTTTATGAAGTGAATTTCTTGGTTTAGGGACCACCGCAGTGTCATTTATATAAGTCTTGACATCAAAGACTTAGAGTTTTGACATAGTTGCTCCACTTACAAGATAGTGGGTGGTTATCCAGATAGTGCACAAGCTTCTGCATAAATATTCTTGATATTATCTTAATAATATATTAACCAAATAATATTAATTATTAACATTCTCCCACTTAGTTAATATATTCATAAACCAAATAATCAAGAATACTTTATCATATCAAGAAACAAATACACGAATCATGGCGACGTGTCCTCTTATATTGAGTAAGCTTCCATGTATCACGATGTATTATGCCTCTTAAATCCAAATGCGGTAACCTTACTGAATGAATAAACCAATGCTTATTCTACGTCCAACTTAGGTAATATTTCTAAAAATAACTGAATATAACACAACTGGATATGACAAATATCATAACTGAAAGAGTTTCATTAACTATACAATAAATGTACATACTATGAAATCACATAATGGAACCAAGTCCCATCCTAACCACATGATCCTTAAACCCCTTAGGTGGCACGCCTTTTGTTAAATGATCGGCAATCATCAATTCAGTACTCACGTGTTCAATAACAAATTTATTGTCTTTAGCACGCTCTTCAATGACTAAATACTTTATGTCAATGTGTTTACTCCGACTTCCACTTTTATTATTTTTAGCCATTAAAACTGCAGCTGAATTATCACAATATAACCTCAATGGCCTAGATATAGAATCCACATCTAAGCCCAGATATGAAACTCTTCAACCATACACCATGTGAAGATGCTTCAAAACAAGAAACGAACTCGACCTTCATTGTGAAAGTAGCAGTCAAAGTCTGATTCGCACTTCTCCAAGATATAGCTCCGCTGGCAAACATAAATATGTATCTCGATGTTGATTTACGTGAATCAACGCAACCTACAAAGTCTGAATTGGAGTAGCCAATCACCTCCAAATTATCAGTCCGTTTATACATAAGCATGTAATCCTTAGTACCTTTAAGGTACCTCATAACCTTCTTTGCAGCTTTCCAATGATCAGTACCGGGTTACTCTGATATCTTCCTAACATTCCCACAACAAATGCAATATCAGGTCTAGTACAGACTTGACCGTACATTAGGCTTCCAATACAAGAAGCATATGGAATGTTTTTCATTTGTTCCTTTTCAAACTCATTTCTTGGACATTGATTCAATTTGAATCTATCACTGTGAAGACCCAAAAATTTACCCTGCCCCAAACCTTGTCATTGACCGTTCAATTGTATGACCCAAATTCTTGCCACCATTCAATTCCACTCAATCCAAGTTGTTGACATTTAACGTCTTGCTCAAATCATGCCACTAGATGGCCAACATGTGATTACCCCATTCTTTTATAATTCATTTTGTCCATTGATGGCTCAATCAATACCTTGCTTAAATTATGTCATTAAAAGGCCAAAGTTATAGAATTGATAAATTAATTCACATTAATAACCAATTGTTGACCCATTCATTACTTGTCTCAAATCTTGGCACTAGGAGACAAAATAATGGAAATGCAATTAAGTCTCCTACATTACAACATATTATATCATACCAAAGAAAAGCTTATCCTACCAAGATGCATATTTGCATTCATTGCCTTGCCAAATCATGACACTAAATGACCAAAGTTAATGAATTTAATTAATTTTCCTATCTTTAAATCACCTCAAAACCCACCAAAGAAAGGGCTTTTCTTCCAAGAATCAACACCTTTGAAATCCACAACACATCATGCCAAGAAAATCTCATTCTACTATTAGCAATGTTTTGAAAAATCACATTCTCAAATACACAAGAATTCGAAAGCTTCAAGGCAAGAGAGGAGATGATTCACACCACCTTCGTAATCCGGGATCCATTCTACCATGCTTTGTATATCCGACGGTAAGTGGGTTTTTGCTATGTCTATATATATGTTAAAATTTCAGTTGAACATGAAAATGTATTTTAAAGATCATATTATGAAAGTTTATGAGAAATGCGCATCGAAAGTCGAAGGCTCTGCGGGGGAAATTGCTACGTGTGTAGGAGTCTCCACTTGATTCGGCGGGGCAAGTGCTACATGATGTGGACGTGCCACATGCATGTGAGTCACCTCTTGATCCTTAAGGGCAAAGTGCTATGCCACGGGGGGCCACCTCTTAATCCCAAGAATGAGATTATGTGTTTATGTGATGAGGCTCTAGTGTGAGCAATTATGAGTATGTGAATCGATCTATTATGTGTTTAATAAATAGTTATTTGAAAAGCTTTATATGTATATTTTATCATGTTCAACTGGTCTGTTTGCTGAGTATTTTCCCAAATCATCCCTTACCACCCCTCCCCAGTTAAGGACGAAGAATAGGTTGAAGACGAAGAACAAGACCATTTTTGGGCTGGTGATCTACCGAGGAGATTTCAAGAATTTTATTACATTACGCTTCCGCAAAAACTCTGTTTAGATCTAAGGTGTTTTATGAACAACTTATTCAAGTTGATTTTCCAGTTGTAAAGACGATTATATTTTTTTATGGAATAAATATACTGGTTTTTATCATAGATCTGTACACGAGGCTTGTTGATTTTGAATTAAATTTTGGAATCAACTTCGGTGTCATGCGCTCCGATCTCGGGGCGTGACAATCACCTTTCATAATGAGTGCTACACTTGGTGAACACCCACTCATCCGAAACCTCTCCAAGACTTTGTTAATATAGGTTTCTTGCGATAAATCCAAAATATATTTGGATCTATCCCTATGGATCTTAATGCCAATGATATAAGATGTCTCAACCATATCCTTCATATCAAAGTTCTTAGAAAGAAAATTTTCCACCTCATATAGAAACCCCTTATCATTGGTTGCAAGTAGTATATCTCTACATACAACACCAAGAAACAAATTTTACTCCCACTAACCTTCTGGTATATATATTGTGATCCATGATGACGTGAGGCTGTTTCAATCCGTATATAGATTTTTTAAACTTACACACCAAATGCTCACTATCACTAAAGGATAATCCTTCAGGTTGTTTCATATAAACATCTTCATACAGATCACCATTGAGAAATGCCGTTTTCTCATGCATTTGATGCAAATCCATATCAAAATGGGCTACCAACGCCATAACCACACTGAGAGAATCTTTTTTTAGATACAGGAGAAAATGTCTTTGTATAATCAATTACCTCTTTCTGAGTGAATCATTTGGCAACGAGCCTAGCCTTATATCGTTCAATGTTGCCCAATGAATATTTCTTTGTTTTAAAGATCCACTACATCTAATGGCTTTTACACTATCTGGCAACTGAACCAACTCCCAGACTCCATTATGTGCCATTGAGTCCATCTCATCATTCATGGCATCAAACCACAACTTGGATTCATTAATGTCCATCGCTTGTGAAAACATATCGGGATCATTCTCAGCTCCAATATTATAGTCAGATTCTTGTAGATACACAATATAATCACTAGGAATTGCTGATCTCCTCATTCTAGTAGACCTTCTCACGTTGCATCAACATTTTTCTCTAAGACAGGATCATGTTGTTCAACAGGGTCGACAGTATTTGGAATCTGTCGATCATCAGGAACTACTAGATCATGATCAACTACTTGTGGAATCTCAAAGACTGGTTCATCAATATGCCTATGAACTTGAGGGCAGTTGTAAACATCAATCAGTCGATCACTTGCGGTGGATGGATGAACATCATAATGATCTTTTTCAGAACTAATATCCTGAAATTGATCGTTCCCACTAATCAAGTCATCTCAAGAAATTTCAGATTCCTCGATTCCACAAATTTAGTGATGTGAGATGGACATTAGAATCTATATCCCTTAGATCTATCGGCATATCCAACAAAATGCCCACTAATGGTCCTCTGGTCCAACTTCTTTTCATGTGGATTATAAACTCTTACCTCAGACACGCATCCTCAAATGCGTATATGTTGCAAACTCGGTTTCCAACCTTTCCATAACTCAAAAGGTGTCTTAGAGACAACCTTGGTTGGAACTCGGTTTAATATATACGCTGCTGTTTTAAGAGCTTCAGTCCACAAAGATTTAGGCAGTTTAGAACTACTAAGCATACTACGCACCATGTCTATTAATGTCTGGTTTCTTCTTTCGGCCACACCATTTTGAGACGGAGAATCAGACATGGTGTATTGGACAACAATCTCATGCTCCTGAAGAAACTTAGCAAACAGACCAGGTGTTTGTCCACTCTCAGTGTATCTACCATAGTACTCACCACCTCTATCTGATCTCACGATCTTAATTTGCTTTCCGCATTGTTTCTCTACTCCAGCCTTATGTGCTTTAAAAGCATCCAACGCTTCATACTTATTATGAAGCAAGTAGAGATACATATATTGTAATAATCATCAATGAAGGTGATGAAGTATGTCTGACCATACGAATCCATATCAGGACTATAGATGTCAGTATGTATGATCTCCAATATATCAGAACTCCTCGTAGCACATTTCTTTGACATGTTGGCATGCTTACCTTAATGCAGTCCACACAAGTGTCAAAATCAGTAAAATCCAAAGCATTAAGTACTTCATCATTCACTATTTTTTAATTCTATCAATGGAGATATGTCACAATCTACGGTGCCACAAAATAGAGGAATTCTCATTCACAACACATCTTATAATACCAATATTTTGTTGAGCATGCATTATAGAATTAGTGGTATCATTTTGTAAATTCAATCGAAAAAGATCATTAGACAAAGTACCAAGTCCAATAATCTCAGATTATACAATCAACTGAATGATAAATACGAAAAATTAAATGAAAATCAAACATGTACTAGTCTTGAAACTGAAATCAAATTTCTAGAAAAAATTGGAAAATAAAATGTCTTTTCTAAAATAAAAAAGAAACAACTACTTAAAACTAATTTGCATGTCCAACAGCCTCCACATGTGAGGGCATTTTGTTTCCAGAATAGATGCTCTGCTCACTTCCCAATGGCTTCCTTAGGTTTTGCAATCCCTTTCTTTTCAAGCCAATGCTGGAATTTGAGGCAAACTTTCTTAATGTGAATTTTTTTCTTACAAAAGAAACGCTTGATTTCCTTCTTAATGTCCAGCTGAATAGGCATTTTGCCTTTCCTCTTATGCTTGTACTGGCATTTCTTCCTCATATGGGTAGCTACATGCACACTTTCAGGTTGCTCCATAGCCAATCGACCCTCTTCCAGGACACACATGGTCATAAGTTCATTTATTGACCATTTGTCCTTATGTGTGTTGTAGGAAATCTTAAATGGACCGTATTGGTAAGGCAAAGTGTTTAGAATGTAGTGCACCAGGAAAAGTATCAGACATCTCAACCTCAAGTGCCTTAAGCTGAGCTGTTATATCTCCCATGTGCATGATATGCTAACGCACTCCTCTAATACCAGTGAGCTTCATCGATGAAAACTTCAATATTAAGGTGCTTGTCTGTGCCTTATCCGAAGACTCAAATTGAGCATCAATAGCCTTCAGCAGATCACAGATATTATTAAGCTGATCGACAGAACCCCTGATCCCAGCAGAAATCTTGGTATTTATGAACATAACATAGAGACGATTAGATCGTTCCCATTTCTCATAAAGATCAACATCATCCGGAATGCTGGTTTCAGTAATAGCAGGTGGTTCATCTTTCCGTATAGCATAATCAATATCCATCCAGCCTAAATGGAGAAGAACCATCTCTTCCCACACCTTATAGTTATCACCTTTGAGTTCAGGAACTACATTTTCATATCAGATAAATTAACAGGTTGAATAGCTGCAAGAAAATCCAAAAAAGATACATGCTTATATCACAATTTTCGAAGCAAATAACCAAATGACATGCTTTACCCATGTAAATCATACAATAACATATGAATCACTGACATAGAAATTACCTGTGGGCTAAATTTCTAATTCAAATAAATTCATACAACTTTATGATAAAACTATCGAATTATCCCACATTTTAATACCTGTGGCAAATTAAGAAAATAGTTCAATATCTCATCCTAATTAAACATATTTAATATAATAAAATTTCCCGTGGGATAAATTCCATTATATCAAATATAATTAATTACAAATAATGTATATTTAGCTTTATGTGATGTTAGAGAAATTAATGCATAATTCAATTAATTAAAATTGTTGTGGCTACACTTTAATCAATCATATAATGCATATCATATAGACATTTAATATGAATGCATAAAACTATGTCATAGTTGAATTAATGTAATGCATATTACACTTTAAGTGATCCACAAAATTAATGTATAATTTAATCAATTAAAGCTGCTGTAACTATACTTTAATTAACTAAACTATACGAATCACTTAGACATTTATTCTGAATGCATAAAAATTTTTTATGCTATATCTTAATTCATATAAATATTGTCTATTGTACTTTATGTAATTCACATGATTAATGTATAATTTAATCAATTAAACCTATTGTGGCTATACTTTAATCAATTAAACTATATGAATTACTTAGACATTCAATTATTCATGCACAAAGATATTTTATGCTTTACATAAATTATGGTGCATTTATCCATAATAAAACAGTCAAAATTACACATAAGGATTGCAAAAAATAAATTTTAAAAATAAAGCAAAATTTCAAATTTCATAATTGCAACAGAATCAAACAGCCCCTTAAATTACATATGCCAAATCAGAAAATTAGCACCAAACAATACCTTAAATTGAAACAACCATAATTCCCAAAATCACCAAAAAACCCAAACCCTAACCCTAATACATTTCACGCCGTCGCCGCCAACTCCGATCAAATCACGACCGACCAACATCCGACCATCGCAAACAGATTACGCCCGACCAACATCCTGCAATCGCTGGTCACAAATAGGTCAGAATTCGGCCATCCAAATCGTGATTTTTGAGTCTCACGCAGGACATGACTTCAGGCCAGAAATCCGGCCAAATCCCGGATTTTCCAACATCAACCACCTCTAAAACCACCACCCACACGATGGTTACACCTTATTTGACGATTAATGTACAGAGCTGCAGTCCAAATGGACGGAAAATGTCAGAAATCGATCAAAAATCGATTCAAAAGAGACATATCGCGCGCACCAAAAACGCGATCCAATCCGGCCGATTTTCCTATATGCAATGCCGTTCAGTGGCGCCCGATGGTCGTCCTCTCATGGTGGTTCGACCGGTACCCTTTATCGCCGGAGTTGGGTTTCGTACGACGGACAATTTGGCAATTTATGAAAGCTAGGTTTTCAAAACTAGGGTTCCAACAGAGATGAAATTGGGAATTTTTAATTCAAATGAATTTATGATCTATTTTTAATTTCAAAAATTGTATAAAAATTCATGAAACAAAATCAAAATTTCATCAATATTGTTTTCAGAAATTTTGGGTTAGATCAAAAATCTCAACCGCATCAAGGTGAAAGCAAAAACTGCTCTGATACCAAATGTTAGAAATTTTAACATGAATACTAAATCGATTTTCAATGTACCTAAACATATGGCACACAAAATCGAATATTCGGAAATAAAAGTTCAAGATCAGTGTTACCTCTAGCCATTGATATGCAGTTTGATCAAGACAGACCTGAAGAATTGAGTAGCAAGAGGGCGCTTCTAAACCTTATGCAATTATAATAGATTGTGTATTTTATGAAGTAAATTGCTTGGTTTAGGGACCCCCCGTAGTGTCTTTCATATAAGTCTTGCTATCAAAGACTTAGAGTTTGACACAATTGCTCAACTTACAAGATAGTGGGTGGTTATCCAGATAGTCAGGGGCGGACACAGGATTTTCGATAAGGGGGGGCAATATTATAAAGGAATAAAATTATCCCAAAAAATGCAATAAAATAAAGTAACTTACAATTATCTCAAAAATCTAATTTACAATTGACCTCGACGATTTGCCATGTTTTGAAATTTATTAATGATAGCTTCATTAGGTACACGATCAAATATATATTTTTCAATATAAACCACCAAATTATCATTCATCCATTCATCACCCATTCGGTTGCGAAGCCGATTCTTTACGATATTCATAGCAGAGAATGCTCTTTCCACCGTAGCAGTTGCAACCGGCAGAATCAAGGCTAAACTTATAAGCTTGTAAACCAATGGGTATGCCAGATCTCTTCTAGTTTCAACCATTCTTTGAGTTATATCACCAAGCCCTTTTACACTGAAAGTATCAATATTTAAACGCATATCAATAATGAAATTCTCGAGTTGGTCCAGCAATGCCAAAAGCTCCACACCTTGAAAATCATTTGGATAAAATTCTGCTAGTCGAACTAACTTTTGTTTGTCAAAAGCTTCAAAAGAGTTGGATGGATTCAAACAAGCAACACAAAGCAGCAATTCGGTATTTACCTCATTGAATCGACCATTTAACTCAAGTAATTGCATATCTATGACGGTATTAAATACCTCCACACGATAGCGATGAGAGTTTGTCATCTCTTCAACTCTCCGTCTTGGTCTTTTTCCACCCACATAAACATCATCCATACCAGGCACCTTAATTTCATTATTTACACAAAAAACTGATACATCCTCTATCAAAGAACTCCATCCACCATCTCTCATTGCTTGAAGTCTTCTTTTAGAAACATCTACTAGAGTCATAGCATTCACGATATCTTGATCTTTTCTTTGCAATGCTTGAGACAAATCGTTTGTTATTCCTAATATTGATTTCATCAAGTGCAAATCAAATACGAAGTCAAATGATAGCATGTCCTTTATCAAACACGATGCTTCACCCCTTTGATTAGATAATGTTCCTTCTTTCACAATCACACCAAGCACATAAATTATAGAATCAAACAAATTAATCAAGCTTAAGATAGTACCGTAATGCGAACTCCAACGCATATCACAAGGACGAATGAGAGTGTTTTCTTGATTCAATCCTCGTCCACTAGTGATCACTTCATTTTCTAAGGCTTGAACAATCTCTGAAGCTTGTTTTTCTCGTAAATTATCTTTTCGCTTGCACGAGCCACCGACCACATTAACAACATTAGAAATCAGAACAAAGAGTTCACAAATACGTATATGGTTTTTTGCCACAGCTACAAGAGCAAGTTGAAGTTGGTGTGCAAAACAATGAACATAATATGCTGTTTTATTTTCTTTCAAGATAAGAGGCTTCAATCCATTAAACTCCCCTTGCATATTACTTGCTCCATCATAACCTTGTCCACGCAACATGGATATGCTTAATCCATGTGAATTTAAGAGATCTTCAAGTGCACCTTTAAGTGAGAGAGCGTTTGTGCACTCGACATGTTTAAATCCTAAAATCCTTTCAAGCACACGACCTTTTTTATCTACAAATCTCAAGACAACAGCCATTTGCTCCTTAGTTGAAACATCACGAGAATCATCGAGAAGAACACAAAAAAACCCATCACCAAGCTCTTCAATTATAGCTTTGGTTGTTTCAAATGCACAAGCTCTAACAATATCTTTCTGAATATGAGGAGCTGTTAACTTGAGATTTGCAGGTGCAATCTTGAGGGCAACCCTTCTCACATCCTCATTATGGTTTGCAAGAAATTTCAAAAGTTCCAGAAATTTCCTTGATTGCTTGACTGCGTAGATTCATCATGACCACGAAAGGCAAGTCCTTGCTTCAAAAGCCATTTAATACAATGAATTGAAGCATTTAGCCGAGCTCTATAATCCATTTTTGCTTCATCCGTCGTTTTAACAAAAGTTGTCTCAATATGCTGCTTTTGATTGAGTAAATCTTTACATTTACTAAAAGCATGATTATGAGCACTATTAGTTGTACCCCCGTGCTTACGAAGCTTATTTTTGTTCTTCCAATCCCTAAAACCTTCACTTACAAAGTATCACCACCTCCTTGATGGCCCAATTCATTTTTGAAAAGGTAACAATAAAGACAGAAACCAGCATCCTTGCTTATACTATACTCCAACCAACAATATTCCTTGAACCATGAACGGTTAAACCTTCGTAATTTCCCATCGAAATCTGTTTGGGGGAAATTCTCAAGATTAGGTTGGCAAGGACCGTCTAAATAGTATTTTCTCCGAACTCTTTCACGAATATTAGGATGATAATCTGTAATTCTAGGTCGTTTGCCTGGATCCGTAGGAAGTTCTGGCAGGTCAGAATTTTCTTGAATTAGTTTTGGTTGCTCTTTAAGACTCTGAGAAGAAGCAAAGCCTACTGAAGTTTCAGGCAATTGTACACTGTTTTCTGGACTCGCATCAGAGAAAGATGATTTTTTATCGACTTGTTTAAAGTACTTCAACATACTGCATTAAGCAAAATTAAAATTCTTGAATACTAAAAAATTAACACCCCAAGTTGACATTTTGAGAACATTAATTATACAGTATCATGTATCTATTTTGTTTCAAAAAAAGGAAGTTAGGGCATTACCTTGATCTATAGTTTCAATATCGTGAACAAAACAGCAAATCGGTCAACTATTCTACACTGAAATTGAGATAAGTTATGAGCAATACTGCCTAAGAAAATGAATTGAGTACATGCTGAATGAGATTGAGGGAGATGAAGTTGGCCATTACCTCAAAATTAATCTCTTCAAGGGGTTTAGCCGTTTAGGTCGAGCAGTGGTGGAGGGGTTTAGGAATTGGGGTTGATGAAGGGTGACTGCGTGAGCGAATAGGTCGAGCAGTGGTGGGGGGGTTTAGGAATTGGGTTTAGGTCGTTGGGGTTTAGGAATTGGGGGGTTTAGGTTAATTTTTTTTCTTTTATATATGTATAAAGAGGGTATATTAGGTATTTTATATTCAAAAACAAGGGAGGGATTTGCCCTCCCTTGCCTACACATAAATCCGCCTATGCAGATAGTGCGCAATCTTATGGATAAATATTCTTGATATTATCTTAATAATATATTAACCAAATAATATTAATTATTAACATCGTGAATAGCAAAAATGTTACTCAAGAATCAATGATCATAATCAAGTGCATTTATTTTATGCGTATAATACATAATAATATGCACATACGGGAAAAAAGATATCCTTCAAGTTCAAGCCTTATTGAAATGCCTGAGAATGAATAATTAGAAGGGTGACACTAATAAAGGTGGTGCGGCGTGAGTAAGAGATCAACTATTACTACCTCCCATGCTTTTATATGTACAATAAATCTATGTTTGCACTGCGGTTGTTGTCACCACTACGAGCTCGATCGAGGCTTTACTAAAATAGTGTGTCATTTGTATGTTGGCACTGCGGTCCAAGCATTTACTAATTCTAATGAATAGTAAATGATTGGTTTGTTGAATAATTTGTTTTCCAATTAATTTGTTAAGTAAAAAAAAAAGTACAAAATATTTCTTAAATAATTTTTTTGATGATACGCTGGTTTGGCCTGAACCGACTAGGAAACAATATAACTTAATTGGTTGTTGATGTTGTATATAATTTTCTCTCAAAGTGTATCTCAGGAAAAAAAAACAACAATGGCTTCAAAATAATTTTTATGTCGACGCGAGATTTATAATCTCCGTCTTAAGACAATATTGCCCCGCTATGGTGCTAACGGTTTGCTATGGCAATTTGTCTCCCAAGATACAACGACTATGACTTGTGATAGGAGCACTCCAAATCACAAGTTCTCAAACCACAAAGGTCCAAAGCACTCAATTTGAATAACAACAAATGCTCTCAAATTCCACTAAAAAATTGATAATGATTTCGAAAAAACTCTCTTCAATACATGTGGGAAAGACCAAAATCCATGTTCAAGGGACACCATTTGGAGGCAACTTTTGGCCAAAAATCGCACCCCAAACATCAATGGACACACCATTTCACTTTCTGAAACAGTGCTTCGATCGATCGAGACCAATTCTCGATCGATCGAGCAACTGTTCGCTCGACCAAGAATTGTTCTGGTCCGCTCGATCTATCGAGCAACTGTGCTCGATCGATCGAGCCTTTAAAAAAATTTGATTCATTTTTTTATCGTTTTTTTTTTCAACAATCCCCCACATGAATTAAATTTTATGCATGTATGCAATTGAGTGCTTTGACGAACTATTATGGCATCTGGAGAGATAGCTTGCGGCTTTGAATCTTCCATAGTAGTATTCAATCGGATTTACTTGACTTAATAGTGAACTCATAGTCTTGAACTATTTAGTTGTTGGTGTAAACCAAGACAATTGAACCCACACCATAATAACTCTAACCTCCGTATTGGTTTCTGACGGTTGTGTCCGTTTCGGCCATGGACCACGCTTGGTTTCAGAAGTGCTTTCCATTCTTTGAAACGGCCACACTTCGCACTTACGTAGGTGATCTCCTAGAAGAGTATCCCGCTATACTCCAACATATTCTAATATGTCTTAGGAATCATTAAAGGTCGTTTGCCTATCCTCGTACCCTTTTTGCAGGCTACACCCCTTATCATATGAATGGGTCGGAGATTAATTCTCCAAGGTGTTTATACAATCTTGTAGTTTGGTTGTCCCTTTTGAACCTAGATCTTGGGATCTCCAGTCACATAGGTTAGGTATCCACCACAAGATTTTGATTATAGGGTTTTAATCCCATTCCCCTCGATAAATTATATACTTGATCTCTAGGCAAACCTTTCGTGAGCGGATCCGCAATATTCTCCTTTGACTTCACGTAGTCAATGGACATATTGCCATTTGAGATCAACTGTTTAATGGTATTGTGTCTACGACGTATATGTCTAGACTTACCATTATACATGCTACTCTGTGCCCTTCCTATAGCAGATTGGCTATCACAATGTATTTTAATTGCAGGCACATGTTTTTCCCAACAAAGAATTTCTTCCAAGAAACTTATAAGCCATTCGGCTTCTTCTCCCGCTTTATCCAAAGCTATGAATTCAGATTCCATAGTGGATCTAGCAATACAAGTTTGCTTGGTAGATTTCCACGACACTGCAGCCCCTCCAATGGTAAACACATAACCATTTGTCGACTTGGAGTCTTGTGTGTCCGATATCCAATTTGCATCACTGTATCCTTCCAAAACAGCAGGATATCTTGTATAGTACAATCCATAGTTCAGGGTGTATCTTAAATATTTAAGTACCCTCGTCAATGCCTTCCAATGGTCATTGTTTGGATTGCTCGTGAATCTACTTAGTTTGCCAACCTCATATGCAATATCGGGACGTGTACAATTCATGAGATACATGAGACTGCCAATTATCCTTGAGTATTCTAATTGCATGACAGGGTCCCCTTTGTTTTTAACCAAATGTAGATTCGGATCATAGGGTGTTTTGACATACGACATATCATTCGCGAGAAATTTCTCGAGTATTTTCTCAACATAATGAGACTATGACAGTACTCGTCCTTCAGATATCTTGGAGATTTTAATTCCAAGTATCACATCGGCTTCACCCATATCTTTCATTTCAAAATGTTATATCAACATTTTCTTTGTCCCGTTGATGATTTCTAAGTTGCTTCCCACTATGAGCATATCATCAACGTACAAGCATACAATTACATATGCTTTAGGCGTGTTTTTCATATATACACATTTGTCGCACTCATTAATTTTGAAATCATTTGACAACATAGTTTTGTCAAATTTTTCATGCCATTGTTTTGGCGCTTGCTTAAGCCCATACAATGACTTAACGAGTCTACACACATTTTCCTCTTGTTCGGGAACAACAAACCCCTCGGGTTGTTTCATATAAATTTCCTCCTCAAGTTCCCCATTGAGGAATGCCATTTTTACATCCATTTGATGTATCTCTAAATTGTTTAGAGCACCGATAGCAATGATCACTCTAATGGACGTAATCCTCGTGACTGGTGAATATGTATCAAAGTAATCAAGGCCTTCTTTTTGTCTATATCCCTTTGCCACGAGTCTCGCCTTGTACTTATCAATTGAACCATTGGACTTATATTTCCTTTTAAGAATCCATTTGCATTCTAATGGTTTACTTCCAGTTGGAAGGTCTACCAATTCCCACGTGTGGTTTTGCATTATGGATTCTATCTCGCCATTAATAGCCTCTTTCCACATAGGAGCATCAGGACTAGATAAGGCGTCATTAACTGATCTTGGTTCATTGTCCAACATATACGTCATGAAGTCAGGACCATAAGTCTTAGCCACTTTGGTTCTCTTGCTACGTCGTGGTTCTACTTCCTCAATAGAGTCACGGTTAGCGTCTTCATACACCATTTTCTTAGGGCTCATTTCCTTGTTAGTTTTGTAAGGAAATACTTCTTCAAAAAATACCACATTTCTTGATTCCATGATTGTACCTTCATGCACATCACTTATTTCAAATTTATGTACTAAAAATCGATATGCACTACTATTGTTAGCATAACCAATAAATACACAATCTATTGTTTTAGGCCCGATTTTTACTTGCTTTGGTTTTGGTACTTCTACCTTCTCCAAGCACCCCCACACTTTCAAGTATTTGTAGGAAGGCTTGTGACCTTTCCATAACTCATAAGGAGTTTCATCCTTACTTTTGTGTGGTATTTTGTTTAGAATGTAGTTGGCCGACAGGATTGCTTCCCCCCACAAGTTTTGTGGTAATCCAGAACTTATCAACATAGCATTCATCATCTCTTTTAGAGTACGATTTTTACGTTCGGCAATACCATTTGATTGAGGTGAATAGGAGGCAGTGGTTTGGTGAATAATGCCATACTCAGTGCAAAATTTTTCAAACGGTGCCCCATATTCTCCTCCTCTATCGCTTCGAACATTCTTTATCTTTTTGCTAAGTTGATTTTCAACTTCATTCTTGTATTGTTTAAATACTCCCAAGGCCTCGTCTTTGCTTCTTAGCAAATAGACGTAACAATATCTCGTACAATCATCAATGAAAGTAATGAAGTACTTTTTCCCACCTCTAGTTTCCACAAACTTTAGATCACATAAATCCGTATGAATTAATTCAAGAGGTGTCGTGGTTCTTTCAATTGAATGGAATGTCGGTTTCGTTAACTTGGCCTCGACACAAGTCTCACACTTATGTTTCAAGTTAACATTCATTTGAGGCAATAAGTTTAACTTCACTAATTTGTTAAGTGGACCATAATTTACGTGACCTCAACGATCATGCCATAAATTACAAGACTCAATCAAATAAGTAGAATCATTCACTTTATTGCTTTCAAATTGACGTTTAACCGTCATTACATTCATTTTGAATAGGCTTTTATCCATATAGCCTTTTCCTACAAAAACTCCATTTTTGGAGAGTGCAATTTTTCCAGATTCAAAACTAGTCTAAAACCCGCCTTGACTAGAGCCGATCCGGATATCAGGTTCTTTCGGATGTCGGGAACATGTAGGACATCAATCAAAGTCAATTCCTTTCCCGAAGTCATCTTTAGAACCACCTTCCACAGTTCAATTACCGGAGATGTTGTGGAGTTTCCCATGTAGAGTTGGCGCACACTTATTGGAGTGTGTGTGGAGAACATGGCCTTGTCCGAACACACATGTCGGGTTGCACCGGAATCGACGAACCATTCCATAGGATTGTCCACCAAATTTGCTTCAAAGATCACAACGGTTAACATTAGATCATTCAAGTCTTCCGAGATCCGATCATGTTCGGTCACGTTGACTTGATCTTTTGCTTTTCCACGAGTGTCTTTGTTACGACAATCATTTGCCATGTGATTGGGCTTTCCACACTTATAGCATTTTCCTTTGAACTTTTTTGCCTTGCCATTGTTGGAGGCCATACCGTCAAACTTACGCTTTGATCCGGTTCTTTGTCCAACTAGGTTAGCCCGTGGTTCCATTTGAAACCTACACGCCTTCCTCTCGGAAACTTTGTTGTCCTCCTCGATTCGTAATCTAACCACAAGGTCTTCAAGACTCATCTCCTTTCGTTTGTGTTTCAGATAGTTCTTGAAGTCCTTCCACATAGGAGGCAATTTCTCAATCATAGCGGCGACTTGGAATGAATCACTTAGACTCATTCCTTCCGCAAGAATGTCATGCAAGATCACTTGTAAATCTTGCACTTGCGCCATCACAGGCTTGGTATCAACCAACTTGAAGTCCAGGAACTGTCCAACTATGAATTTCTTAATGCCGGCATCCTCGGAGTTGTACTTCTTTTCCAGCGATGCCCACAGTTCCTTCGCTGTTTTCACAAGACAATAAACATTATATAATTTATTATCTAACCCATTTAGGATGTAGTTCTTGCATAGGAGTCGCTTTGATTCCATGCATCCAGTGCTGCCCTCTTTTGGGTGTCAGTCTCTCCTTCTTCAACCGTAGGAGGCTCCTCGGTTAAGAACCTTGCCAAACTTAGCGTGGTCAAGTAAAATAGCATCTTTTGTTGCCACCGCTTGAAGTCGTTCCCATTGAACTTTTCAGGCCTTTCACCATGATGAACAGGAGTCGTTGTTGCACTCGATGAAGCCATTGAATTGCACGATATTGTCTTAAGATTGTTGTATATAATTTTCTCTCAGAGTGTATCTCAGGAAAAAAAAATAACAATGGCTTCAAAACAATTTTTATGTCGAGGCGAGATTTATAATCTCCGTCCTTAAGACAATATTGCCCCGCTATGGTGCTAACGGTTTGCTATGGCAATTTGTCTCCCAAGATACAACGACAATGACTTGTGATAGGAGCACTCCAAATCACTAGTCCTCAAACCACAAATGTTCAAAGCACTCAATTTGAATAACAACAAATGCTCTCAAATTCCACTAAAAATTTGATAATGATTTCGAAAAAACTCTCTTCAATACATGTGGGAATGTTATATTTATAGTTAACCAAAATCCATGTTCAAGGGACACCATTTGGAGGCAACTTTTGGCCAACAATCGCACCTCAAACATCAATGGACACACCATTTCACTTTCTGAAACAGTGCCTCGATCGATCGAGACCAATTCTCGATCGATCGAGCAACTGTTCACTCGCCCAAGAATTGTTCTGGTCCGCTCGATCGATCGATCAACTGTGCTCGATCGATCGAGCCTTTAAATTGGATTAAAATTTTGAATGGAGAGTGAAGACTTGAAGTTTGGTTTAAATATTTTGAAGAAGAAGAAGCATGAGGGTGAAGATGGGTCGATCCGTCCAACCCATACCCCAAATTGGCCTTACCCATTTGGGTCAGCCTTTAGATATGTTGGAAAAACCTGGGGCAGGTTGTAGGTTAGGCAGGTTCCACCAAATTTTTTAAAAAAAGTAATATGTTTTAATGAATTGAAATTAGTAAATAAAATTTTAAAAAATCATGTTTTAATTAATTAATATAAATTTTATTGTAACAAACAGGCCCCTCTCGCAACCCAAGCGGGTAGGCCCATTTATTCACCTCTAGACATACTTGAAAGTTCTAGCCCATGTCTATTTGATGGATCGGGTTGGGTCATCACGAAAGACTCAACTCATTTTAACAGTTCTCATATATAGTTTGTGATGGCATTACAAGAACCAAAATTGTTGCTATGTGTTTCGAATATTAATTTTGTTAATAATGTTTGTCTAATGTTGCACGTATGCATGTGTATGCTGATATTAAAATTTTGAACCAATGGATTATTAAGTTAAATACTACCTTTTTGGTGGATAAGTTAAAATACCAACTTTAATCATCATATAAGCATCATTTACCACTTTTTGGCTCGAAACAGAGAGCAGATTAAGGACTTTCAATGGACAATATAATTTTTATAACGACTAAACAAACTCATAGACAAATTTATTTATACTACAGCAAATTAAATGTGGCCCTTCCTATTTTCTCTTCGAGCTCCCGAGCCTAATTCAACTGGTAATAACTCACATTCACTTTAAAGAGACTGAGTTCGAGTTTCGCATTTTACAAAAAAAATATTTAGCTCATCCATTTCTAAAAAAAAAAATGTGGCCCGAGACCCGAGGGATCCCTTCACATATAAAAAAATATACATAGATTGGATTGGATGGAAGAAGCCGAAAACACCAGTCCACATGAAAGAGTAGTCTAGCTGCTCATCTTGACTTTAATTGGTAGCATTTACTCTAACGTTACTCCTAACAATTAAAAATTTAAACCAAATTTGATGGGGATGTTTTTAATTTCAATTTATATCTATCTCGTAGGTTTTTTTTATTTGCCTGTCAGATAAAATGTTTTAAATTTTCACCAACATTTGTTGCAGAAAATTAATTCAATGCTAATTATACCAAACTTTATCAAAACGGAGCTGCATGATCAATCTTTATAATGTCATTTTGTCCTTTCTCTCTAATCGTAATTATTTTTTTTCTTCTTTCAAAATTTGTCATTTTTCAAATATGCGCTGACATGATGCTAAAGTGACGTATATATTGTCACATGAACACTCCAACGAAAGGAAAAGAATAAAATTGCCAAAAAAAGAATGATACGTAACTAAGACCCAATTTGAAAATATAGAAGATTAAGAACCAGAAACTTTTAATTTGGTGGGCAAAATTATATATTCGAAACGTACATATTTCATGCTTATGCATGATATGACTCTGGCTTCCCAGCTGTTCCTCTTGCCTCTTTGAAGGCAACCATGATAGAAAATCAAGAATTTTTTGTAATATATCCAAATCACATAAAGTATAATAGAGTAAGGAAATAGATATACAAAAATTGTACGAAAGATTGATAAATCAATAATCTAAAAATAAGTAAATCTTAGTAATCCCAAGTTTTATAATGTATGAAATTAATATTTGATGTGATAATTAATTTTCTTGAAACTATGTATTAGGCAAAGACGCAAGTCAAAGAATTCATTTCAGAGAAGAAATAGAAAAAATAATTTGTAATTTATAGCCCCACATTAAATAATCTGTGAATTATTAAAATTCAAGAAAACAAATTAAAGAAAATCCAAGAAATAGAAAATAATGTACCAAATTCCTTGGCCTAAACAGAATTGCACTAATCTTGCTAAATACTCTTTTGCTTTATTGAAACCCTCTGAAGCTTCAAGATTCAAATTGCATCACTTTGAATTTTCTTGATTTTGGGGAAGGTTCTTGCTTTGAACTTTACGATTGATTCATCGTTGGTGGTTATGATTCGAAAAATATCAGTTTACTGTAAGTTAAATGACTCGAGTAATCCAAGCACATATTATAAAAGCCCGCATTGGTCATCATCTGTTGTCATCAAAGCCAGTAGATTTCATTCCATATGGTTGCATACGAGAACCTTCCAGAGATGATGCATGTTACGGGATCATCCAGAGATTATTCCATTTTCTGATTTTCTTGTTTTGGTTGTTACAACAGATAAGACATTTGACAATTATTCATTAGTTACCTTTGTTATAAAAATAATCTGTTGTGTGTTCCAAAAATCACCAAAACCCTGTTAAGTGTGAGCAAATTTGCACATGATTATCAAGTCTACTTTGAATTTCACCCCGATTTTTGTCTTGTGAAGGATTGCGTAACTCAAGCAGTTCTTCTCCAGACGCATTTACATAATGGCCTATACAAGTTCAATATTGGAAGGCGAATTTCTGCTTCTCATGCTATGTGTCTCCCCTTTGCCTTTTCGTCGGATCATCCTTCTTACAGTCTGCCTCAACAGACTCATCTCCAACAGTCAATCAAAGTGGCATCGAGTCTAGATCACTGGCACAGTAGATTAGGTCATAATACCTTATCAGTTGTTAAGAATGTTTTATCAAGTTGTAATGTTTCAATTCCCAGAAATACAATTATGAATTTTTGCTCATCTTGAGAACTTGGAAAGAGTCACCAATTCCCGTTCCCCTTGTCTAACACTGAATTCCGAACCTCTCGAACTGACATATTCCGATGTTTGAGGCCCTGCTAACACAACTTCGATTAATGGCTACGTGTATTATATAAGTTTTGTTGATACATATAGTAGATACATTTGGATCTACCTTCTGAAATTAAAATCTGAAGCCCATAATATCTTTGTTCATTTTAAACGTAATGTGAACTTCAACTTAATCGAAATATTAACGCCATACGAGCTGACTGGGGAGGGGAATTTTTACTCCTTTCTCACCTTTTCAACCCCATGGAATTACTCATCGTATTTCATGTCCCGATACGTTTAAGCAAAATGGCATAGTTGAATGAAAACATCGCATATCGTTGAGCCAGGTATTACTATTCTTGCCCATACTTCAATGCCTTTTGATCTTTGGAAATATGCATTTTATACTGCTTTCTACCTCATCAATAGACTACCTACTTCAGTTCTTCATGGTGTTATTCATCTCACCCGACTATATAACAAACTCCCTGATTGTCCACCACTTCGTGTATTTGGACATTCTTGTTTTCCTTGCCTTCAGCCGTCCAATTCTCATAAGCTTGAGTTTAGATCAAAATTCAATGAATTTACATATCATCAGCAGCAGATGTCTATCTCTTCCCAATAGGATCATGACTCCTCATCCCTATTCCTACCTCCTTCAGTTCATCTATCAATGCCTACTAACCCAATCATTCCTCAGAATCAATCTTCACATGCTCCAAATCCATCGTCACTCGACTCTGTTTCGTCACATGGAGCTACAGTCCCTTCTTTTCATGTTCCTTCTTCTACTCCTCCTATCGAGACAGAACCTGGATCATCCTATTACAGTTATTAATGAATAAGCATTTACATATTAGTGGATAAGCATTTACAGTTATTAATAGAAGTTACTCATTGAAGTTATCTTGATATTTCTTGTAATATATATACATACGATGATGTAACTTTTGATAATTAAGTTTTGATTCTCTTCCTGGACTTCATAATCTGAATATTGTTTATCAGTATGATATGTCATCTAAATTCTCCAAATACACTTTATCAGTGTAATACATCCCATTCGAACAATTACCTGATGGTAACAAGTTTCAAGACTGGTATTTTTAAGCCAAAAGTTTTTCTAACAAGTTCTTATGTTTTGTCTGAACCTAAGAACTTTCAGGATGCAAAGATATCACAAGATTGGCGTGATGCCATGGCCAGTGAATATCATGCTCTTCTTCATAATCAGACTTTGTCGTTGCTCGAGGTTCAAGTCGATACTCCTATCATAGGGTGTAAATGGGTTTTTTAACTCAAACATAATCCGGATGGTTCCATTGCACGCGACAAAGCACGGCTTGTGGCCAAAGGGTACTCTCAAAAGCCTGATTGGATTACACAGTGACATTTAGTCCCGTGGTCAAGCATACTACAATTTGACTTGTCATTACTATTGCTATTTTTAAAGGCTTGGAAAGTGCAGCAAGTCGACGTTAACAACGCATTTTTACATGGGAATGCTACTGAGGTTGTCTATATGCAACAACCCCCGGGCTTCGAGATTCACAACGGTAACACCCTGCAAGCTCCACAAAGCCATTTATGGCTTAAAACAAGCTCCTCAGACCTGATTCGAAAGGCTCAAAACTACACTACAAACTATGGGGTTCTCAGCGTCCAAAGTCGATGCTCCAGTGTTCGTTAAATTTGATTCCTTTTATTTGTAGTGTCTCGATATGAATCATACATGTTTGATGTGATTATTGAGTAATTATAAGATAATTACGGAATAATGTCGACTCGAGTTCGGGTTGAACCGAGTATGATAAGAATATGTCAAGTTTATGAGCTCTCCATATATCTAGAAACAATGTTTAGTTGAGAACATATCCATACATTTATGTGTTGGCTTGAAGTGTTGGTGCATGCATTGTTTGATATTGGGCAAGAGAACTAATATTCATGTTGTGTGTACTAAGAGCACGAGTCACACATAGTTGGACAATAATTATACATGTTTTTGATGTGAATTTAAAATGCATTTTGTTGGAAAATATTGGATATATTACACTATCTTCAGATTTTAAAATACGTACAACACCACAAAACACCTACAAATCTCTATAAGTTTCCAAACCCTTGCTTCCTCTTGCACTCCTTTCTTGGGTTTGAGCTTGGAATCAAAGGGAAACTTGTTGTGAACTAGAAGTTGAATTTGTTTGGTAAGAGTTATGTGTTTTATGTACTTGTTATGCATTGGTTTAAGTTGAGTTGGAGTGTAAGAATATCAATTGGTAGCTCTTGAATTAATATGAAATATAATGCAAAGAATTGAGTTGTTTAGTTAAGGAAACATACTCATATGATGATGTTGCATGCATTTATCAAGTTTTGGTGGTAGGAATTGAGTTGTAGGAGGTGAACCATGAGGATAAGCTTAAAATCGCCATTTTCTAAAATTTTCAGAGTCTGGCGATCGATCGCCGCGACAGGGGAAAATTGAAGGCGGTGAAATACATTGGTGATCGATCGCACGAGACATGGCAATCAATCGCTGGAAAACAGAACATTTTGACGACTGATAGCGAGAGCATGTCGATCGAACAGTGAGAAACAGAAATTTGTAGCAACCGATCGCGAGGGCTAAAATATTGAAAAATGTTATATTCTTTTGGAATTTGCTGGTGAGGCCTATTATAACCTTGTATATTGTTGATATTCATGTAGCACCATCACAGGAGACATGACATAGATGATGTTAAGCATTGACTCCTGAAATTCTATCTTTTGTACAGCACGACAGGTACGTGTTGACGTACGAGTAGTGATATTATCGTCATGATGTATGTATTGTTATGTGGTGATGCATATGCATTTATGATTGAGATTGTTGTACATATTGTTATTTAGGCATATGACTGATGTCGTGAGGCATGATGCCGGTGGGCATGAGAAATGGCTGTTATAACGTGTGATGACGGAAATATGATATGTTCTGTTAATATGGGACGTGAAGGCTGAGCCACTGACATATTAAGCGGGAAGACAATACCATATATATCCCGTTATAACATGATGATAAATTAGACATGTCATGACATATTTATATTTTGTATTGGCAATGTATTGTAGAGAAACAATCAAATCTTATTGATATTGGATTGTGATGATCATATATACCAATACTCATGGTGTGTGGCTGTTTCTGTAGGGACTCATAGACGGGGGAGGCCGGGATTGTGAGTCTACCTTCTGCTGCTAGAATACTTACTGACTAAAAGATGAACTAGTATGAGTTTATGACATGTAAATGATGTCATGTTTGAAACTACTATAATAAGTGACATAAGAATACTCTTAATCAGTATGAGTTTTATCTTAATCCTACTTTATTATTGCGTAATGATGTGACATACTTAAGGATTAAGTAACGAGGCCCCACATTATGTTATTTACATCCCCATCTATGTCGATGATATCTTAATTACAGGAAGCAACAGATCTCACATTCAAGAACTTGTCATTCGAATTAAATACTCAGTTCTCTCAAGGATCTTGGCGAGTGCCTTATTTCTTAGGCATTGAAGTGTTTTCACGCTCCTGACCAGTCTATATTCCTTGCTCAGACCAAGTATACTCGATATCTCCTTTTCAAAACTAAGATGGATCAACCTAAACCATTCCCTACCCCATGGCTTCAGGCGTCAAGTTGTCTGCACGTGATGGAGAATTCTTTGACATTGTTACTCTTTATCGGAGTAAAGTTGGTGCCTTAAAATATCTCACGATTACTCGTCCCGATATTGCATATAGCGTCAACAATGTGTGTCAATTCAGTAAATCACTTACATATGCTCATTGGAAAGCTGTTAAAAGAATTCTCTGATACTTAAATGGAACTCTTGATTTTGGAATTACTTTGCTTCCTTCCTCATCCTTCACAATTCATGGATACTGTGACGCTAATTGGTGGTAGTGACGTTGATGATCGACAGCCCATGTAAAAACCCGGTTTCCCAGCTAATTCAACCACTAAAGTTTTAGCCAACCAAACTACTTAAGGTTATTCACACAAAACAATAACTTAACAAGATAGATAAATAAGAGTTGTAGTAGGATTAAAACTCTAAATATTTGATAGATAATGATGCACTTTACAAAATAATTAAGAGATAAGCTTTAGTTATCAGAATCATTAATAAATAATTAGAGTGCACTTCAAAAGCTCAACTACTCAGCAAGGATTTTTTCGAAAAAAAGGCTACAGCAACCAAATCCTACCAATGCTACATATCACCTTCTCAGCCTTATCTTTACAAAGCTTCAGCTTATTTAATTAAGAGTTTGGAGTCTTTTATCTTCAAAATATCTCCAGCACAACCTTCGATTCTTTTTAAAAAACTAAGAAAAAGGACGGAATTTATTTTGTTTGAAAATTCCAGCAATCAGTTTTCGAAAATCTCAGTCCATGATATTCGAAAATTTCACACAGTAACACACACAGATTGTCGATCCATTCAAAGCCTAGGAAGGAAAGATTTCGTCGTTTTTGCACCCTAAACCGTTCAAACTTATAATCGTCTCCAATCTCTGTAAGTGGGCTTTTGTTAAATCATTCTTTCGTTTTTTTAAATCATAAGTATGTGTTTTAAAATCCAATCGTTATGTGAACTATTTTCAAATTATGAAATCTTTGAAATCTGAAGCACTTTAAATATCGAAATCCAATTGGTAAGGAATTCCGAATCTGTTTCTGACCCTGATGCGGTGGGATTATAACCGTTATTCTGACCTGATACGGTGGTTAACCGTTGTTCTGGGAAGTCCAGGCCCTTTATTCGTGGGTGATCCGATGTTCTGACCTCATCTCTAGGAGGGTTATTTCTAGAGAACTGATATCAGTACCATGAGGAAACTAGATGATTTATTGTGCTTACTTTAGTATATGGTATGAGATTCTGATATGAAGTTTCTGTTCTGTTCTGGCTCCGATGAGCAAATTCTGTTAAAGTTTATGTTATGTTCATATCGGTTTCTGTTCTGATTTTTGATAAATGTTTCTGAAAAATTATTATATTTATACGATGTGTCACATACGATTGTCCCCCACTTGCTGAGTGTTTTCCAAAACACTCACCCCTTACTCTACCTTCCCAGATAAAGACGAGGAAGAAATTCAAGCTGAAGAAGAACACCAATTTGGGGTTGGTGATCCGCTGCGTTTCTATTAATTAAAGACATCAATTTTGGTTTATTTAGGATTTCATTAAGTTATTTCGTTTTAAGACTTTTAGAGTTTGATTATGCAATTTAAATTCGATTGTAAAGACAATTATTTATATTTTTGGACTAATAGACTGGTTTTCGTAGAATTCTGTATTACGAGGCTTGTTGATTTTGAATTATATTTAGAATCAACGCCGGTGTTATCGACCCCGGTCTCGGGGCGTGACAGCCCACATCTGGGTTCTGTTGGTTTCTTGAAAATACACGTATTGCATGGAGTTCTATGAAACAACCAGTAGATTCTCGTTCAAGCACGAAAGCATAATATTGAAGCCTCGCAAATGCAACTTCCGAGCTTATACGGATCTATCCTTACTGTTGAACTTCATATTCCTTTGGTGAACACTCTTGTGATATGGTGTGATAACATAAGCACTATTGCATTAAGTGCTAATACTAAACATTTGAAGCTTGATCTTCATTTTGTCAGAGAAAAAGTGTTGTCCAAAACTCTTTGTGTCCAACATGTACCAGCGCTTGATCAGGCAGCTGATGCACTCACTAAGCCATTGTCTGTTGTTCCATTTACAAGACTTCGATCCAAGCTCAAAGTGAATCTCAATGCTGAGCTTGAGGGAGCGAGTTAAATGACTCAAGTAATCCAAGCACATACTATCAAAACCCACTTTGTAGAAGCCCATGTCATCAGCTGTTGTCATCAAAGCCCAGTAGATTTCATTCCATATGGTTGCGTACGAGAGCCTTCCAGAGATGATGCATGTTACAGAATCATTCAGAGATTATTATATTTTCTGATTTTCTTTAGAATAAATAGACATGTGTCAGTTATTCATCAGTTACCTTCGTTATAAATATGTAAACATACAGTGAATTAATGCATTGAATGAAATTCTGAAATTACACCCATCGTGTGATTATTGTTTTCTTCAACTTGGTATCTCAAAGGCGGAAACGGCTGATGCCACCCAAAATAGTGAAACCACCTCTTCCGCTAATGGCGTCACCGCCAATCCCAACCTCATCATCGTAAATCCAAACAAGTCCGTTCCTGATTAAAATTGCAAACATAAGTAATAAAAAATACAATTGTCATTATAAAGTTTTTGCTGCCAACAACATTCAGCTCCAACTGAAAATATTAGAAGGAATTGAGTTCGCAGTATGCATGCATAACATAATCTCATATTTTCAAATAAAAGATTCTTTTTAATAACAAATGTTTGAAAAATATATATATTTATATAGTTTTTCTCTCTCCCTACGAGTTTATTTTTTTATTTTCAAATAATTGGATATTGAATAGGGTTTTTATGGGGGATATTAATGTTTTTGAGAAACGCTTACATCCACAAAATTCATATGCACATTCCCTTTTACTTTATAATCAGCTCTCTGAAATTTCATTTCAGTTCTATTTGAGAGGGACCAACTTCTCTCATACATTATTATAATTATAGCCTTTTACATTAATTGTTTTTTTTTCTAATTTTTATGGTTGGTAATATCATTTATTTTTAAAGAGCGTCAAAATAGTCTCATGGAATAAAGATATTTGCAACAGTAATCCCAAATTTTTATAACTAAACAAATATAATCTCAAAGAAATTATTTTTAACAAATATAGAATTACAAAAATTATTTATATGGAACTATTTGTTAACATTTATACTATTTGTAAAAAAAATTGTAACAAATTGAGATTATTATTGTGAATGCCCCCATAAATTAATTATTGCTTGAACTAAATTTTGGTTGAGATTTGAAGTACTCTACTCTATTTGAAAGTAAACGATATTAATTAGCTATATAATCATTTGATTACCATAACATATCATTTCTCAGTAATATATGAGGTTGTTGTGCTGTTAACTATATAATATACGTATATTTATACAAATTAGGGTAAAAAGTAAACAATAAATTAATCTAATAAATAAACACGACAGGCTTTATATTTTTAGAATTTATTTTTTTCCTAATTAATCAATTGATAAAATATTTTAAATTAAAAATAATTTTTGTTACATTCACTAACTTAATCGCTAAATTTAATATTAAAATATTTAAATCCCATTATAAGAAAAATAATTGTAATAGTATTCGATTTGGCCAACCACTGGTGTCCAATAATTGGGGAAAAAAACATTACGTGCACACGGAAAAATCCAATAGGAAAAAGGAGAAAAAGATAAGGCATTACACGTGCGCAAGTGCAAAATAATATTGCGACCTTACCTCCATTTAATTTTCTTTATTGAATTTAGAGCTGTCACATGATAGAAATCACTGTACATAAATTCCAAAGATTGATCAAAACATCCCATCTCAAACTTCGTTCAATAATATTTAGTGAATATATGTATAATGTTATAATTTTCTTTATATGTTCAATAATTTCTTAAATGTGTTGGGAACAACAATTGATCTTGTTGTGTGATCGATCGAAATGTAATGCTTATGATGCTGTACGGTTTAAAAGATTTGAGTTACAATATTACCATTAGCTATAACTTTTGATAAAACAGCAAGCGTTTGGTCATACAATTAATATCAGAGTCAAATATCACGTGTTCAATTCCCATTAATTATAAGGACAATCATTGAGAGGAGGATTGTTGGGGTACAACAATTGACATTGTTGTGTGATCGATTGAAAAATGATGCTTAATATTTTTAATGTTTTCTTTTTAACTTATCACTTTATGTGCAATTATGTGCACATAACATATTATCTCCAAGGTTTCTAAATTTTCGATTTAAAATTTCATATGTATGATATTTAATTAAGATTAAGATTAAAAATAATCATACACATAAACTACTACAAATAAAATACCCAAAACTTGAACAAGAAAAATGGAAATTTCCTTACTAATCAATATATCACTCAATTTAACACATAGTGAGTGATTTGTACTCATCAACATCACGATGAAGCGGGAAATACTTGTCACCGATTTAGGCATCAATTATACACGAGCTCTCGATATTAAAATATTATATTTTAAAATAAAATAATAATAAACTAATATATCAACGCCAATCATATATCGAATTGATACATATGTGAAGTTCATATCATATCCATACAAACATTTTCCAAACGAAGCTATTATCGAAATAGTTACAAAGAAAAGCCCACAGAAAATAATACTGATCATACATAGACATTTCAACAAAGAACTTTTTTTTTATATCATATATTAGTTTCAAGATTAACTTCACGATGAAAATAAATCTAATCAACGGAATAAATGAAGTCGTGAACGCTCCATCTCCACGAGATAAAATGGAGTAGAACATACACTATCTATTGAAGATTAGATCAAGAATTGAAACCCAAAAAAGCAAAGCCAAAAAAATAGTGGAAATATTTTCAAGATGAAACATGTGCATACGTGTATATTCATTTTCCACTAATTCATCTTCTCCTTGGCTCCAAATTACCAAATAAAGATCACCTTTCCTCATGCAAATTCTTCAAGGAAATCTCCTATTTTGTAAGCCAAGATCATTGTGTTTTCTTGAGGGACCTGAAGTAGGTATCCATCTTTTGGGCATGAAGTTCAAGAAATGGCCTGAATTCTCAGACTTTGGTCTGATTTTGAACGTACTAATTGGTCTAGAGCATTCGCAATTACTAGAAAACAGAAGCAAAAGTAAAACTGTAAGAAGTAGCAGCCTGCGGCAACTGTTCATTATACTGAACTACACGGAATAATATGACAACACAGATGAAGAGTTTTATGGGATTTTCTGGTTTGATTTGAGGGTTTTGTGAAGTTTGGAAGAACTAGAAAATTGACTAATTTAATTCATTGTTGTTCTTCAAGATTTACCATAATAGTTTTGAGGGAGAGAGCGAGAGAGTGGGAGAGAGTTTTGAGAAATGAAATGGGTCCTAAATCTTAATTGTTACATTAAGATTGAGAAGAAAGAAAAAAAGCTTTTTGAACGAGTCTCCATAGCTGTGTAGCATAAATGAATGAAATAATACGATGATTTTATAATTAAATAATATATATTGATGTCATATGACATATTGACCTCCTCGGGTAAAATCCCTCAAGGGCCGAACAAAGACATATACCGAACATAGTGCACCGAACGAAAAGCACCGAGCAGGGTTTTACCGAACAGCTGTAACCCTCCTCGGTTTTCTGGTCAAAGATTAGCGGAAGACCCGGGAATAACTAGCAAATTAACCGGCGTGAATGAACGTGCAATAATGGGGTGCGGATTTCTCGGACGTGTTGGGCTCCAGTTAAGCCACGATCAGAGGACATCGTGCTCCGGATCTCCCGCGAGTCAATCACTAGGAATAGTCCTATAAATACCCGCGGATGTCATCACAGAAGGGGTTGGATTTTGCTGGGCAAAAAGACTCCGAAGAGAGCAAACTTGAGTCTGTTCGGTCTTTTTTATAAATTCTATAACCGTAGTCGTGTAAGTCATTGAATAATTTTTTCTGGTGTCCAGATCATCTTGTAAATCATCAATATTTATAGTGGGGCTTTATACTGGACTAGGTCCCGTGGTTTTTCTCTCAATTTGAGGGTTTTCCACGTAAAAAATCTTGGTGTATTCCTTTTATTTTTCGTAAACATTTAATTTTACCAAACACGTAAAATAACGGTTCACATCATTGGCGCCGTCTGTGGGAACAAAAAGAGCAAAGACGTTGAAGTAGAGATTTTTTGATCAAGAGTCCAAGGCGAAATGGTTAGAAGCAAAGGGCGAGGACCAATGTCGGGGAGGGATAAACCAATGACCCCCCCACGTTCATGCCCAGAACCAGAAGGGGCTGGGGAGGCTAGATCATCGCAGAATGTTTCACGAGTATTACCTACCCAAGGAATACCCATGGAACATTTAACTGAGGTGATTGCCAAAACTGTTGGAGAAGTTATGAAGCAATTTATGACCCCCCCCCCTGTCAGGAAGAAAGTAAAGAAGAGGAAGAAGATTCAACTTCTATAAAGAAGTCGGAGGAGGAGGCGGAAGAATCGAAAGATTTTCTTAATCGTTCAAATGATGAAATAGATAGGGGCTTTGCACCATCAAATGGAGGATCTAAAGGAGGAGCTACAAAGAATGCGCAATAAAATGGAAGGCCGTATTAACTCGGCAAGAAGAAGCACTCCATTCACTCCTCAGGTCATTGATGATCCTCTGCCTATTAATTTCAGAACTTTGAGTGTGGGGAATTATGATGGTAGCACAGATCCAGAAGAATACTTAGCTCGATTTGAGAATGCCTCACTCCTTCATCAGTTGTCAGATGGGGTGAAATGTAGAGTGTTCTTGACTACTCTAGCCGGCGCTGCTCAGTCATGGTTCAATCAGTTACCATCAGGAATAGTGGATTCCTTTCCTAAATTCAGCTCGTTGTTCCTTCATCAATTCGCGAGCAGTAGAAGTTGCAAGAGAACAGCCTTAAGCTTGTTCGGTCTCAGGCAGATGGATAAGGAATCCCTGCGGGATTTTTTGAAAAGATTCAATCAAGCATGCCTTGATGTTCCGCATGTGACATCTGAAATACTAGCCAGCGCTTTCACCCAAGGGTTGAGAGAGGGGGATCTGTTCAGATCGTTGGCCAAGAAGCCACCATCAGACTATGATGAATTACTGGGGCGTGCCTCTAAATATATTAATTTGGAGGAAGCGCAGAGGATGAAGCAGAAGAAGGAAATAAAAAATGGTGGTGAAGTCAATAGGAAGGAGAGGCCATTGGAACAGCCCAAGAGGAACTTTGATCAGTACCTACCGATGAGACCTTATCGGGAGGTAGTGTAAGGACCCCAAGCCCTTAACCCTTAATTAGTGTATTAACCATTATGTGTGGCACATGCTTTCAATAAAAAGTCAATCGGGAAGCTCAAATGATGCTTACAAAATTCCTTTAATATACAACGTTATAAGATCATCTCTACTAACATATAGACTCATAGAGTTGCCCATTACCATCCCCATTTTGCCACTTTTCACATTATGGACTTTTATAAAAATTTGGGCAGAGTCTCCCCGTAAATTGAGCTATCCCAAAACAAAAGCACATCACATAATATAATTCCCGGCCAGGGAATACACAATACCCAACAGAATACTGAACACAAAGTAAATTCCCAGCCAGGGAAGACACCACACATAAGACAACAAAAGTGGGTTTCAACACCCACATAATACACTAACGACTCTCATATCATTAGCAATTCTACCACAATTGCATGCAACATATAATGAAAGAGAGAAAGGCTCATGCCTTTATATACAACCCATATACATGAATATCCATGCTCACAAGCGAGCATCATAAATGTGTATATAAACCTCGGGTGTATATAAGTACTCTATACGATACCGTGCTCCATCAAGCCCTGGTATCACGATCCTGTGAGTGCATCCAATCAACAGCTCGAGCCCAGCTCCATAGCCATCGATGCACCTGTTCACCTGCCCCAACAGAGACAGCCCCAACGGGGTGAGCATACCAATACACGAAATCTCATAATCACAATAATGAAATTCATAATTTACAACACAAGTAAATATTAATGAATTTTAAATGATACTCCCTGGATGGCAACATCCTCATCCGGGATTCCGTGTACTGTCCCTGTTCTCACAATCATCAAACTCATCAAATCTCATAAATCAGTAAATCAACACATTGATTTAACTCATAGCATGCCTGATTCTCAAGTATCAATAATCAATGATTCCAAGTTCATTATACATACAAATATAGATATCTCAATATCTAGTACTGATTTCTCAATTTCGCTATCAATCATAGATAGCTCAAATGCCTAGCATTTATTTTACCAATTTTCCATTATACCTAGACATCTCACATGTCTTATAATGAGTACATGATCCCACGATCATTCTCAGGCATCTCAAATGCCGTACAATAGTCATATAGGCCCAGTACCCCATATATATCAACACATAAATATAGCCATGCGCACAACCATCGATGAAGTCAATATACATTATGCATTTCACAAATCCTCTCATACAAAGTAATGCTCGTACGTCGCGCGTACCTTAAATCTCCGAAGTCCGAGCCAAACCTTGCTCGAGTTCCATGCTCCGAGGAACGATGTGCTAACACGATAAATAATTCACAATTATTTACGAACATGCAACCCATGCTCAAGCTCACCCATAACCCTCAAAAATATTGTCAACACACGACAATTAACCATTTCAAGGACCCGGGGTAGAGTACATGCAGGGAGGGAAAATCGAATGAGACATCAACGAAAATTGCTCAAGAGCTCCCCAATAATTTTTCGAACCCTCACTCCACAATTCGAGCCCAATTAAACACCATAATTCATCTAAAATATGAATTAACCAATCAACAACATGAATAATCGCCCCACATGCCAAACCCCCAAAATTCGAAATCCAACCCCTAAAATTCGAACACAATAAGAATCCTTATACAACTAAGGCATGTAATAAACGACCCATAACAAGAATCGCCACACCCTTGCCAAAAATCACAATTTTCGAACCCACTTCACCCATACATCCAAAAATTCGAACCAATCCCACCAACAGCAATAATTCGAACAAATCGAACACAAAAATGGCAGGGAATAACACAACAACGACGAAAAAGGGGCAAGGGAGGTTACCCAATCGAAAATCGGAAGAAATCGGACCAAAATCGAAGAACCCTAGAAATTGGGGATCGGCGCATTCCAGCGAAATCCGACTTCAACACGCGACGAAACTTCGAATTGATGGAGGGGATAGCTGCGCCTCGACGAGACGAAGCCGGCGGCGGGTCGCACGCGCCGAACGGCGGCCGGACGGCGGCGGGCGAAGCGCCTGAAGCGGCGTGGGTCTGGGGAAAAATCGGGAAGCAGCGCGGCTACGGGAGAGAGAGGAGGAAAGGGGCTGAAATGATTTTTCCCATTAAAATCTCGGGTTCAAATGGTATTTATAGCAAAAATACCCCAAAATACTAATAGCCCCACAAATACATCATGATTCATTAAAAATCATCTGTTTTCAAAAATTCTCTCTCTAACTCAAAAACCCCCTACCGGTGCCCACACCAAGCACCCGAGATTCTGAGTCACACTAAAAACCCAACTCACAGGTTTTCACCGAAATGAGAATACGATCTCAACCTCGGGATCCCACGATCCCAACTACTCAAATAGACGAGCCCAGAAGGCTCAACACTTCGATTAAACTCCAATTGCACGTAAAACAACTTTACGGGTTATTAACACTCCGGGATTAACATCCATAATTTCTGGTCATCACAATATCCCTCACTAAAAGAATTTCGTCCTCGAAATTAGCACCGGTGTATCACGTAACACCCGGGCTACACAACAACATGAAGCCATAACCTCGATTCCTGAAAATATCAGAATCGTCTTAAAAACCACGAGGAAACTTACCTCTCTTCAAACTCTGAAACAGAGCGACTTACCAAAACCAACATATCACCCAAGAGGCAAAACATACCTCGATGCGGTTCATCCCAAAAGTCAGTCCCTCATGACTGCAAAACAACCAATATTTACGACCGTAGATCGGACAGTCATCCTTCGTTCTAATACCACTTAGTAAGAACGCATCATGAATGACACCTCAACCGTGAGAACGTTGACCTCGTGTCAATCTCTGGAGTGGAATAGACTTCCAAATCCATCATAACGTCAAAGAGCGTCAGCACCACTCAACGCTAATAATCCAAAAGCAGTTAGTCAACTGAAACTGCAAGGATTCGAATCGCTCCCGATTCTATCGTAGATATCATCCAATGACATCTTTATTATGACTCACGATGTCTAATACACATCATTACGAGGGAAACATTAGCATACCACGGTGTACACATACCAAGCCTGGTTTCCACTTCCAAACCTCCTCCATCAAATGAGCAGTCGCATCATTGCAACTCAATTTGGGCAACTCACGGCCACAGATTCACACAAAAGACATCTCACAAGATGTCCACCTCCGGATATTCTAAGGACCACATCCTGACCATAAATAAACCATCGAGACTCCACAGAGTTCAAATCCTGGAAGGACATGCAATAAACCCATTGCATCCTCAACGCTTGTGTCGACAGCGACACCCAATAAATCCGAATTCCTGCCATCCCTTGATAATCCTAGGATTTAACAATCCAAACTTGGGAAGGCTATCGCATAACTCGGAGGAAACACCAACGAGGGGAACACCTCAACCCACACAAGATAATCCCTCCTCAAAGGGAGTCAACTAACTTCACGATTGTTTCTCATAATTTATCGTGCCATGGAGATTCCCAATCTCAAGGTGTTCAATATCTCTCATCAGAGATTTAGTCATCCAAAATAGCATACTCTATGCTTGACAAAAAGGGGATCAATAACTGGCATCCGTACACTCACCGGTATACTTGCCTAAGCACTGACATCACATGCATACTCAATGCACTTGGCTCGAGTATCTACAACATACCCCTAAGCCCCAAACACAACTGTCAATTCTGAGTCATTCCCTATGCAGTGGAGAATGATAATCGACGATCAACAACACGGCGTGATTCCCAAAATCAACACCACACGTACCAACTTACCAAATCTTTCAAAGATTCCCAAATAGGTATAATACTACCTTCTTCCCCACAAGGGAAGTGCTATCGAACTCAAGATCTACTAGTCTCGAACCACCGTTCGGAAAAATGGATACAATAACACCCATTGCATCCCAAGTGCACGGGTTCCCTCAGATCGAGTCAATAACGACCTGATGACTCTCTTGTTGGTACTCCAACATTATGAGCTGCCCCAGACAAATCCCTCAAAACAATAGACGTATAAACGTTCTCATGGGGTGTCACATGCCTCAACATCATGCTACAAAGGAACAATCAAAACCCTGCCAAAAGCCTTCATCGTATCATCATACGATTCACCAAACTCTGTTCCATCGTGCAGTATCATGGCTCCAACAATCACACTATATCATTCCCCCAATATCTGGCTAGCAAAACGTTGTCTCCATAGGCTCAATCAAGCCCACCAACAAACCATATGTTCCATCTCGGTATGCTATACCGTACAAACCGTTAGAGTAATGGGTCATCGCCCAACATATCTCTAAAATACCAAGCACAATGGACAACCCGGTGTCCTTGCTCACTTATGATACAATCATAGTCCGTTAAAACTTATCCCACACCCTTAGGGTGGGTGTAACCATGTCTACCCTACGTCACAATACCAGCGAGTAGTTTCCTCAATGACTACTCTTACCACCAATCACTTGGCCCTAGCCAAACCAACGAGCATACCCAAGGGTATCATCGCTCGACAAATATTTAACTCTATAACATGATGTGGTACATTTACCGGTACAATACATCCAATGCTCCACCGAGCAAACCTGCTTGGCAAAGGTCTCGTCAACTAGTGACCCAGACTCTATCATGTGCTCACCATCGGCACTCAAACCATACCACTAAATACATAACATAAATGTATTAATCATCAAAACGACGCTACACGTCTACATAGAACATCAACTATGTCATCGTCATCCCGTGACGGCATATGTCAACATATGACATCCAACTAACATCGTCAAACATACGACGGTACATGGCAATACACGACATCCATAATCTCATCGTCAAACACATGGCATATATATAGCAACACATAGTAACCACAATAATGCTAACACAAGTAATATGCCATACCTCATCGCTATCAATATAGCGGCATACCTGTCTCCGTCGCTCGATAATAGTACGTAGTCAGCACCCATCGCTCGAAGGCGGCAAAATCCTGTGTTGAGTACATAGTGGTACAATCCATCGCTATAGAATCGACGGCATGATACCTCGTCATATAATAAGTGGCATGATACCTCGCTGTACACCTGAGCATGAATCATCGTCCACATAATAGCGGAAAGAGGCATCGCTAGCAATATATCCGGCGGCAAGAACCATCGCCAATCAATATAGCGGAATGAACCATCGCTATCAATATACATGGCGGCAAGAACCATCGCCAGTCAATATAGCGGCATGAACCATCGCTATCAATATACATGGCGGCAAGAACCATCGCCAGTCAATATAGCGGCATGAACCATCGCTATCAATATACATGGCGGCAAGAACCATCGCCAGTCAATATAGCGGCATGAACCATCGCTATCAATATCCATGGCGGCAAGAACCATCGCCAGTCAATATAGCGGCATGAACCATCCCTATCAATATACATGGCGGCAAGAACCATCGCCAGTCAATATAGCGGCATGAACCATCGCTATCAATATCCATGGCGGCAAGAACCATCGCCAGTCAATATAGCTGATCCCTCGTCATTGTCACGGTAGTGTATTTTAATGCCCCTCGCTCAAGTAAAAACATGCGGTACTCCCACCCCTCGCTTCACATATAGGCGGCATAGAATAACCTCGCTTAAATGGACATGCGGTACTCCCACCCCTCGCCTCACATTTTAGCGGCAAATATTCTTTCCTCGCCTCATATGCTAACCACGCTTCAATGTGACATGCGGCGCTCCCACCCCTCGCTTCACATTTTAGCGGCACAAAATAATAAATAGCGGCAAGCATTTAAAATCATCACTCATCCATAACAATGACTCATGGGATATTCACCAAGTATTCCATTTACACCTGCAATCACAAAGCATATGCCATATCCAATATACATCAACATGAGTGTATTTTAATGCACCTCGCACAATGTGACATGCGGCGCTCCCACCCCTCGCTTCAACAATTGGCGGCAAAGCATTAAAATCATCACTACATGTACACATGCAACAACAATGCATAAATCCATGATGTATATAAAATGCAGGTTACCGTTTCGTGTCTTTCAACCATGGCCTTAGCCTTTCGCATCATAGTGTTCCTACAGGAACAATCACAACCCATGAGCATACAATAATCCATATTCCCACAATATGATTATAATGAGTAAATGCATAAATCATGAGTACAAAGTACTTCCCATATTCCGATGCATTTCAAAATGCTCCATTTGGTTGCCCCTGTGTCACAACTCACAATCATAATCAACAGGTTATATTATGATTCCATAGATGTCATGACATATAATCGTTTCACTATGATCGCATATCACAAATGTGCACATAAGCAAAACAGTTGTGTCACACAACACTAGCTACCATCATGCATAAATATGTGCTACTCATTCCTATCAGCATGTTCCAGGCCCTCAACAGCCCCAAAGAGCTAACCACTGCTCTGATACCACTAATGTAAGGACCCCAAGCCCTTAACCCTTAATTAGTGTATTAACCATTATGTGTGGCACATGCTTTCAATAAAAAGTCAATCGGGAAGCTCAAATGATGCTTACAAAATTCCTTTAATATACAACGTTATAAGATCATCTCTACTAACATATAGACTCATAGAGTTGCCCATTACCATCCCCATTTTGCCACTTTTCACATTATGGACTTTTATAAAAATTTGGGCAGAGTCTCCCCGTAAATTGAGCTATCCCAAAACAAAAGCACATCACATAATATAATTCCCGGCCAGGGAATACACAATACCCAACAGAATACTGAACACAAAGTAAATTCCCAGCCAGGGAAGACACCACACATAAGACAACAAAAGTGGGTTTCAACACCCACATAATACACTAACGACTCTCATATCATTAGCAATTCTACCACAATTGCATGCAACATATAATGAAAGAGAGAAAGGCTCATGCCTTTATATACAACCCATATACATGAATATCCATGCTCACAAGCGAGCATCATAAATGTGTATATAAACCTCGGGTGTATATAAGTACTCTATACGATACCGTGCTCCATCAAGTCCTGGTACCACGATCCTGTGAGTGCATCCAATCAACAGCTCGAGCCCAGCTCCATAGCCATCGATGCACAGGTTCACCTGCCCCAACAGAGACAGCCCCAACGGGGTGAGCATACCAATACACGAAATCTCATAATCACAATAATGAAATTCATAATTTACAACACAAGTAAATATTAATGAATTTTAAATGATACTCCCTGGATGGCAACATCCTCATCCGGGATTCCGTGTACTGTCCCTATTCTCACAATCATCAAACTCATCAAATCTCATAAATCAGTAAATCAACACATTGATTTAACTCATAGCATGCCTGATTCTCAAGTATCAATAATCAATGATTCCAAGTTCATTATACATACAAATATAGATATCTCAATATCTAGTACTGATTTCTCAATTTCGCTATCAATCATAGATAGCTCAAATGCCTAGCATTTATTTACCAATTTTCCATTATACCTAGACATCTCACATGTCTTATAATGAGTACATGATCCCACGATCATTCTCAGGCATCTCAAATGCCGTACAATAGTCATATAGGCCCAGTACCCCATATATATCAACACATAAATATAGCCATGCGCAGAACCATCGATGAAGTCAATATACATTATGCATTTCACAAATCCTCTCATACAAAGTAATGCTCGTACGTCGCACGTACCTTAAATCTCCGAAGTCCGAGCCAAACCTTGCTCGAGTTCCATGCTCCGAGGAACGATGTGCTAACACGATAAATAATTCACAATTATTTACGAACATGCAACCCATGCTCAAGCACACCCATAACCCTCAAAAATATTGTCAACACACGACAATTAACTATTTCAAGGACCCGGGGTAGAGTACATGCAGGGAGGGAAAATCGAATGAGACATCAACGAAAATTGCTCAAGAGCTCCCCAATAATTTTTCGAACCCTCACTCCACAATTCGAGCCCAATTAAACACCATAATTCATCTAAAATATGAATTAACCAATCAACAACATGAATAATCGCCCCACATGCCAAACCCCCAAAATTCGAAATCCAACCCCTAAAATTCGAACACAATAAGAATCCTTATACAACTAAGGCATGTAATAAACGACCCATAACAAGAATCGCCACACCCTTGCCAAAAATCACAATTTTCGAACCCACTTCACCCATACATCCAAAAATTCGAACCAATCCCACCAACAGCAATAATTCGAACAAATCGAACACAAAAATGGCAGGGAATAACACAACAACGACGAAAAATGGGCAAGGGAGGTTACCCAATCGAAAATCGGAAGAAATCGGACCAAAATCGAAGAACCCTAGAAATTGGGGATCGGCGCATTCCAGCGAAATCCGACTTCAACACGCGACGAAACTTCGAATTGATGGAGGGGATAGCTGCGCCTCGACGAGACGAAGCCGGCGGCGGGTCGCACGCGCCGAACGGCGGCCGGACGGCGGCGGGCGAAGCGCCTGAAGCGGCGTGGGTCTGGGGAAAAATCGGGAAGCAGCGCGGCTACGGGAGAGAGAGGAGGAAAGGGGCTGAAATGATTTTTCCCATTAAAATCTCGGGTTCAAATGGTATTTATAGCAAAAATACCCCAAAATACTAATAGCCCCACAAATACATCATGATTCATTAAAAATCATCTGTTTTCAAAAATTCTCTCTCTAACTCAAAAACCCCCTACCGGTGCCCACACCAAGCACCCGAGATTCTGAGTCACACTAAAAACCCAACTCACAGGTTTTCACCGAAATGAGAATACGATCTCAACCTCGGGATCCCACGATCCCAACTACTCAAATAGACGAGCCCAGAAGGCTCAACACTTCGATTAAACTCCAATTGCCACGTAAAACAACTTTACGGGTTATTAACACTCCGGGATTAACATCCATAATTTCTGGTCATCACAGGTAGCCATGAATCAAATTATGCCGAAGAGGGGTCGGGGGGGACCTTATGGAAGAGGAGTATTCCAAGGAGGAAGTGCCCGAGGAGGGAGTTTTCATGAAGGAAGAATGGATGTAAGGCGAGGAGCTGACGATGACTTGAGAAACAGTGCTCCTTTCCCCCGGAATAATGTTAATCCCGGGAGAGGAGTACTTCAGCCAGTCCCTTGGGCAGTACGGGGGGAAAGAGGGGAGGCAGGAGATCAAGTTACCAGGGAAAGAACCATGAGCAATGTTCCTAACCGAGGGACTATACATATAATTTTGTGAGGAACATCATGTGGAGATTCTAACCGAGCAAGAAAAAGTAATGCTCAAAAACTCGAAGTGTTATCCATTAATCCAAGTCATACTCAGGAGAGTCCTTCTATAGCTTTCGGACCTGCCGATTTACAAGGGATTTATTTTCCCCACGAGGATGCACTGGTAATTTCAGCCACAATAGCCAACTATAATGTGCAAAGAATCTTCGTTGATACAGGCAGCTCGGTGGATGTGCTCTTCCTTAATACGTTGAAGCAGATGGAATTAGGAAGTATAGCTGTGCAAAAAGTAAATACTTCTTTGCATGGGTTTACTGGAGAAGCCATAAGTCATATAGGACAAGTGTCTTTACCCGTCACATTAGGAGAGGAGCCCAAGACAAAGACGAAGATGATCACCTTCCTCATAGTGGATGCACCCTCCTCCTATAATATAATATTGGGTCGCCCGACGTTAACGGCCTTCGAAGCAGTTGCTTCTACTTACCACCTGAAGATAAAATTCCCGGTAGGAGAGGAAGTGGGACAAGTAAGAGGAAGTCAAAGTTCATCAAGAAAATGCTATGTGCAAGAGTTGAAGCAAGACAAAGGAAAAAATGGAGAAGATGGGGAGCGAGGAAGTAATAAGAGGAAACATGGACAGCCCGAGGAGGAGGAGCGGATAATCCCCGAGGAGGAATTCATGAGTATTGAGTAAGGTCACCCGGCGAAAATTACTCGCATTGGATCTAAGTTGGATCCCGAATTAAGGAAAATGGTGATTGACTGCTTAATAGCTAACGTGGATGTGTTCGCTTGGAATTCCTCTGAGTTAATTGGGGTAAAACCAGAGATTGCTGAGCATCATCTAAATGTTGATCCGGGTGCTCGGGCAATTAAACAGAAGAGAAGGCATTTCGGACCCGAGAAGGATGCCGTTATAGCTAAACAAGTGGAGGAGTTGTTGAAAGCAGGTCATATACGGGAGATTAGTTTCCCTACATGGCTCTAAATGTGGTTCTAGTACCTAAAACGGGAGACAAGTGGAGGATGTGTGTAGATTTTCGGGACGTGAACAAAGCGTGTCCCAAAGATTGTTACCCATTACCGAGGATTGATCAATTAGTGGATTCTACTGCGGGACATGAGCTGTTATGTCTTACGGATGCTTATCAGGGATATCATCAAATCCCCTTAGCCCGCGAGGATCAGTCCAAGGTCAGCTTTGTCACAGCGGGAGGAACTTTTTGTTATGTCGTTATGCCCTTCGGATTAAAAAATGCTGGGGCTACTTATCAGAGACTGATGGATAAGATGTTCAAAGATCAAATAGGACGGAACGTGGAGGTTTATGTGGATGACGTCCTGATCAAAAGCAAGAAGGCCCAAAATCTGATAGAGGATATGGAGGAAGTCTTTGCCACTTTAAGAAAATTTGGCATGAAGTTAAATCCTGCCAAATGTACCTTCGGAATTCATAGTGGAAAATTCTTGGGGTACATGGTGACAGAGAGAGGTGTGGAAGCTAACCCTGAGAAAATCCGAGCAATCCAAGAAATGAACCCTCCTCGGACCCTGAACGAAGTGCAAAGGTTAGCAGGAAGAATAGCAGCGCTTAGTCGATTCATATCTAGATCGGCTGACAGGAGTTTGCCTTTCTTTAAGGCCTTAAGGCGAGGAATCCAGTTTGAATGGGACGATCAGTGCCAGAGGGCTTTCGAAGATTTGAAAGAATATCTAGCTCAGTTACCCTTGATGAATAAACCCGAACACAATGAGACCCTCCTCGTCTACTTGTCGGTAACCGAGGAAGTTATCAGCTCGGTGTTAATTCAAGAGAAATTTGGGCAGCAGCAACCGGTATATTATGTCAGCCGAGCTTTGCAAGGAGCCGAACAAAGATACCCAGAAATTGAAAAGTTAGCTTTGGCTCTGGTGATCACTGCAAGAAGACTTCGGCCTTATTTTCTATCTCACCCTATCATGGTGGTAACGAGCACTCCCATAGGAAGGCTCTTGTCAAAAGCTGAAATTTCAGGGAGGATGGTGAAATGGACCACAGAATTGAGCGAGTTCGATATTTCTTATCAGCCCCGGACTAGCATCAAGGCTCAGGCCTTATCTGATTTCTTGGTTGAAGTAACTCATACTCGCGAAGAAAAATATTGGAGCCTATTTGTAGATGGGTCATCTTCTCAGAAGGGAAGCGGGGCAGGAATTATACTGATCAGTCCAGAAGGAGAGGAAGTTTCCATAGCTATTCAGTTCGGTTTTCATTCCTCAAACAATGAAGCCGAATTCGAAGCTCTCCTCTCTGGTTTACAAGTGGCAATAGATGCCGGAGTTCAGAAAGTAAAAGTGTTCATGGATTCAATGCTGGTCGTACAGCAGGTAAATGGGGTATACAAGGTAAAAGAAGAAAAATTGAAAAAATATGTGGAGAAGGCTCAAGCATTAATGAATCAGTTCAATGAAGTACAATTGAAGCAAATACCACGAGAAGATAATAACCGAGCAGATTCGCTTGCAAAGTTGGCCAGCTCCATCCATGAGTGGAAGAATAGGAAAGTGCTGGTACAAGATCTTTTGGTCTCACACACAGCAATCAACAGTATAATGAATTTGGAGCCTTGTATCATATCTGATTGGCGGGAGCATATCATTAAATTCTTGAAAAATAGGGTGTTGCCGTTAGATCCAAAGGAAGCTGCTCGGGTGAAGAGAATGGAGAGGCGTTTTGTGTTAGCAGAGGGCAAATTGTTCAAAAGGGGATTTTCAGCTTCCTTCTTGCAATGCACATCAACGCAAGAAGGAGAACATTTACTAAAGGAAATTCACGAAGGCTGTTGTGGGAATCATTCGGGAAGTAATATGTTATATCAGAAAGCCCTTCGGGCAGGATATTATTGGCCCAGTATGAGAGAAAATGCCGAAGGAATTGTTAAAAAATGTAACAATTGCCAGAAACATGCAAATTTATCTCACATACCCGCAGAGGTCTTAAATAGCAGTATCACTTCCTGTCCCTTTGATCAATGGGGGATGGACATCGTCGGACCTTTTCCCCTTGCCACGGGGCAAAGAAAATTCCTCCTAGTAGCAGTGGAATACTTTACGAAATGGGTGGAAGCCGAGCCTTTAGCAAAAATAACTGAGGAGGAAGTCATCAAATTCTTATGGAGAAGCATAGTATGTCGGTTCGGAATACCGAGGAGAATTATTTCGGATAATGGAAGGCAATTTCAGGGAAAGAAAATACAGGAGTGGTGCGAAGAGATGAAATTAAGCAAATATTCACGTCAGTAGCCTATCCACAATCAAATGGACAAGTCGAAGTTATTAACCGTATTCTATTACATGGGATTAAGACGAAGCTGGAAGGGGCCCGAGGGGAATGTGTAAATGAACTACCTGGAGTCTTGTGGGCATATCGAACAACTCCTCGGGTATCTACAGGGGAAACTCCGTATAGTCTAGTATACGGTTCGGAGGCCCTCATTCCAGCAGAAATTGGGATTGAGTCTCTCCGCGTACAATGTTATGATCCAGAGCAGAACGAGGTTAAGAGAATGCAAGAGTTGGATGAGATTGATCAGCTAAGAGAACAGGCTGTAGCAAGAACAGAGCTATATAAAGTAAGGATTATCAACGCCTATAACCGAAGGGTTCGATCAAGAACATTTCAAGTTGGTGATTTAGTGTTACGAAGAACAAATCCTGCTGGTGAGGTGAAAAAGTTGGCACCCAAATGGGAAGGTCCTTACAAAATTAAGGAAGTAATCGGAAGAGGAGCATACAGGCTGGAAGATCATGAAGGTCGGAAATTGGTAAGACCTTGGAACATTCATAACTTGAAGAAATATTTTGTGTAATCTTTCTTTTTTGTTGTTTTATGAATTCAGCAGTAATAAAATGAAAATATTTGATTCATCGAGTTTGTTCGAAATTCTAATGGTTTACTCGTGGGATCGGGATGTTTGGTCCACGTTTAAGCGTTAAAGTATTATCGGTTTACTCGTGGGATTGGGATGTTTGGTCCACGTTTAAACATTGCATCATCATCGGTTTACTCGTGGGATCGGGATGTTTGGTCCACGTTTAAACGTTAAATCATCATCGGTTTACTCGTGGGATCGGGATGTTTGGTCCACGTTTTAAACCTAAAATTGCCTGAGGGTTTGTGCTCGGGGTAGCGAGCTGTTCGGAATTTTAGTTGTTTACTCGTGGGATCGGGATGTTTGGTCCACGTTTAAAACCTAAAATTGCGTAAGTGTTTGTGCTCGGGGTAGCGAGCTGTTCGGAATTTTAGTTGTTTACTCGTGGGATCGGGATGTTTGGTCCACGTTTTAAACCTAAAATTGCCTAAGTGTTTGTACTCGGGGTAGCGAGCTTGTTCGGAATTTTAGTTGTTTACTCGTGGGATCGGGATGTTTGGTCCACGTTTTAAACCTAAAATTGCCTAAGTGTTTGTGCTCGGGGTAGCGAGCTTGTTCGGAATTTAGTTGTTTACTCGTGGGATCGGGATGTTTGGTCCACGTTTTAAACCTAAAATTGCCTAAGTGTTTGTGCTCGGGGGTAGCGAGCTTGTTCGGAATTTTAGTTGTTTACTCGTGGGATCGGGATGTTTGGTCCACGTTTTAAACCTAAAATTGCCTAAGTGTTTGTGCTCGGGGTAGCGAGCCTGTTCGGAATTTTAGTTGTTTACTCGTGGGATCGGGATGTTTGGTCCACGTTTTAAACCTAAAATTGCCTAAGTGTTTGTGCTCGGGGTAGCGAGCTGTTCGGAATTTTAGTTGTTTACTCGTGGGATCGGGATGTTTGGTCCACGTTTTAAACCTAAAATTGCCTAAGTGTTTGTGCTCCGGGGTAGCGAGCTCGTTCGGAATTTTAGTTGTTTACTCGTGGCATCGGGATGTTTGGTCCACGTTTTAAACCTAAAATTGCCTAAGTGTTTGTGCTCGGGGTAGCGAGCTGTAGGCAATTTTAGTTGTTTACCTCGTGGGATCGGGATGTTTGGTCCACGTTTTAAACCTAAAATTGCCTAAGTGTTTGTGCTCGGGGTAGCGAGCTTTGTTCGCAATTTTAGTTGTTTACTCGTGGGATCGGGATGTTTGGTCCACGTTTTAAACCTAAAATTGCCTAAGTGTTTGTGCTCGGGGTAGCGAGCTGTAGGCAATTTTAGTTGTTTACTCGTGGGATCGGGATGTTTGGTCCACGTTTTAAACCTAAAATTGCCTAAGTGTTTGTGCTCGGGGTAGCAAGCTTTGTTCGGAATTTTAGTTGTTTACTCGTGGGATCGGGATGTTTGGTCCACGTTTTAAACCTAAAATTGCCTAAGTGTTTGTGCTCGGGATAAGGAGCTGTTCGGAATTTTAATAAATGATTTCATTAATAAACGAAAAAGAAATACAAGAAAGGGTAAAAATTATACTCTATGGCTGGAATAACTCCTCGGGGAGGCTCTCCAGAGCAGCATTAACATCAAGGAAATCTTTGGAAGCTCCTTCGGGCGGATAGCCCTGAGATCCAAATTGATTGACACATGCTTCAAAGCCATGATCAAAGAACTTGTAAGCATGGTCGGCCACCATACTGCTATACTCTGGAGACTTCAAAAACTCAGTTTTCTTCTAGAGCCATAGTTCTTCCGCACGAGCAGCTGTGGAAGATTTCTCTTGAGCCAGCTTCTCGGAGACAGCTTGATGTTGCTCAGCCAGGGATTTATACTGCTCTGACAAAGTAGAGTTAGCATCTTCCAGAGCAGCAAACTTTGTCCGCTCCTCTGCCAGGACCTGCTCCGCATTGTCCCGAGCTGATACCAGGGCCGAGTGCCGCTCCTCCAAAAGGCTCACTGTTTTCTTCAACTCCTCACCCATACCCTCTAACTGCCGGATGCGCTTCTGATTTTGCCCATCAGCCAATCGAACTGAATGAAAGCGAGTGAAAAGTTCACCCGCCATCATGTGGGCCTGCATCAGATCGTATATAAATAACAAATGAAGGTATTGAAAAAGGACAAACGAAGCAAATTAAGGGGTATAAACATTCACCTGAGTAAAGGAGGAGGAGAAATCATTCACCAAGTTGCTGAAAGCCAGCTCCCCGAGGTATTTTTGATCAGCAGGGTTGGGGGTATAGCACAACATGGAATGGGAGGCTTTGGGATCGGGTTTTTTCACTAGTGGAACAGTGGGGGAGTAAGTCCACGAGGGGATATGGTATCTCGAGGAAGGCCGGGAGACACCAAGAGCGGGTTGAGAGGAGGCTCGAGGTTCGGAAGGGATGAGGGAAGAAGAAGTTTTCTTAGTAGGAGGTGCTTGAGGCGAAGAACTTGGACCTTCGGGAGTAGTCTTTCTCTTGCGATGAAGAGCATGAGTCTTCTCAGGTGAAGCCTTCTCCTCAGAAGGAGTCAAAATCTCAATAGAAGGGGGAAGTGCAGGAGTAGCAGCAGCCTTAGAAGTTTGGCCTTTTTGGCTCTTCTCCCTCAGCTTCTCGGCTATCATTGCCTTCATCATTTTTGTTTCTGAAAAGAGCAGAGAAATATTAGTCCGAACATGATAAGTTAAAAGTAAAACGAAGAAGATTACTTGGAAAACACTCACCGAGGGGCATGTTCAAGGATACACCCTTGGGGCTCAATTGGAACAAGTATAGCAGTCTGTCGTCAATCAGCTCCATCAAATTAAAACACTGATCGCCAAGTGCACGACGAACCGACAAATACGGTTCCTCCTCAAGGTGACCCTTGATCGATTTCCCCCTCGGGAGATTTTCCCTCCACTCCATAGGGCAATCCCAAGGCTGGAGGGGACGAGCAAAGAAGTAAGAGTTTTTCCAATTTTTTATAGACGAGGGGTATTTTTTGAGGAAGCCAACCCCTATCCTTGAGGAAAAGTAAAAAAGCCCGATCTCTTTCTTGTTCAGTTGGAAGAAACAATGAAAAAGCTCGGGAGTAGGGGTAAAACCCAGATAAGAAAGAACTATGAAGAATCCTGCTAATAACCTATAGCTATTGGGAAATAATTGACTAAGGGAAACGCAGAAGTAGGAGGCCACTTCAATAAAGAAAGAAGGGACGGGAAAACGGAGCCCTCCTCGGAGTTGGTCTATATAGAAAGGAAAATACCCCTTAGGGGGTAAGTGGGGACGAGATCCAGAAGGGGGAGCAATAATAGAAGTCCCCTCAGAAATCCCCCATTTAGTTCGGATATTGATGAGTTGCTGAGGCAATTTAACCTCAGACTCGAAGATCTCGAACCAAGGAACCTTGGCTTTAACTAAATCTCGCTCCGTAGCACGTTTCTGCTCTTGTTTATGAGCAGCCGACGCAGCAGAAGAGCTTAGGGTTTTGTCACTATCAAAAGAGGAAGAGGCTTGAGGAGAGGGGCTAAGAGCATCTCCTTCGGTAAACCTATCTATAGCTTGCAATGAAGAATCGGCTGAGGAAGAAACCATACTTAGGTGATTAAAAAGAAGGGAACTGGTGAGACAAGTTGTTCGACCGTCTGGTGCTAGCTCGGAAGCAAAATGCAGTAAAGTAAAAACAAATGAAGAAAATGGAGGGGTATTTATAGCGGGGACCATGTGAACAGTCATTTAATCCTTACCGTCCAAAAATAAGGGAATGGACGATTATAAAGCAGCCTCGGGAAACGAAACATCGCGCGGCATTTAAAATATCTTTAAAATATTTGGGCGGGAAAAAAGGGCGGCAAAAATATCCCGAGCAGGTCAAGTTTGGGATTTTACCCGAAGACAATAAAACAAGACTTCAAAGGTCTCGTCTTGCTTTACTTTAGGGGGGTGAGGTGATGTCATATGACATATTGACCTCCTCGGGTAAAATCCCTCAAGGGCCGAACAAAGACATATACCGAACATAGTGCACCGAACGGAAAGCACCGAGCAGGGTTTTACCGAACAGCTGTAACCCTCCTCGGTTTTCTGGTCAAAGATTAGCGGAAGACCCGGGAATAACTAACAAATTAACCGGCGTGAATGAACGTGCAATAATGGGGCGCGGATTTCTCGGACGTGTTGGGCTCCAGTTAAGCCACGATCAGAGGACATCGTGTTCCGGATCTCCCGCGAGTCAATCACTAGGAATAGTCCTATAAATACCCGCGGATGTCATCACAGAAGGGGTTGGATTTTGCTGGGCAAAAAGACTCCGAAGATAGCAAACTTGAGTCTGTTCGGTCTTTTTTATAATTTCTATAACAGTAGTCGTGTAAGTCATTGAATAATTTTTTCTGGTGTCCAGATCATCTTGTAAATCATCAATATTTATAGTGGAGCTTTATACTGGACTAGGTCCCGTGGTTTTTCTCTCAATTTGAGGGTTTTCCACGTAAAAAATCTTGGTGTATTCCTTTTATTTTTCGTAAACATTTAATTCTACCAAACACGTATAATCATTATTTCACACTACGTATGTATCCATACATATAACTAGGAAAATGAAGAGGAGAAAAGGGGAAAGGTTAAATGGACTCCCATTTAAAATGCGAAAAAAAAAATGTGGATAATTAATTGAACCTAGACAAATAAATGAAGGATGAAATATTAAAGGTGATTGTTATATATGAAAATAACACATTATATACATACATGATGATCGTTTTAAATTCCAATGAAGAGTCATGATGGACAAAAATATGATAAATGCATGTCAGATAAAATTATTACTTACACTTTCATTTTCTTTAATAAAAGAGAGGAGCCGATGGTTTGTGGGGAGGGGGTGGGGGTGAGTTTTTTAAAAATTATTGAGTTTTCCTCTACAATTCCTCTCTACCCTTTGTTCTTTAATTTTCTCTCCAGCAGACATTTCCTCTTCCCATTTATTTTGGTTTTTGCTATATTCTTGTACAATAAACATTGTAATTCATCAAGATTATAGTGAAACTTATAATGGGCTAGGTCCATGTTTTTTTCCTCCAATTTAAGAGATTTTACGTAATAACTGTTGCGGCATACGTATTTGTGCAGGAGAGCAGCCTGCCTTTAATTGAGGAATAACCCTGATTCAAAGAAGATTTTTTTGGAGAGTTAGGAGGTTGGAATGTGCGCCGTTCTTCGCACGCATCCCTCGTACAACCGCTTTTAAGGAATTAGTTTTGCTGTTTTTTTTCCGGAAAATCCTTATCTTAAATGGGAATGATGTGCATCATATACATTTAAATGTTATATATATGCCAGGAGTAACACTCTTAGTGTATGATAGAATTTCCCTGTTTTTTCAACGGTGAAATTTATATTTTTTTTGATCAAAATTAATTGTGAATTGTTCACGCAATCCATTGTAAACACATACAAATATGTTTAAATGCTCCTTTTCAGAACATATTCAGCCGGATTTCAAAATTGAGACTAGATAAAGTTGAATGTTCAAATAAGTTGACTTTGGATCAATAAATGAAATCTTTTTTTTACTTTTGCATGCATCGGCCAATAACAAATGACTTAGAATTTATAAGATTTTTAATTATATACTTCAATTTTTGTTAAAGTCATCTCAATCATGGTATATTAATTTTTAATTATTTACCTCAAATCACTCGCCCTAAAAAATTCAAAATTCACTTCTAAAACTTTTGATAGAAAAATTAGAAAATGTCGAAGCCCAGCTAACAATGCTTGCTTATATGAACCAGGAGATATCGACCTCCCCTCCCATAGTATAAAGAATGTAATAAAAGAATTTAGAAAATCTTGGTAAGAATTATTTTGGAAAATTTAAATTCCAACAAAATTTGACACGTGTCGCGTGTTTTTGCTTGTGGTACATATACAAAATAAAGTGTTTTCCCATATGGTGGTCAGATCACTTCAAATATAATCGGAGAAGGAAAATATAACTTCCAATGGAAAAGATATTTTGACTCAAAATTGAATAACCTTTCACAATTATATATCGTTAAGTAATACAAATAGATTGGGGCAAATATTTATATGAAGAGGGTTTTGTAAAGATCAAGAGACATAAATATATATATATATATATTTATATGTATATGTTTGTATGTGTGTTGGTGTTTGTGGTCATAATAAGACTGATTGAACCCAAGAACAGAAGGCAAATTATAATTTTATATATGTGGTGGTAATAAGATGACCATGTACGTATTAGCTGACTCATTTCAATTATAAATATATGTTCATTCTCTAGGGTTAAGTATTTCACACAACACCATTCAATACACTCTCATAAGCCGTCATCACACTAGCACTGGTGTCGGGCTTGTAGATTTGGTCAGGTTGGTTGGACTCGCGGATCACATCATACATAATGATTTCGCTGTTATCAGTAATTCCTTTCGTGCATTAATATTTATGATATTTGCATGATGCGCAATCGATTTGTTTCTGTTTATTTTTCGCTGTGTTTGGATCTGACGCCGAGGTACGAAAACCCAACACACGCCACATTTTGTGAACAGGTGGATATGGTGAGGCTCGGATACTCAATACATATCATATTTAGATATCGAATGAGAAGACATACAACTAGCATTGAACAAGTTACCTGAAGATATCAAGATTCACAGGATCGGCCTTCTGAACTTCGACGAGAATGAAATCCGTCAATGGAAACGAATTGTTCCCACATCCCATCAAAACGTTTTGAATCTTGAATATGCTGAGAAACATGTGGAGTCTTTGTATCTTGAGTGGATCAACGAAGAACAGGAAGATGTGGTCCCTAGTTGTCCCACGTTCCCAAATCTTGAAGTTCCAAGACAAAGACTGGATCTCATTGCTGTGAAACTTCCTTGTAGAAATGATGGGAACTGGTCCAGGGATATTGCTAGACTTCACTTACAGATTTCAGCAGCTCGTTTAGCGGCCTCTTATAAAGGCCTTTACCCTGTTCACCTTGTTTTCGTATCATTTTGCTTCCCTACACCAAACTTGTTTCCCAGCAAGGATCTCGTAACACGTGAAGGTAACACTTGGTTATACAAACCAAATATGGATGCAATAAGAGAAAAGCTTCGGCTCCCAATCGGATCTTGTGAGCTGGCACTACCTCTCGGAGCCATAGGTATTTGCAGTACACTTCTTTTAACAGATAAGGGTTACGCAGGGTAAAAGGCAACGAGAGGCTTACGCTACAATCTTGCATTCGGCTCATGTATAAGTGTGTGGAGCCATAGCTGCCGCACAGAGTATCTGTTGGATTAGTAAAAATTTTATTATTGGGTTAATAATTAAGAGCCCAATAATTATGTTTTATTTTGTTAATGAGAACAAAATTATGGTAAGTTAATTATGAATAATCAATTAGAATAAAGAAATCTTGAGAAATTGAGACACTTATGGTTTGTTTATAATGAGATACAAATCAATAGAGTGTAGTTAAGTAGAAAAGATGGGTGCCCCTCGCGCGCCGTCAGTCCATCCGCTCCGCTCCGCTCGACTCGCCTCGCCCGTGTCGCTGCCGCGAAGGCAGTCCTATCCTTTTACTACTCGGATTTCTGAAAAAAACTTTTCATCTACCTGACTTTTCATATTCTGCTGAGTATTAAGTTTGAGACTTTTCACCTACCTGCAGAATTGATGTCAGATTTAAGTGAGACTGAAATCCGTATATTACTCTGATGTTAAGTGTTGAGACTTTTCATCTACCCCACTAACATACATTTAATTATCTTAACCTTTGGAGAGGTCTGCTGCTCAGCTATATAAGCTGCACCAGCTCTATGTTTTGTTCATTCCGAAAACAGCCTTCATTCATACATTGCATACTGTTTGAGAGTACTGCACACTACTAGTGTTCGAAGGAGTCTGCTCGGAGTTTTGCTTCAATCCGAACAGAGGTGATTGGGCGTTGTACCTTGGAACTCACTTGTCCAGGAGGCCAGAAGCTAAGGCGGGCAAATTTGAGTTTACGGGCACACGGCTTGCTGTGGCATCGTCCAGAATTGTTCCAGTTTCCTGTTGTGCAAATTTCGAATAGCATTTATATACTACTGCTCTAAGTTTACAATATATTTTATTTTTCGATTACAATTGTAATATGATTATAGTTAAGTTATCAAATAACTTGTGGGATCTAGGAGGGACTTGGTGATTCTTGTCGATGAAACTGTTAGGGAACTATGACTGCTGTCATGATCTTGCGGAAGTTGCAGGAGCCATAAGGGACAGGAAAAATAATGCACGCACAAAAATAGAGGCACAAAGATTTACGTGGTTCGGCAAAACTCGCCTACGTCCACGGAGCACACACACTTCACTATATCAAATATGAAGGGATTACAAGAGGAGTACAAACTCACACCTCTCGGAGAAGGAGAAAACTTGCTCAACTCAACTCAAAATCTCTCTACACTTTTTTTTATTCTCTCTCAAAGCTCACTATACTTTGATTGTGTTGTGTTTACAAATGAGCAATTCATGCCATTTTATAGCCCAAAAACTTGGTGTGAAACCAAGAACAAATATGGTGTGGAATGAAGAGTTTAGTCATCATTTTGCTTTCAAATTGTAGGCTTCAAACTTGGCATGATCTTTGAATTCAAACTTGATGGATTTTTCAAAGTTGGTGGATGTTCAAACTTAATTCTTGTTCAAACTTCAACAATCTCCCACTTGAAGGCTGATTACAATCTGTCTTCATACCTTGATCAGTGTTGTGCTCGACCTCGTCTTCATCCTTGAAGACCAACTGAAGTTGTACATAACTTCAGTTTGTCCATGGTGACAACCTTTGTTAACATATCCGCTGGATTCTTACTGCCATGGATTTTCTCGACTTTCAATACACCTTCCTCTAACAAGGATCTGATGAAGTGATAACGTAATCCAATGTGTTTTGTTCTTGAATGGAATGCTGAATTTTTCGCTAGATGAATCGCACTCTGACTGTCACTGTACAGTACATTCTTTACTTGATTGAATCCCAATTCTGTTAACAATCCTTGTAACCATATCATTTCCTTGCTAGCCTCAGTCACAGCTACATACTCAGCTTCTGTAGTTGATAGAGCTACAATTTTCTGTATCTGCGATATCCAACTAACTGCTGTGCTTCCCACTGTGAATACATAACCCGTAGTACTTCTTCTACGATCGATTTCGCCAGCAAAGTCTGCATCTACGTAGCCTTGGATTTCTGTTTCTCCCTTTCCAAATACTAAACATTTATCTTTAGTACCTCGTAGATACCTCATGATCCATTTAACCGCTTGCCAGTGGGTCTTTCCAGGATTTGACATAAATATGCTAACAGCTCCCACTGCATGGCCAATATCTGGTCTTGTACAGACCATGGCATACATAAGACTTCCAATGGCTGATGCATAGGGAACCTGAGCCATGAAGTTTCTCTTATCATCTGTCTTCGGAGACTGATCTTTGGATAACTTGAAGTGACTGCCCAAGGGCGTACTTACTTCCTTAGCATCACTCATGTTGAACCTGTTCAACACACGGTTGATGTACTCAGCCTGAGATAACTGCAATGTACCTTTTTGCTTATCTCTGCTGATCCGCATCCCAAGAATCTGTAAAAACCCGGATTCGAGGTCATCCAACATTGGAGGTAATTGTGGCAAGTTAAACTCTTTAACTAAAATTAGATTGGATTAGAGTTGAACTAGAACTCTAATTAATTTAAATAAAATAACTAAGAGTTTTGTGGGTGTCCAATTCTTGTTAGATGATGTCCCACTTCTCCTAAAATTCTAGTCAAGAGTTGCACATCACCAAGGAGTCCAACTTAATTAAACCACTCTCGGTTTTATGTCAAATAAACCGAAAGAAATCAGCAAAGGAAGTGCGTGCATCAACTTGTGTTTTGGCCAGATTTCCGTCTTCGTTCATGGCACGATTTTGGCTCGATTTGGTAAGATTTGTTCCCTCAATTTGGAAGACTCCAAGCCAAGTTAAACACCTACTTGGACACTCCTTAACCAAGCCAAAACTCCTTCTTGATAGCAGCATATCAGTGGAGAGAAAGTGTCCAAATCTATCCAACATGATCCCGTTGTCTCAGCTTTTAACTCGCGTGGATTCGATCCAAGTCACATCTAATTGCAACCCATTAACCAAGGGTCCAAGCCACTACTAACCAAGAGATCTTCACCAAGCTAGAACCACAGAACCTCTCACCATAGTCTGAGAAAGATCCAAACAAAGAGAGGCAGCAGCTCGAGGATTCCTTCCTTGAGTAGGAGTCTGCAGATTGTGTTTATCTAAACCAAGAGTCCCTTCACCCCTAAGATGCACGTTTTGCCTCTATAAAAGCAAGGGTTTGGCACCTCTTTCAATCACCAATTCACCTTCAACCAGCATCAAACAACCAAAGCATTCTGACCACCAAACCAGAAGCAGAAACCATCGAAATTCTGCACCAGCAACAGATTTCGATTCTGAATTACTTTCGCACCTCTTTCAAAGGCTGTTTCATCGTGTTGTGTCGTCAAACCAAACCGTGAGTTGATCCCATAATCTGTCCAAGTAACCCAGGAAGGTTTAACCATCGAACCAAGCCAAGTCCGGACCAAAAACCATCGAGTTTTCAAGACCTGTTCTGCCAGCAAGAGAGTTCTGTTTATGTTGGGTTTTGGACAGAAACATTGAGTCGTTTTTATCCCAACTTTGAACCATCGAGTTTACCAGAAACCTTGTCCATAAGATCCTCTGTTTGTGTGTGAAATCTGAGCAGAGTTCAAGCAAGAACCATCGAGTTCTAACCATCATACCACCAGCATAACAATCTGTAACCAAGTCGACCAAGTGGTGTGTTTCTGTTCCTTATTCGAAGCTTTCCCGTAGCAGTTGTCCATCGTGATTCCAGAAGTGATTCAAGGGTTGAATCACGGTCCTTCTCGTGTTGTTCAAGATCCAAGGAGATAAGAATTCAAGTGTGTTATACCTCGATTACTCAAACACGCATCCAAGCACTGTAAGTGGGCTTTTGCTATAATTATTCGTTTCGTTTTCTAAAATTATATAAGTATGTTTTGAAATTCCAATCGATATGTATTATGTTGAAATTATGAAAGTATTATTTTGTAAGCACGCTAAACTCGAAATCTAATTGGATTTGGATCCCCATGACCCTGATGCGGTGGGATGTAACCGCTAAAAGAACCTTATACGGTGGTAATCCGTTGTTTCTGGATTATCCAGACCCTTTATTCGTGGGTTAGCCGATGTTATGACCTCATCTCTAGGAGGGTTAAGTCTAGAGACTGATATCAGTACCAAGAAGAGAGTAGAATGCTTTACTGTGCTTAAGTATATGAAAATTATGAAACGATATGTTATGTCATGGCTCGTAAGGGCAACCAAGTATGTTAAGATACATTCATATCGGTTTATGCAAGTTTTATGATCCAAGTTTATGAAAATTATATGTATGTATGATATCGATTGTCCCCCACTTGCTGAGTGTTTTCCAAAGCACTCAACCCCTTACTCTACATCCCCAGATAAAGCTGAAGAAGAATTAGAGCAAGAAGAAGAGCACCAATTCTGGGGTTGGTGAATCAAGTCCGCTGCGTAGTTCAAGATTTTATGTTTTAAAGTTTTTTTCAAGTTTTAAGACAATTTTATTTATTCAGTTGTTAAGTTTTAGTTTCGCGTTTTTAATTCAGTTGTAAAGACAATGATTTCTTTATTTATGGAATATAGACTGGTTTTCAGTTATTATGATATTATGAGGCTTATTGGTTTCCTAGTTGTATGGAAATCAATGCCAGTGTTATTGACCCCGGTCTCGGGGCGTGACATTTTAGTGGTATCAGAGCTAGCCAGGTTCCATAATCCCGCTGGGAAAAGAATTCTAGTTGATAAAAATACTAGAAGAGAAATCCCGGTCGAAATAGACTAACTGGTGAAATAAATACAGTTGGGGAAAAATATCGATTCACGATAATTACGATAATCAGAAGTCCAATCTGATTGATCACGTGAATACGAATTTTTCGACTTTTAAAAATTTTTAGTTTCTGATTTTTTAAAAATATTTCGAAAAATTTTAAAGGAATTTCGGAAATTCAAAAATCAGAAAATTCGAAACCCTAGCTCCTCGCCGCCGCCGCCGATTGCCGCCGCGATAACCTTCGACCAGTGTATCATTGGAACCGCCTTGTCCATTCGACCCTACTGTCCAAGTGTCATGTCGATCGGATTTGGTTTGCCCGATCAATTCCTCATTCGAAGCTCAAGAACCCTAACCCCCAAATTATTTCGTTTTCCCGATTTACAGATCGTACTTTGATCGTTTTTGAAATTAAAAATTTTCGTGAGATCTTCCAAGCAATTCGATCATTAGCCCTCTGCCAATTTCAGATTTCAAGCTTCGATTAGGGATTAATTCGAAACCCCTATTATTTCGAATTTTAGAACCCTAATTTTCGAATTTAAAAAAAAAAAAAAAAAAAAAAAATTTCCAGATTGCAAAAAAATCGAAGATTTATGCTCTTAAATTTTCATCCTTGTTTTAAAATAAATTTTGTCAAGTATTTAATTCCGTGTTTGGGTTTAGGTGATGACAACCCGAGCGCAATCTGCCCAGATTCTCAGTATGGAGCAAGAAATGGAGAAGCTCAAGGAAGCTAATTCGGAACTACATGAGCTAGTAGACCACCTACAGGGCGACGTTCATAGACTCGGTTACTATCACCATCAAGCCGAAGAGCAGCTTGAGGGAACTAAGGAAGAAGTAACTAGACTAGACGGACTCCATAGGACTGCAGAGGAAAAATGTGTAGTCCAAAGACAGCAGCTTGATCAAATGGCTGATCATATTCTCTCACTTCAAAATACGAACCATCGACTGACTATAAGAAGCAATGGTTACTGGGGTATAGTCACTCATCTCCTGAATGTCAACAGTGATCTAAGGGAAGCCAATGATCACATGAGAAACATCCTGGATGTTGTCGATTCAGATGAGGATTCAGACGAAGACCCTGAAGAAGAACCCATGCAGGAAGATGTCGTAGAAGAAGTAGAAAGTGGAGAAGTTATAGATCCATAGTTCTTAGAAGCTTGTTTAGGAGTTTTGTTTTCGTTTTATTTCGATATTCAGCATTTTCCTTTTCAGTAGTTGTGATAAACATTTTTCCTAGTGATTAATAAAATTATCATTTTGTTTATCATGTCTTCTTTACCTTTCCGCTATCATTTTATCTTCTGCGCAAAGATTTTAGATCTTTATATATTGTAGGAAATGGACGGACGTCCTACTCGCAACAATCGTAATCCCAACTATGCTGTTCCTCCCAACTCTAATGAGGAGAGAAATACTGGAAATCAGAATCCTCCACCTGCACCGCCACAACCCCCGAGGGTGGGACTGAGTCATGAGGACTTGGCAGCTATAGCCACCATTGTGGCCACGACACTTCAAGGTTTGAATAACCCTACTGCTAATCAGCCACATCCACAGCCAGCACATCCGCAAGGTGTAAAGTACCACTATGAATCGTTGCGGAAAAACAGAGTTCCAACCTTTGATGGTAACTCAGACTCGGAGGTGGCCCAGAACTGGCTGAAGCAAATAGAGAACCACCATAGACTGTTGGAAGTGCCGGAGAATATCAAGGTGAAAGTTACCACGTCTTTTCTCATCGACCAAGCTGGAAAGTGGTGGGAAAACGTGTCACCGTTAATGCAAGAAACAGGACCAGTTACATGGCAAAGGTTTCGAAGTACCTTTCTAAAGCAGTACTTTCCAACTGCGGTCCAGAACCAGAAGCTGCGGGAGTTTGAAAACCTGACGCAGACTACAGATATGACAGTGGTAGATTATACCGCGAAGTTCAACTCGCTGGGAACATACGCACCGAGCATAATGGCAGACGAGTCTCTTAAACTGCATCGCTTCAGGATCGGACTGAACAGTCGAATCCAATCCGCCCTTGCGATTTTCGAAACCGCAAATTTTGGAGATCTGATGGGAGCAGCCATCAGGGCTGAAGCAGACATTAAGCGTCGCGAGGAAGAGTTTAAACGCAAGCGACCCCCCACCAATCAGCATACCTCTAGTAATCAAAACTTCAAGAGGCCTAGTCCGTCCAGCAACCAGCAAAGGGGACCCATGGTAGGCCCAACTCAACAGAGGTACCCTAAGTGTTCAAACTGTGGATTCAACCATCTAGGGGAATGTCTCAGAGGAAAAGGTGCATGTTTCCGATGTGGGAAGACAGGCCACCGAATTGCGGAGTGTCCCGAACCTGATATGAGGGGGACGACTGTAAGGAATAACGGCCCTCCTAGTAAACCAAATGGGACTAAGCCGAACGCCAGAGTGTTTGCTATAACGCGAGATGAGGCCGAGGACGCAAACGACGTAGTGGCAGGTACCATTTATTTAAACGAATTACCTGCATATACATTGTTTGATTGTGGTGCCACGCACTCGTTTATATCTAAGAGGTTTACTAAGAAACTAGCCCTTAAGCCTGAACGGCTTAGTGAACCATATAACGTAGCAACACCAGCCAATAAGACCCTTATAGCACATAGCATACATCGAGATTGTAATCTTAGTATTAATGAAATCAAGTTTAATGCTGAGCTAATTCAACTCAAAATGGTGGATTTTGATGTTATATTGGGAATGGATTGGCTATCCAAACATCATGGAGTAGTAGACTGCCGTAACAAGAATGTTAAACTACGGACTCCAGACGAGAAGGAGATCGTATACCACGGCAAAACTAAGGAACGAAAATTCCTACTGACGGCAGCCCAAACCTGGAAAGCCGTAAAGAAAGGTGAAGAAGTTTACCTAGCTACAATAAGCGAAGTAAAAGAGGAAGATGAACCCAGGATAGAAGACATAGCCGTTGTACAAGAATTTCCGGATGTCTTTCCTGAAGAGCTACCCGGTACAGTTCCAAACCGAGAATTGGAATTTGAGATTAATTTGGTACCAGGCGCTGCAACCAGTCTCAAAGGCACCGTACCGAATGGCTCCAGCCGAACTGAAGGAACTTAAGGAACAACTGCAGGAGTTATTGGACAAGAGACAAATCAGACCAAGTGTATCCCCATGGGGAGCTCCAGTGTTGTTTGTAAAGAAGAAAGACGGGAGCATGAGATTGTGCATCGACTACAGAGAGCTGAATAAGATCACAATCAAGAACAAGTACCCTCTCCCAAGGATAGATGACCTATTCGATCAACTCAAAGGAGCTAAAGTCTTTTCTAAGCTCGATCTAAGGTCAGGTTATCATCAACTAAAGATAAAAGCAGAGGACGTGCCGAAAACCGCATTTAGAACACGGTATGGGCATTACGAGTTCACGGTGATGCCATTTGGCTTAACAAACGCGCCAGCCGTATTCATGGATTTAATGAATCGTGTATTCAAGCCATTCCTGGACGACTTTGTAGTAGTGTTCATCGACGACATACTCATTTACTCGTCGAGCAATGAAGAACACGAACGACACCTTCGTCTTACGCTCCAGACACTAAGAGAGAAAGAACTCTACGCCAAGTTTAACAAATGTGAATTTTGGCTAGAAAGCGTATCTTTCTTAGGACACATCATATCAAAAGAAGGCGTGTCAGTGGATCCTAAAAAGGTAGAGGCAGTTTTAGATTGGCCTAGACCAACGACAGTGACTGAAATCCGAAGCTTCTTGGGATTAGCTGGTTACTACCGGAAGTTTGTCGAAGGATTTTCGTCAATAGCAGTACCTCTTACCAGGCTCACACAAAAGAACGCAAAGTTCATATGGAGTGAAGAATGTGAGAAGAGCTTTGAGACTTTAAAGGAAAAACTCTCATCGGCACCCGTACTGGTATTACCAACTGAAGACATGAGTTTCACTATTTATAGTGATGCATCTAAAGAAGGACTAGGATGTGTACTCATGCAGGAAGGAAGAGTGATTGCTTATGCTTCAAGACAGCTCAAGCCCCATGAGCAAAACTACCCTACGCATGACCTCGAATTAGCCGCAGTAGTGTTCGCCTTGAAGATTTGGAGACACTATCTGTATGGCGCTAAGTGCGAAGTGTTCACGGACCATCAAAGCCTCAAGTACTTGTTCACTCATAAGGAACTCAACATGAGGCAGAGACGATGGATCGAACTTCTAAAAGACTACGACCTCACTATTAGCTATCACCCCGGCAAGGCAAACAAAGTAGCAGATGCTTTGAGCCGGAAAGGCAAAGGGAAATAATCTTAGCTACGGTCTCAGCCCAACCTTGTCTTCGAGAGACCATCAAGCTAAGCCAAGATCAAGATCCGAGCCTAACCAAGCTAAAAGAACAAGTCAGGGAGAAGGAAATTACTGACTTCGAGATCGATAACAAGGGAATTCTGTGGATGAAAGGACGATTGTGCGTGCCAAATGTGAATAACATAAGACAAGAAATAATGTCTGAAGCGCACAAGTCAAAGTTTTCAGTCCACCCTGGGAGTACAAAGATGTACAAGGATCTGAAGGAAAGTTTTTGGTGGAACGCAATGAAAAAGGACGTAGCTGAATTTGTTGCCCGATGCTTAGTATGTCAGCAAGTGAAAGCTGAGCATCAGAGACCCGGAGGACTTCTTCAACCTCTGGAAATCCCGGAATGGAAATGGGATCACATCTCCATGGATTTTGTCGTGGGACTACCAAAGTCAAAGCAGAGCCATGACGGAATATGGGTAATTGTTGACAGACTAACCAAGTCAGCACACTTCCTACCAGTCCGCATGAATTACAACTTGGATAAGTTGGCAACACTATATATGGACAATATAGTGAGATTGCATGGAGTCCCAGTAAGCATCCTATCCGACAGAGATCCTAGATTCGTGTCGCGTTTCTGGAAAAGCTTTCAGCAAGCTATGGGAAGTAAGGTAACTCTTAGCACGGCTTATCACCCACAAACTGATGGCCAGACGGAGAGGACAATCCAAACCCTCGAAGACATGCTAAGAGCTTGCGTATTAGACTTCACAGCAAATTGGAGCGAGCTGTTATCGCTAGTCGAGTTTGCTTACAATAACAGCTACCATAGTAGCATTGGGATGGCGCCATACGAAGCAATCTATGGGCGCAAATGCCGATCACCCTTATACTGGGATGAAGTAGGAGAAAGAGCTATCACCGGACCGGAGTTAGTACAAGCTACTACTGACAAGATAGCCATCATCAGAGATAGACTTAAGACAGCCCAGGACCGACAGAAAAGTTGGGCTGATCTGAAAAGGAGACCCGTGGATATAGAGATTGGTGAGAAAGTCTATGTAAAGATTTCACCAATGAAAGGGGTAATCAGATTTGACAAAAGAGGAAAATTGAATCCAAGATACGTGGGACCATTTGAAGTTCTAGAAAAGGTGGGAACGCTAGCATACAAAATAGCACTACCGCCAAATCTGTCGAGGATTCACAATGTCTTCCACGTATCACAACTAAGGAAATACATTGCTGACCCAAGCCACGTACTTGAAGCAGAACCCCTAGTAACTCAAGGGAATTTGGACGAAACCTTGAAATACGAAGAAATTCCAATCCGTATTCTGGATACCAAGGATCAAGTTCTGAGAAGAAGGACCATTCCTTACGTTAAGGTCCAATGGTCAAACCATACGGAAAGAGAAGCTACTTGGGAAATGAAAGAATCAATGCGGGAGAAATACCCCTATCTTTTCCAAAATCAAGTTGACTCGAGTTTCGAGGACGAAACTTCCAATAAGGAGGGAGGGATGTAAAAACCCGGATTCGAGGTCATCCAACATTGGAGGTAATTGTGGCAAGTTAACTCTTTAACTAAAATTAGATTGGATTAGAGTTGAACTAGAACTCTAATTAATTTAAATAAAATAACTAAGAGTTTTGTGGGTGTCCAATTCTTGTTAGATGATGTCCCACTTCTCCTAAAATTCTAGTCAAGAGTTGCACATCACCAAGGAGTCCAACTTAATTAAACCACTCTCGGTTTTATGTCAAATAAACCGAAAGAAATCAGCAAAGGAAGTGCGTGCATCAACTTGTGTTTTGGCCAGATTTCCGTCTTCGTTCATGGCACGATTTTGGCTCGATTTGGTAAGATTTGTTCCCTCAATTTGGAAGACTCCAAGCCAAGTTAAACACCTACTTGGACACTCCTTAACCAAGCCAAAACTCCTTCTTGATAGCAGCATATCAGTGGAGAGAAAGTGTCCAAATCTATCCAACATGATCCCGTTGTCTCAGCTTTTAACTCGCGTGGATTCGATCCAAGTCACATCTAATTGCAACCCATTAACCAAGGGTCCAAGCCACTACTAACCAAGAGACTTTCACCAAGCTAGAACCACAGAACCTCTCACCATAGTCTGAGAAAGATCCAAACAAAGAGAGGCAGCAGCTCGAGGATTCCTTCCTTGAGTAGGAGTCTGCAGATTGTGTTTATCTAAACCAAGAGTCCCTTCACCCCTAAGATGCACGTTTTGCCTCTATAAAAGCAAGGGTTTGGCACCTCTTTCAATCACCAATTCACCTTCAACCAGCATCAAACAACCAAAGCATTCTGACCACCAAACCAGAAGCAGAAACCATCGAAATTCTGCACCAGCAACAGATTTCGATTCTGAATTACTTTCGCACCTCTTTCAAAGGCTGTTTCATCGTGTTGTGTCGTCAAACCAAACCGTGAGTTGATCCCATAATCTGTCCAAGTAACCCAGGAAGGTTTAACCATCGAACCAAGCCAAGTCCGGACCAAAACCATCGAGTTTTCAAGACCTGTTCTGCCAGCAAGAGAGTTCTGTTTATGTTGGGTTTTGGACAGAAACATTGAGTCGTTTTTATCCCAACTTTGAACCATCGAGTTTACCAGAAACCTTGTCCATAAGATCCTCTGTTTGTGTGTGAAATCTGAGCAGAGTTCAAGCAAGAACCATCGAGTTCTAACCATCATACCACCAGCATAACAATCTGTAACCAAGTCGACCAAGTGGTGTGTTTCTGTTCCTTATTCGAAGCTTTCCCGTAGCAGTTGTCCATCGTGATTCCAGAAGTGATTCAAGGGTTGAATCACGGTCCTTCTCGTGTTGTTCAAGATCCAAGGAGATAAGAATTCAAGTGTGTTATACCTCGATTACTCAAACATGCATCCAAGCACTGTAAGTGGGCTTTTGCTATAATTATTCGTTTCGTTTTCTAAAATTATATAAGTATGTTTTGAAATTCCAATCGATATGTATTATGTTGAAATTATGAAAGTATTATTTTGTAAGCACGCTAAACTCGAAATCTAATTGGATTTGGATCCCCATGACCCTGATGCGGTGGGATGTAACCGCTAAAAGAACCTTATACGGTGGTAATCCGTTGTTTCTGGATTATCCAGACCCTTTATTCGTGGGTTAGCCGATGTTATGACCTCATCTCTAGGAGGGTTAAGTCTAGAGACTGATATCAGTACCAAGAAGAGAGTAGAATGCTTTACTGTGCTTAAGTATATGAAAATTATGAAACGATATGTTATGTCATGGCTCGTAAGGGCAACCAAGTATGTTAAGATACATTCATATCGGTTTATGCAAGTTTTATGATCCAAGTTTATGAAAATTATATGTATGTATGATATCGATTGTCCCCCACTTGCTGAGTGTTTTCCAAAGCACTCAACCCCTTACTCTACATCCCCAGATAAAGCTGAAGAAGAATTAGAGCAAGAAGAAGAGCACCAATTCTGGGGTTGGTGAATCAAGTCCGCTGCGTAGTTCAAGATTTTATGTTTTAAAGTTTTTTTCAAGTTTTAAGACAATTTTATTTATTCAGTTGTTAAGTTTTAGTTTCGCGTTTTTAATTCAGTTGTAAAGACAATGATTTCTTTATTTATGGAATATAGACTGGTTTTCAGTTATTATGATAGTATGAGGCTTATTGGTTTCCTAGTTGTATGGAAATCAATGCCGGTGTTATTGACCCCGGTCTCGGGGCGTGACAGAATCTGTTTAGCTGGACCAAGATCTTTCATGTCAAACTCATTTGACAGTTGCATCTTCAACTTCTTGATCTCGTCCATGTCTGGTCCTGCTACCAACATATCATCGACATAAAGTAGCAAGATGATATAACTGGACTCATACTTCTTGTAGTAGCAACAATGATCAGCATTACACTTGTGGAATCCTTGCCTCTGCATGAAACCATCGAATTTCTTATACCATTGCCGAGGGGCTTGTTTTAGACCATACAAGCTCCTCCGAAGCCTACAGACTTTTCCCTTCCTATCTCTGAGAATCCTTCTGGTTGTTGCATATAGATCTCTTCATCCACATCACCGTGGAGAAAAGCAGTTTTCACATCCAGTTGTTCTAGGTGTAGTCCTTGAGCAGCAACAATGCTCAACACCGACCGAATAGTGGTTAGCTTCACTATTGGTGAAAATATGTCGGTGTAATCAATTCATTCTTTCTGTTGGAAACCTTTGACTACTAACCGGGCCTTGAATCTTCTTGATCCATCACTTTCTTCCTTCACACGATACACCCATTTGTTGTGAAGGGCTTTCTTTCCTTTTGGTAGCTTTGTTAGCTCCCAAGTGTTGTTGGAGATAAGAGACTTCATTTCATCTTTCATTGCAAACTCCCACTTGCCAGCATCCTCTGTCTGACATGCTTCATCGTAGCATTCAGGCTCTCCTCCATCTGTAAGCAATAGATAATTCATATACCTTCTGTTTGGTATATGAGGTCGAGATGATCTTCTCAATGTGGGAGGACACTGAACCTGCGGTTCACCATACTGCTCTCCACTGCTCTGTGTTTCGAGTTCCTCCGGATCTAAAATCGGATTTTCATGATGTGACATACTATTCTCTGGCACATCATCCTGCTCAACATAGACAGGATCACTCATTGACTCACGAGTGCTCGTTGTGTGTATGTCTTTGTACATAGCCTTTTCATTGAAGATAACATCCCTACTGCGGATTATCTTTTTGCTCTCATCATCCCATATGCGATATCCAAATTCATCATCGCCATAACCGATGAAGGTGCATTTCTTGGATTTGGGATCAAGCTTACTCCTGCTTTGATCACTGATATGTACAAATGCAGCACAACCGAAGACTTTAAGATGTGAGAGTTTTACTTCTTTTCCACTCCATACTTCTTCGGGTATCATGTGCTCTAATGGAACAGATGGCCCTCAGTTGATCAAGTAAGCTGCTGTATTGATTGCTTCTGACCAGAACTGCTTTGGTAGACCTGACTGTATACGCATACTTCGGGCTCTTTCAGTCAACGTTCGATTCATACGCTCAGCTACACCATTGTGTTGAGGCGTACTTGGCATGGTTCTCTCCATTCGGATCCCATGTTTGAAGCAGAATTTCTTGAATCTGGTTTCTGTGTATTCACCACCATTGTCTGTTCTGAGACATTTGATCTTAAGACTTGTCTCATTTTCAACCATAGCTTTCCATCTTTTGAAAGTATCAAATACTTCAGACTTCTGCCTTAGAAAGTAAACCCATACCTTCCGAGAGTGATCATCGATAAATGTCACGAAGTAATATTTTCCACCAATGGATGAGATAGTGGCTGGTCCCCAAACATCAGAGTGAACGAGTTCCAATTTTTCCTTCTTCGGTGTTCTGCCACTTGTCTGAAAACTGACCCTCTTTTGTTTGCCATATATGCAATCTTCACACATGTCAATTTCTATTGACTGGAGGGCTGGTAGTTTTCCCTTGGAATGCATAATCTTCATTCCTTTCTCACTCATGTGGCCGAGTCTCTAGTGCCACAGAGTAGGACTTTCTTTGTTTGCTGCAACTGCAATTGAACAGCGTGCTCCTCCTGTAATGTAAAGAGTACCACTCTTATTGCCTCGAGCAATTATCATTGCACCTTTTGAGATCTTCCAAGTATCACCGTGAAAGACTGTTGTATAACCTTCACTGGCCAACTGGCCAACTGAGATTAAGTTCTTTCTCAGATCGGGAATATGCCTAACATCCTTCAGCTCCCATACAGACCCGTTCAACTTAATCTTTATGATACCTTTGCCAACAATCTCGCAAGATTGTTCATTACCAAGGTAGACTTTACCAAGGCTTCCGGGGACATATTTCTCGAAGAGTTCTCTTCGCGAAGTAGCATGGAATGATGCTCCGGAGTCTAACACCCAAGACTCTTCCTTGCACTCTAAAGAGCATATTAATGCATCATCTCTAGAAGCAACGTTTGCTTCTGCCTTCGCCTCCTGATTTTTCGGTGCATTTTTGCACTGATTTTTATAATGTCCGGGTTGCCCGCATTTCCAACACTCGATAGTCTTTGAGTTCTGAGAATTAGGGGGATTCCTAGATTTGGACCTCATGTCCTTTGATCTTCCTCGGTAGTTTGATCTGCCGCGTCCATTTCCTCTGGTTCTTCCTCTTGATTCTATAGACAAAGCTGAAGAGGACGACGTCTCACTTGACGCTCTCCTTTGGATTTCTTCGCTAAGAACAAGATCACGAACATCGTCAAATTTTAATTTAGTGCTTCCCGACGAGCTACTCACTGCTGTGACCGTAGCATTCCAACTTTCAGGTAGAGAAGACAAAAGTATCAATGCTCGTACTTCATCATCAAATTCAATCTCAACTGAGCTCAGTTGAGTTGTAATTGTATTAAGCTCATTGAGATGTTGAGCCACTGATGCGCCTTCCGTCATCCGCAAGTTGAACAATCGTCTCATCAGGTGTACTTTATTTGAGGCTGACGGCTTTTCGTACATACTGGTGAGAGCCTTCATGAGACCTGCTGTGGTCTTTTCTTTTGCAATATTGAAAGCAACATTGCGGGATAATGTCAAGCGGATTACTCCAAGAGCTTGTCTATCGAGGATTTTTCAATCTTCATCTGACATTGTTTCTGGCTTCTTTTCTTCAAGAGGTTGATACAATTTTTTCTGATACAAATAGTCCTCTATTTGCATTTTCCAGAATCCAAAATCTGCACCATCGAACTTTTCGAGTTTTAGCTTCCCTTCGTCTGCGGCCATTGCTCCTGATACTTTGATGAAGTACTTGAATAGTACACGCTAAGTAAGCTCCCAGGAAAGAGAGAATCTCGATCTTTCCTAGACAGAGCTTCAAGATTCTCAGGAAAATTGGTGGGGTCACACCGGTCCCACTTAAATACCGATTTTCCTAGACAGAACCTCCTTAGTCAATACGTATTCGCCTACCACACCAAAGCTCTCTCCAGCAAAATGACCCTGGCTCTGATACCAGTTGTTAGGGAACTATGACTGCTGTCATGTTCTTGCGGAAGTTGCAGGAGCAATAATGGACAGGAAAAACAATGCAAGCACAAAGATTTACGTGGTTTGGCAAAACTCGCCTACGTCCACGGAGCGCACACACTTCACTATATCAAATATGAAGGGATTACAAGAGGAGTACAAACTCAGACCTCTCGGAGAAGGAGCAAACTTGCTCAACTCAACTCAAAATCTCTCTACACTTTTTTTTATTCTCTCTCAAAGCTCACTATACTTTGATTGTGTTGTGTTTACAAATGAGCAATTCTTGCCATTTTATAGCCCAAAAACTTGGTGTGAAACCAAGAACAAATATGGTGTGAAATGAAGAGTTTAGTCATCATTTTGCTTTCAAATTGTAGGCTTCAAACTTGGCATGATCTTTGAATTCAAACTTGATGGATTTTTCAAAGTTGGTGGATGTTCAAACTTAATTCTTGTTCAAACTTCAACAGAAACAATCAGTGACTACCACAGGAATGGACTTGAATTGGCCGGCTGGAAAGTCAGGACAATAGAAAGAATAAGAAATCCAGAAGCTGAGAAAGATGCCTATAATGAATGGAATTACAGCAAGTTCAAATTATGACAGCTTACAGATTATGACAAGATTATCTTCATTGATGCTGATTTGCTAGTCCTTCGAAACGTTGATTTCTTGTTTTGGATGCCAGAGATTTTGTTGCCAGGACACGACAATATGAGATAGAAAATAGCGAGAATGAAGAATGAAAAGGACACCATAATTTAGGTGGAAAGCTTTTAAAAATTATTATTTTCTCGGTGGGTTTTATTCTGCTAAATGCATCTCTTCGTTGGTGACAACATCAATAAGGAATGTTATCTCAAGGGATTTGGGGAACCAGACATGATCTCCTTTTGATAAGGAGGACAAAAATAATTAACTCTTCCCTTCAGGATGAGAAGAAACCAATACAAGAAACACATCACAAGCAGAATCACTAGATTAAAAGTGAGTTGATCCACCCCAGGACATAACGCAGTTGTGATCCTATATCGCTTTTGCGAAGTCGAGAGAATATGCTAATTTTTGAATACTTTTGGGCATGTGACTGCCTTGATTATAATGAACAAAGAATTAATAACAGCCGTTTGGGATGAATTTTCATTTAGCATCAGGCAAGCAAGACTCTGCGTCAGGATAATCATTAAGAATCAGATAATGCAATCAAATTACTCAGAAGAAGAAACAGAGACAAGGAAATGAAGATTTCTCGATGGGGAAATTCATCAGACAGCTTGAATTAATAATCTGAGTATTAGGTTGGATCATTGGAATGTTTATGGCTTCAAACTGAAATGTTTATGGTTTCAAACTGATTAATCTACTTTTGAAGAAAACAATCGATATATATTTATATATATATATTTATATATATATATATATATATATATATATATATATATATATATAATAAAAATAAGGACTTGATCAAAAAATGTCAAACAAAAATTTCTAGAAATTAAACATTTTTTTTTTATAAAAAAAAACTCAACCTTTAATTTTTCACACAAAAATTATATAATTAGATTGTATTGCTTTATACTTAATTAATTTGCTAAAAAAATTATTTTCATAATTATTCGAAAATATATATATTTAACAACCATGTATATATATTAAATTATTGTTTGTGAATTAAGTTAAGGAGAGTAATTTGATCAATATTTACAAATTTATCATAAATTGGATATTTTGTTATGAAAATGGGAAAGTGGATATACAAACGATTTTATCATGTTTTTAAATATTTTTTTCCAAAAAACAATTGAATGGAATTATGTTGCAATGCAACATTGACATTATGCAAATAGTGGGTTCCCAAAAAATGCTCCAGGAAAAAATAATGTTTCATTTGGATGAGAACATTTAATTTGATAAAAGATATAAAAATGTAATTTAAGTATCACCCAAAATAGATGTCAATTGAAATATTTCACAACTATTATTGAAAATTCTTAATTTGATACAAGTGTACTTGAAATGCACTTATGTCTTGTGGTGTATTTGGATCGAGGAATTTGAAGATGTGAATTTGAATATCATTTACTTTTTTGGATGAATTTTTATTTGGTGTATTTCAAATACATCTCCTTACTAATTTATGTAAATTTAATGATAAGTATGATGAATTTGAAATACACCTAAGATATGTGTCATTTCAAATCCAAGTTTCAAGACATTCTCAAATCAAAGTTTCCAGACATTCTCAAATCAAATCCTCCTTTCAAATGGAATTCATCTTCCAAACACAACCTTAAAGTAATATATTCAAATAAATCGAAAAATTTGAAATCCATCAATCCAAACGGAATTTAAAGGTTGGATGTCAACTCATACTCACTTAATGTGATGTAAAAATGCTAAATTCAAATTGTCTTCTATGATTCAAAAATATAAATTCAAAATTCACTATGATCGAAATAAATATTCAATTTCACATTTCCTCCACTTTCTCAACAAAATCCGACATCCGAGCTCGGAATGTGAACCAAATCATATATGCACAAAATATTATCTCAACTAGCGAAGAAAACATGTTATAGGCTTTCGTTTGGATGGAAATATTTGATGCATTTGGATTTTAAATCCTTAATACAAATACATTCAGCTAATTTTGAAATTCATGAATTTCAAATCCACAATCTTCAATTTTAAGGTATTTCCTTCGTTCCAAATGCAACTTATAGTTAATGAAGCCATTTAATGATGCTTACCTTACTTCTAATAGTTAATGAAACCATTTAATGATGCCTACCATATATTCTAAGTTCCTCAAAAAGACTTAGGAATCCACTGGTCACCTTGAATGAAATTTTGAACCGAGTACGAATCAATATGTTCTGTGGGAATCATGCTACTCCACGAAACTCGCTTAGATGTATTTGATCCAATCCCAGAATTCCCAAACTCGCCATAATATAATGTTTTCAATGCAAAGTCGCCACTCCAAGGCATCCATCCATCCGGTGTGATAAGAGCCTCTAATATACAACGAATAAAAACCGTCCTCGAATACTCCTTCCATGGCCTTCCGAGGAAATCCTTGTGCACACTCGGCTTACTGTCATACAAAGCCATGTATGCATCCGTACCGTTGATCACACAATTTTGAAAAACGAAGCCAGTTGATTGCGCCGGGTCGATTCTTCCATGGGCTGTCACGGCATTGTTCTCGCCTTTCTCGGGTTTGAGTTGTCGAGGGGCGACCAGGATGGAACAATTTCGGAAGAATGATGCTGAGTTTCCGAATATGAAGTCAACATTGCCTTGGATTCGACATGATTTGTAGTACTGGCGAAGCGAGTGAGCGTAAAGGGTGTCTTGATTGCCGATGAATTCACAGTTTTCGAGGATGGAGAGATCGCTGTCTGATCGGAAAGCTACTGCTTGATGAGCGTCAGGGCCCGCTGTATTTTGTATTGTGAGGCCGGTAGCCATGAATCCATCACCAACCACTCCTGTTCAATGTATTCCCATGTTATAGAACAAATTTCTACAGTTATATCTCATATTTTCAAATTTAAATACCGTGTTTATTACTAAAAAACCAAATATACCAACTTATTAATTCGTGTCTCGCACCATCTCACATACTAAATGCTATATAATTTAACCATATCACACAGAAGTACAATAATTTCTTCGCCAAATGCATATGAATCTACTCTCCTTCACAAAATTAGTTCCGAAAGATTTTGCAAGAATATAACTTTGAGTCTACTTACCAACTGTGGCGGAGTTGTAGGTGGACATTCCTGGCTGGCCCACGTTCAAGGAACCTGTAATTACCGTTTTGCCCATGCCATCACCCAAGAACACAACATTCTTTTTCTCCAATGGTACCCGAACCGTCTCCACGTAAACCCCGGTCTTGATCCATATAACAAACCGCTCGTCCGGCCCGGCACTAGCTGGGGCTGCATTCACCGCATCCTGAATCAAGTTGTAATCGCACGCGCCGCTGTCCTTGCAGACAGTCACATCCGCCTTGAGCTCATGTGGCACTGCACCGGCCACCTCGGGTCCTGAAGAATCTGATCCGGGTTCCCAGAATCCGTCGCGCTCAGTCTTGGGTGGGGCCCAAGAACTAATTTTGTCCCCGAAAACATCATAATTCACCATCATTCCCAGCGCATTGCTGGTGGACAAGATTAAAGAAGAATTAAAGAACGCCATCGTACTGCCCACTAGGGACGTGTCATTCACGTACTTGAGAGCCGACCAGCAGTCGTAATGGTACACCAACGCGGCGCTCATCCATGCGCGCGCGTCCTTGATCTTGCCACGCGGCAGAGCTTCGCCCGCCAGATTCATCCGGTATTCTGAGTAACGCAACAGCTCCAGACACGTTTTGGCGGCATTAGACCTGTTTTGGTTATCTGAGGACATGCCCAGGATATTCTGGACCATACCTCGACCGTTCTCAAGATATTGCGAGGTGACCCACATTGCGGATTGGATTACCTGCAACATGGTAGCATTCGCGGGCACGTTATTTGACTGGGACAGCCAGGATTCACATGTTGGTGGATCACGTGAGGCCTTGCAGGCCTCGTGAACTATATGGTCAGAAGGTGAGCTGTCGGTGTAAGGCGGGGGAGACGATGGCTTCCGGATGCGGTGGTTGTGGTGGCGGGCCGAGGAGAGTGAGAAAAATAGAATAAGTAACAGAATTGTTAAAGTAAGAAGCGTCGCCATTGTAATGAAGAAGAATTTCAAATTCCGAAATTTTCTAGAATTGTTTGTGACGGGGTTTGGTATGTGTGAAGGTGGGGATTTTATAGGTTTTCTGTGCTGCATCGCTTTCAATTAGGCCGAGATTCTATAAAAAATTAAGATGCGGACAATAATGAGGCAAATCAAAGAAATATACAAATCCACTGATATCTGTATCGATCGATTATGGGGGTATTAATTAATGATGTAAGCAGCAAATGGGCATAACTTTTAAGAAAAGATGGTCAGATTGATCGGACCATTTTGGATGCTTTTGTCTTAACTACCTATGGACAGTACCCCATTTTGGAGGATAGTGATTGGAAGAGGGAATTGATTGGAAGTGGAGTCACGGGTTTGGAAAGGTCTGATAGGAGGAGTGGCCACTGAGAGAATGGAAAGAGTAAGTGGGTGGCGGTGCAAATTTATGAGTGATGGAGTGGGAGAAAGAGGTGGGTTTTGTAGTGTGTGTGTGTGTAATTTGGTTGGCATGGTTGGCTGGTGGGGTTTCGATATGGAGAGAAAACAACGTGGAGAGGGCTTGACCTACCTAGGAGTGTGATAGAAGATGAGGTTAACAATGAGCAAAGAAATATATTTGGATCTAACAATCCATGTGAGGGTAGCAACATTTTAGCTTTTTAATCCAAACCCGGTGGTGGGTGGAAATTGTTGACTAATTAAAAAGTAGAATATGCATTATTGGAAAATTAAGCCACCATCTCTCGACATAACATGACTACAGTGCCCCCATGGGCATAAACGAATTGTTAAGGATTGAGGTGACGTGGGGTGACACCTTCGACTCAAATCTCGTGTGGGGTGAATTTCCACTAAAATATTGTGGGGTTTGTTCAGTAGTGAATGCACAGGAGTGAATGCACGTGAATGTAACTGTCCCCTCAAAATAATATGTATTATACATGTTTACTACAATCATACAGACCATGGTCCCTTGGCCTATTGGTGAGGGTTGGACTTTTAAATCCTTCAACCCAACTTCGATTCTTGTTGAAAACTTTCTGGCTTATTTTTTAGCAAGAAACTTTTTTGCTTTCTCTCTCTCCACTCTCATAATCCTGCCATCTGTGCATGTCTCTCGATTTACAATTTGTTTGATCAAAGGGGGTTTCTCCTTTGAGATTGACTTTAAAAAAAAAAACATGACCACAGTAAATAAAAATTATTTTTTTAATAGTAAGCATGAACCAATCTTGTCAAATTGCAGAAATCACATATACTGACTATTTACTGAATTTTCGGATAATAGTTGATATCATGTCACCACCATTAGTTAAGTATATGCATTTGTAGGTGTTGAATCAATAATCAATATTACTTATAGCTGATCGAATTAGGTAGGGTTATAAAACTATGACGATTGACAGAATTGGACAAAAGATAAAATTTCTAAAAATTAATACTATTTTTTTAAATTAAAAAAAATTGCAACCAAGGTGGCTATGCTCCTGTGCATTTGCATATAATATTAAGCAATATCTTATAGTTTAATATGTAGTTTGTGTCTATCACATTGACTTTAATAAATATATATTGAATATAAATTGTAATGTATGGGATCCAATACAACTAAATTAGAACTCAAAAAACAGAGATATGAGTTTTTTTTTTCACGCTTGGGGAGAGTGGTCTAGAACCCTTTTTTTGGAGAGACCCAAACAATTAAACAGTGAAAAGAACTATTAAGATTGTGTTCTTTTAAGTGACATCAATATATTAATGAATCGTTGAGAAAATATTTTCTCAAAAATTTATTAGGTTTCTATGTTGAATAAGGAAAAAAAGAAGGGTAAATTTCGGGTAGATATCAGGAAGATAAAGTTTTTTCGACCCAATTCACCACATTGTTTTGAGTCTAACGGTGCATGCAATTTATATGCACCGCTTGTTTTACATGCACCGCTCGAAACAAGCAGTGCACTAAAAATACCACTTCTATTTCATTCATCAATGTTACACCACCACCTCCTCCTCCCTTACCCCCACTGTTGGAATCGAAGAGTGGGGAAATGAGATTACTTGGCTACTTTAGCTTTTTAAAATGAGTTTGCAAAATAAAAGAGTTTGCGCTTGCGGAATGCTTAAGTCAATCGATAAATAAAATAAAATAAGAAGTAAACAAATAAATAAATGCGTAATGAAATAAAAGCGGTAAATGACAAGGATATTTGTTATAGAAGTTCGGCGATGAATCGCCTACGCTCCTCTTCCCGGTTCGATAACCTCCAACCGGGGTTCCACTAGAGCGAAAAAGATCTTGGCCTTGAGGGCTCCAAGTTAGCCACAACACACTCTTCCCGAGTACACAAAGCTCTTCACGAGCACAACACTCTTCACGAGTACACAAAGCTCTTCACGAGCTACCAACACTCTCCACGAGTCTTCTTGGCTTTAAGGGCTCCAAGGATAGCCACAACACATGCACCAACTATACTTGTTGATGACTTTACAATTTCCAACTTGCTTTGGTGTTGGAGGACCTTACAACAACTCAACAAACACCTTCACGGTGTACCAACACGAAGAAAATAAGATTCTATCAAAAAGAAAGAATTACAAACTCCAATACAACAACAATGTATGGAGATTGCAAAGCTATTCAAAATTTGAATGACCAAAGCTTTGTAGAAGTTTGTAGGCTTGTTTCTTGTCTTCAAAATGCTCCAAAGCATCAATATTTATAGTGTAGGAGGCCCCCTAGGCTCCTACTAGCCGTGCTACATATAAGGCTGAAATCACTCCTCGATCGCCTCGGACATCGCCTTGGGCGATCTCCATTGCCACGTTCTAACGTTCAAATATGGCCCAGATCGCCGTAGGCGTTCCTTGCATCGCCTGGGGCGATAGCCCTTTGAAAATTTGTCGTAGGTAAGTTTCTGGATCGCCTGGGTGACCAGGACATCGCCTGGCGCGCAGCGTGCTATCGCCTGGGTCGATGGTGCACGGCGTTGGCACGCATGGCTCGGATCGCCTGAGGTGATGGCCCGGATCGCCTGAGGTGATCTGCCAGATTTCAACACTCTCAAACTTTGCACTATTCGACCATCTTAAGCTCATTTCTGGGAAATGGGGTAAACATGAAAGTTGTATCCCTTCCTCTTATCTAGGTGTGGACAAAATTATTGCATTTCATTAAGGTATGAAGAAGTTACGCCCCAAATGCTACAGCCGCTCAAACCTTGCTACAATCTGCACTTGTTATGACTTCCATGCCATTTTGCTCCATGATGCAATCCGAATTGGACTGAGATGTTTGAATATGAAATCTAGCATATTGGGTTGGCTTTCCAACCTCTTTGGATTCACATTATTCGGAGCATTGAGCCAAGAGATATAATCAAAACATTGCACTGCGCTCCAATTGGCTTCTATACGAATTTGCCCACCAACGGACCATTGGTTTGTGGGTCTTCATCCCATCATAAGAAATTGTTCCAACTTCATTCCACACATGTTGAACACTTAATTTGGTTGTTCATAGATCTCATTCCTTCTCGTCCAAGCTCAATAGATTCCTTGATAAAAATCATTGCTTGTCCTATGAACTCACATATGTTATTGTATAACTTGGGTTCTCTTCCATTGGTCTTCCCAACCAATTTATCAATCTAAACCATGTACACTAAGTAGACATATTAGTACAACAGATGCAAGTTTTGTTGATCATCAAAAGCCATAAATAATTCGGAGATAAATTAAGCATTAAACTCAAAAATGAATTTAAGGCTCAACACCCACCTCTGTCAACTACTCGATCACCTCCACCTTCACCCCCTCCTCCTTCATCGCCTCCAACATCACATCATCCACCATCCTTTCACTTTCTCAACAATATGATGGGCTAACCGGTTTCGAACCATCCCGGAACCGGTAAAAAACCGATTCGGGGCAGTTCCATGCATTCAAACCGGTAAGCACCACCGGTTCCGGTGCTACCGAAAATGGTAAGTTTCGAAAAAATTAAAAACATGTCAGCAAGGCAACGGCTATAAACGTTTGGCAACGGCTCTTTAGCCATTGCCAAACGTTCACATTTTAAAAAAAAAAATTATAAATTGGTGTGTTGTGCTTTGTAAATCCTCACAATTCATTCTTGCAAAGTTGTATACTTCAATCTCATATTTTTCTCTCCATCAATCTACATTTTATTATATAATAATGACATCTTCATCTAGCAGCGGCGCTGATCGTAGCCGGGGTCGCAGTCGGGGTCTCGTCTCGGGTAGTCTATCACTTAGTTCTTCTTCGGCAATGAATTTACATGTGCCAATTCCTGAGTTAAATGAAAAATATGATTTTTTCGCTGACCTCAATGTTGGTGATTCATCTATGAATGTCGAACCGCAACAACCCGAACAACCTGCCGAACCTTTTGCTGCCCAAGCCCAAGAGAGACAACAAGTGGAGTCATCCGGAGCCACTACAACAGCGAGTAGACAACCGACTCATGCCAAAAGAAGTAGATATGAGATCACTTTGAACTCGCTCAAAAAGAAGGTACTAATTATCCGTTGCAATATGTAAATTATGTAAGATACAATTCATATAAATTTGGTGGTTCCAATGGAGGCACCGGAACATTTTAAAAACACTTGGTAAAAAAAGATAATTTTGATGAGACAACATTACAACCATTAGGTAGAGAAGCAACACAAGCACAAATTAATGTTCTCACTAGCACGGATTTTATTTTAACTGCTGAAATTAACCTTAGGTCACTTGTTAGATATGCGATTTGTAATGCCTCGATATGAAGTTAACATGTTTGCTATGACTATTGCGTAATTATGTGATAACTACGGTATGACGTGGACTCAAGTTCGAGTTGAACCGAGTATGATAAGTGTATAATATATGTTAAGTAACATATATGGAAAGTAGTGACCTGACATGTTAAGTTTGGAACATGGTTAACCATTGGAATAACATTGGTGTATTATGTGGACATGACTTGATGAGCTAGTCAAGAGAAGAAAATGAGTGGATTGCATATGATTTGCTTTGCATTTGGGAGAGATGTTCCATGCATTTGCATGACAATTTGGTTTGTCATTATATCAAGTGGTTTCAGCTAGAACAAAACACATACTACACCACATCTCACCTAAAAATCTCTACACAAGCCCCTCTCAAACCCTTACTTGCTCTTGGACTCTTGTCTTGGAATTAAGCTTGGAATCACAAGGCTTGTGAACTAGAAGTGGATTCTAGTGGGTTGTGTATGCTATTGGTAATACTTCAATTTACACATGATATAAATGAAAAAAATTGAGTTGTTTAGTTAAGGAAACATACTCATATGATGTTATTCTCTGCCTTTATCATGTTGTGATAGAAGGAATGAAGTTGGAAGAATTACACCATGAAGATAAGCTCAAAATCGCCATGGTCTGAAAAATTCAGACATCGGCGATCGATCGCTAGCCTTGTGCCGATCGATCGCCAATGCAGAGTAAAATTATAAGGCGGTGAAATGCTTGGTGATCGATCGATGAAATATAGCGATTGATCGTCAGTGAACAGAACATTTTGGCGATCGATCGCGATGAACAGAAAATATTGGCGATCGATCGCTAGGGTTTGTATGTTGCAAAATGTTAGATTTTTGTGGAATTTGATGAAGCTTATTTTGACATGATACATTGTTAGTATTCGTGTAGCATTATCACAGGGGACAGGACAACGAGGCGGTTAAACATTAACGCCTGAACTTATATATTTTGTATCGCGCGACAGGTACGTGTAGACGTATGAGTATTGAGTTATGATTATGTGATGTTGCTTCTATATGTTAAGAGTTAGATATATGATTGTTGGAATCATGTTGGTATACATTGATGTTGTTGAGACATATAGTTGATGCCATGAGATGTATGCTATTGTTGAGCATGTGCTTTGGCATGAGAGGTATGCTCTTGTTGAGAATATGTTATGGTTGTTATAACGTGTGAGGACGGCGATATGATATGTGCTGCTAATATGGGACTGACATATTGAGCTAAGAGACATATCATATATGTCCAGTTATAACATGATGATGAATTAGACATGTCATGACATATTTGCATATTGTGATGCATGATACAGAACAATCACAGTTGAGGTTTTACGATCGTTATTTATCGTATGAAGTTTTCTTATTGATATAGAGCTGAGATGGTTGTCTATCAATACTCGTGTTGTGTGATTGTTTAGGGACTCATAGTCGTGGGAAAACGGGATTGTGAGTCGACTTCTGCTGTGAGCTGAACCACTGTTAGGACTTGAACATATTAGCTTGTTCATCTGTACATGTGATTTTTTATATGCCACGATGTTGTTAATGTTGTAATAACTGATATAGTAAAACTCTTAATCAGTGTGTGTTAGTACTTAATCCCGACTCATAAATATATAATGATTTGATACATAACGGATTAAGTTGTAAGGACACACACTATTAGATATGAACTACCTTTTATACAAGTTGAACGTGCTGGTTTTATTGAATTTGCTTCGTCTATACAACATTTAAACATATTTCTATGCACACACTAAAAAGAAATTGTATGGACGTATTTGTTGAATATAGAAATACATTGTTTGAACATCTTTCTAGTTTGCTTTGTAGGGTTAGCTTAACAACCGATATTTGGACAAATGTAAATTCGGAATCATATCTTGTTGTCACTAGTCATTGGATGATAATTGGTGTATGCAAAAAACGGATTTTGTCTTTAAATGAGTTAGATTGTGCACATACTAGTTATGTAATTGCTAAATATATATTCAGCACTTGTAGACATTATGGAATTCAGGATAAGGTATTTTCAACCACATTAGACAATGCTTCGAATAACAATGTTGCGATGCGTGATTTAAATATCTATCTGAAACCAATGATTGATGGTGTTTTTTTCATGTTAGATGTGCATGTCATGTTATTAATTTGGCTGTTAAAGTTGGTTATGTGGGCAATCACTCAGCATGTATTGAGAAAATGAAATGCTGCGCTAAATGGTTACGCATGAGCCGTGTTAAGCGTGATTGTAAACAATTATGTTTATCTAATGGTTTAAAGCATCTTCTTTTTCCATCACCAATAGAAACTAGGTGGAATTCGTTGTACAATATGTTGAATGTTATGTTACCTTACAAAGATATTTTAACTCCATTTTATATCAAATGCCTGATAGCAATGAAAGTATTTATTTGACTGATGATGATTGAGAATTTGTTGAAAATTGTGTATCATTGTTAGGTACTTTCAAAGAAGAGACAGAACGCTTCTCCGGTATTACTTATCAAACTTTCGTTTATTTTCTTCCTTTAGTATTTAACATGTTTGATAAGTTTATAGAATTTAGAGATGACTATGACTTGCATGCTTTTGTTAGTGCAATGGAAAATAAATTTATAAATTATTGGAAACAAATCACACACATGCACTGCATCGCAACATTGCTAGATCCTAGTTAATGTGTATCTTCATTTGAGATATTTTTTGAATACTATGCTAATTTTTTTGGGAATGTTATTGACTATCAAAAGACGTTTACAATGTAATCTCTCCAAAATATGTTTCACTTGTATTATAATCAACAGGCAAGTGAATCATCGCAACAAATGGATGTTGAAGAACAACCCCAAGCTCAATCTAAAGGTGTGGGCATCAATTTGCTTAGGATGTTGGGCAGGAAAAAACTTAAGGGAAAATGACATTCTATTAGCACGTCGACTGAGTTGCAAATTTATATGAATTATCAATTTCTAACCGAAGACAACTTCGATGTCTTACAATGGTGGAAGACAAATTCAGAACAATTCTCTATCTTAGCCAAAATGGCTAGAGACGTGTATGCGGTTCAAGCTTCAAGCATCGGTTTTGGTTCATTTGGCCTACAAATCTCACAATTGTGTTTATGATTGATGTTAAATTTAGGCAAAAGATTAAGAGACATTAGTCTTTGTAAGAATTTATAATTCACATGTCCTAATTTACCATGTCACAGATTTAAAGACTCACAAGAATAATATTAGCCACATTGGCAACGGTTATTATATTATTTTTGCTTTTACTAGCCTCATATGTTGCATTAACATCAACATCAACCTCTACACTAGACTTTGCCTTAGGAGCTAAAGTCAATACAGTCATCTTGAAGAGGTTATTAGCCAAGTAGCCTTTTCCCATGAACATACCACCCTTGGACAGAATGACTTTGTCGGATTCAAACACTAACCGAAAGCCTTTCTTGCTCAGCACTGCTCGCGATATGAGATTCTTCCGGATCTCTGGCACGTGGAGCACCTTGGTAAGAGTCAACTCTTTGCCGGAAGTCATTTTTAGAACAATCGTCTCTTTGCCTTCAACTTTTGAGACTGCTGAATTTCCCATGTAGCAGTGCTCAACATTTACCAGTTGATAGGTTTTGAACATCCATTTGTTGGTGCATATGTGGCGAGTAGCCCCAGTGTCCACCCATCATTCCTTTGAATTCCCATCAACAAGGTTCACCTCTGGCACCATTGCAGTCAGATACATGTCATCCGTGTCTGAGCTGAGGTTGTCCTCAACAATGTGGGCATGAACATGCCTCTTACATTTTCCTCTGTTTGGGACTGCCTTCCTTTTACACTCACTGATTTGGCGTTGTGTGCGGTACTTGACTTTAAGGTTAGGTTTACAGCACACGTAACAGTCTCCGGTGAACCTCCTATTATAAGTATCTCCTTTGGAATCAAAACTGTGTGTACGCGTGTTCCCGTGGGAGCTGTCCCCAACTTCAACCACGTTGGCCTTGGAAATCATTCCAATTGATTTCTTGTCAACTTTTCGGTTATCTTGCTCGATGTGCAGTCTCCTGATAAGGTCCTCAAGACTCATCGTCTTTCACTTGTGCTTCAGGAGCTCTTGAAGTCCTTCCAAGATGGTGGTAATTTTTCAATCATCATCGCCACTTGGAGGGCATCATTTAGCCACATACCTTCGACAGCAAGTTATTTGATATATCAGCTGCAGCTCTTCTCATTGCTCAACAACGCTCTTGCCATCTGCCATTCGATAGTCATGGAATCGTCCGACTACAAATTTCTTTGCGCATGATTCGTCAACTTTGTACTTCATTTCTAACGATTCCAAAGATCCTTCGCAGTTTCTTTGGGGGAATACACATTGAAAAGCGCATCGTATAGAGAATTCAGTACATAGTTACGACAGAGGTAGTTGGCACTAAGCCACAATTCGACTATTACAGCAGATTGGGAATCCTCTTTGTCCTCCACTGGTTTCTCCTCTTTGAGAAACCTGGTCAAGTTCAAGGTGGTCAAGAAGAACATCATTTTCTGCTGCCAACGTTTAAAGTTGGAACCTTTGAACTTTTTCGGTTTCGCAAATTGAGAGAACGGCATTGGGTTTCTCAGAACTGGCATAACGACATCAGCGCCGCTAGCTTTCACCACTGGAATCTCAGTATTCTCAGCATTTCGTTTGGAATCTGGTCAGCTATAAGCTAAAACAGAACACAAACAATACATCACAGATAATATCAAACTAGTTTTAAAAACAATTTTATAAATCATTTGATTGTGCATTAATTAAAAATTCAACAATTTTCTAATTAGCAAAGTAGGATTATTCCAACTGATTCATTCCAAAACATTGAAGAACAAAAATAAAAAAAATAAGATATTTGAGTTTACGACTATTGGAACTGTTTATCTAAATTTACGGGTTTAATCAGTTTAAAAAATTGCTGATTGAAAATATATTATACTGAATATAAAAACAGTACACTGAGAGCAACCAATAAATAGAAATACAAAAAAAAAAACCATTAAACTTACAGCAGTAGTGATAAATTGGAGAAATCTAAAACAGCAAGAATCTGGAAACGATTCTGGACGAGGCCACAGCAAGTCGTGTGCCCATAAACTCAGATTTGCTCGCCTAAGCTTCGGGCCTCCTGGACAAGTGAGTTCCAAGGTACAACGTCCGATCACCACTGTTCAGAATGAAGCAGAACTCTGAACAGACTATTTCGAACACTAGTAGTGTGCAGTACTCTCAAACAATATGATATGAAGAATGTTTTCGGATTGAAGAAAACTTAGAGCTGGAGAAGCTTATATAGCTAAGCATCAGACCTCTCCAAATGTCTCAGAAATTAAGTGTAATGTTTAGTATACGGATTTAAGTCTAACACTTAAATCTGAAATCAATTATGCAGGTATGTGAAAAGTCTCAAACTTAATACTTACCAGAATATGAAAAGTCAGGCAGATGAAAAGTCGTTTTAGAAATCCGAGTAGTAAAAAGATAGTGCTGCCTTGGCGGCGAGGCGAGGCGAGCGGAGCAGACAAACGGACAGCGCGCAAATGGCACTCATCTTTTATACTTAACTACACTCTATTGATTTGTTTCTCATTATAAACAAACCATATGTGTCTCAAAATTTCAATGTGATATTTCTTTAGCCTAATTGACTATTCATTATTAACTTACCATAATTTTGTTCTATTAAACCCAACAATTATTTATAATTATTTATTAATCACAACAAAATTATGAGAATAAAGTCACAAGTCATTTTTTTTATTATCATCTCTTAATTTGATAATATAATGAATACTTATATTTTTGAGCGATTTCGTTAATTAATCAAAGATATGATTACTTTTTTTAAAACAACATTTCGTCCAGAAGAATGACGACGGTCGCAATCACCACCAAGCCGCTGGCCGCAGCCTAACGCATGTGGCTGGCGACGACTTACCACAGCCTATGTTTTGACTGGCTGCTGCCTCCCCAAACCTATCCGCTTGTCGTCCGGAGCCGCCACCATAACCGTAATTTCCAGCCCAAATGATTAATTACCAAGCATCAAATTCACCCAACAATCAAACATAACACCAAAATTAACAACAAAAAAAAAACATTGACTACCATGGTTCTGTTCGTATTGTGAACTGAACCGAAAAAAAAAAAATTACTTCTTTTCGTTACCCCACGATTTTATCTTTGATTACAATTTAATCTTTTGAAATATTAATTGCAATATTTGGTTTTTCAAATATTTAAGGGGAACAGCAGGTTTACATTACAAAAAGTTATAAATCCATGGAATTTGTTGGAAGAATATATTTTTAAAAATTAAAATTTTGTCTGAGATATCAATGATAAAATAAAAAACAGAATATGCGCACATCCAATTATTTTTAAATAAATAAATTACCACCATACTTTTCACCACAGAAGTTGATTTTTTTCATTTTAATCCAAGTAGCGTTTAACGGGTAAAGACAACAAACCAAATTCTTTAAACAACTGGACTTGATGGGCTAAAATTTCAAAACTTAATCAACAAAAACTGGCTTATAGATTACGGCCTCAAACGATAATAATATAAATAATATTATAAATATTTGGTGGGCTGCGCCAGGCCATGGTAATAGTGCAACACCAAGGCGACGCATGAAAGCCCAGGCAGCAAGCTACCTTAGTGGGCCTTCTCCCTAGAAAAATAAATTTAATATCGTGTGGGCCATTGGCCCACATATCAGATATTAAACTGATAAGAACAGATACTACACTTGATCTTAGCCAAAAGGCCGAGAAAGGTATGAACTTCTCAATTGTCGGGCTTTCGGTTTTATAGTCAATTTTTATCTCTCCTACTGCATATCTATCGATGTGGGAATCTATGTTGCCTGTTCCAACCTCGTTTCTCTACTACTGCTCGCATCACAGTTCAACGGATCCTTCATACAGTTCATAATTAAAACCCCACAAGTTAATTTCTTTTTCTTTTTCTTTTTCTTTTTCTTTTTCTTTTTCTAAAAGAGTAGTTGTGGTATGTAAAATTATCAAATTAATTAAAGACCTTCAGGGAGCTTAGATTTGAAGCTACATTACTTTATTTTTCATATTTCAAATTAAATTGAAACCAAATCTATGAAAACTTGAAATAAATTTGAAATTCGAACTTACGGTCGCTGATTATAATTAAAATAGTATATAGCATACTTGAACAAGGTTTTTCTCCTTATGTACTCAGTAATTTAATTTTTCATGCATACAGGTACAGTTAATTAGTGCCCCTTCGTAAGGCTAAGTTTTTACCATAAAAAGTATGCGGAAAGTAGAAGTTTCGAATAGAAGAGAAAATTATGTGTTTTTAATTAATTGACCAAAAAAAACTATATTTATGAAAATAAGTTAATTTTTGTTTATATAAGTAATCTGACAACTTTCATATATATATATATATATATATATATATATATATATATATATATATATATATATATATATATATTGGGCATGATTACCATTTCCTTATTTGGAATGACTTATATTCTAACATAGATTTTATGTCATTGCATTCAAATTTGGTCTAATTATAACAAATTGATCACTAATTTAAAGGATTAGTTAAAGAATTTTGACTTAAATAATCCATGATTCGAAATAAATATAAAGGTCCATAATTCAGGAGTTGTTCTAAATTTATCTGTAAATTTATAACCAAATAGTGTTATTTATACTCATTTTTAGTTAAATGCAAACCATCTTTAATTTCTGTATAAATTAAAATGTTACTAGTGCTTAAGACTCTAAAAAAATCTGGATTCATTTTTTATCATTACATCCAAAATTCCTCCCTGCGATAAAAGCTTGTTCCACAACAACATTTGACACTGGGCAAGCTAATATCTTATTTGGTATGATGGATAAAATCGGGAAAATTTGTATCTTTTGTGACCACCACAACAAGATATCAAATTGATGCTCGCTATCTGCCTCACTGAAATCAAAAGAAGTCGTAAAATAATTCTCATTTTCCTGACTAGAACTTGATGAGTGTGTTCTTTAACATAAGTTGTGTTTTGGTGAGTTTAATACCACTGGAATGACTTGGATCACTAATTTGTAGTTGTTATTCATTTTATTGTACACCAGATTTTAAACTATATATCTCTATAAATCTCATGCAAATAATTTCTAACACAATTTACTACCATATAAGAATCAATTGGGGAAATATCATCCGGGGGGAATAATGTTTCATAGTACATTGCTGACATTTCATGCAAAACATCCAATTTAAGTCGAGGATCTAAAACAGAAGCAAATAGAAAAAGTTCAGGAATATTATAAAAATACTTTTCCCATTTAACATTCATGAGGTTAACCGATAATTAGATAAATTTTCATTTTCGGTAAGTGCCACATTACAACAGTTAATCAAAACTAAATGAGTTGTAATATAATAAACTTCAGATAATTGTTCTGTTGCATCATAAAACACCTTCAACATTTCACATATACTTTTGCATACGTTCCATTGGTGCGAAAACACATAAATATTAGAGTTTTCACCACGTTGTGCAAAAAATGAACACAATAACTCTCTATATTCATATGAATCTTTTATCAATTTATATGTTGAGTTCCAACGAGTGGATATATCTCGTGGAAATTTTCTAGGTTGCATGCCATTAATCTTACAAAACCTACCACATTGTTTCATCAAACTTGGATGGGACCACAAATAAGATAATACCATTTTAGTTGGTTGAATCTGATTATCTAACGATCTTAATCAATCTTGCACACGTAAGTTCAAAATATGACAACTACATCGAATATGAAAAAATAAACCATCAATAGCAGGTTGACAAATACGTTTAAGATATTCAATACTCAATGTGTTCGAACTAGCTTTATCAAATGACACAGAAAAAACTTTGGAAGTTAAACCATATTCTTCTATATACAAATCAATACAGAAATATTATGTGTGGTGTGTGCTTCATTGAATACTCGATATGCAAGCAACCTTTTTTGAATTAACCATGAATTATCTATTCAATGACAAGTAATACCCATGTACGAATTAGTTTGCCAATGATCACTCCAAATATCAGAGCATATATAAACTTTATTATTCAACTTACTAAATAATGTAACTAATTCTTTCTTTTTTTGACGAACTAATTTTTTAAGTGTTCGTGTGATTGTAGTCCTAGGAACACGTTTAGCAGCAGGTTGTAGAGATTCATGACATAGATCTTCAAAATCAAATATAGATACAATACTAAAAGAAAGATGTTCTACAGAGATAAATTTTGCAATCGATTCTCTTAATTGTGCATCAGTACATTTGAAAAGTTGAGAGTCGGTACCTTCACCCGATGAATGAAATCTTGATAATCGAGTTTGAGAAAAGTCACCTCCTCAAAATATTTAATAAAAATCGATGATTTAAGTGGAGGTATATATCTTACATTTGTTTGCGCGCACTTTCTTGGGTATCATGTGTAGCAAAAGGTACATCGTCGGTGAATTCAATATCAACATTGGGTTCGGCCCGTTCAGGATATGTGACATTGTCTTTGCCTCTACATGGATCATCACTAGGATATTCCGTTGAGTAATTCGAAAAAATAAAAGTAAATGATGTTTTTTGTGATAAGATTTTGATGAAAAATGAAATGGGTGTGGAGTAGGAGTGGGAGTCGGGAACGGGTATTCGGGCTCAAACCCGACCCGATCGGGTTCATATCGAAATTTTCGGGTTGATCGGGTTTTGAAACCCGATCGGGATTTGCTTCAATCGGGTTCGGGATCGGGTGCAGATTTTTAAAAAAAACAAAACGGGTCGGGTACCCGTGTACCCGAACCTGTTAAAGAGTTTAATTAAAAAATGATTTTGTGTAGTTGACTACCCGATTAGGTTATCTCAGACACATTCTTCTTCAATCTCTCAACTCTCACGCACGCACGCCTTAGGTTATCGAAACTCACACTTCTTCTTCAATCTCTCAGACTCTTACTCTCACGCACGCCGATGGCTGATCTTCACTCTCACAGTCTCACTCCTGGTCTGACTCACAGGCTCACATTTCTTCAATCTCTCACTCTCTCGCACGCCGATCTACTCTTGTTCTCAGCCTCTCAGCCAGGTGGCCTAGGTCTCACAATCACAGGTAAACTTTCGAAACGTGATTTCAAAATGGTAAACTTCCGATTTTGTGATATCCCCGAAATGATTATGTGATTTTAATCATTTAAGTTATATTGTGATGTTAAGGTGTTAATTCATGGGATTGGATAAATTTTATTGGGGAGATTTACTTCAGGGTGCATGTAACATGTATTGGGTTTTTGGGGTGTGTATTGTTTGTTTTGGTAAAGCATGCAAAAGGGTAATTGAAGTATTTTGTTGAGAAAATACTATAAATATCATGTGGGGATATTTTAAATACATCGTGCTAATTCGGGACCAAAACATAACACATCAAACCACCCAACACTTAACCACCCCCCCCAACCCATACTTTGACTCAGCATGAGCTGGCCATGCTTCCACTTGGCTCAATAATTTAACACCTTTCCAGCACTCCAAATTTCGAACCTCCTCTTCCAAAATACCATCCAGCAGCTGCTAAGCAATTTTAGGAGGAGCCCTTCCATTTCCATCGCCTGGAAATCCTTCAAAAATCGGGGCAAAGTAGGAGCCTTCACAGGTAGCTACACAACGCAGGGGATAGAGTCCTGCAACACACCACATTTTTGAAAGGTACGTAAGCGACGTACGGGCATCCCAACGGTAACATGTACTTTATGTTTGTCTTTATGACACATGATGAATGCAACGTGGTGCATTATGGTTATGATACATGTTTTTATGCATCGTTTTTGCATATGTATGTGGTGAAATATAAGAGGTGTATTTCACGAGTCAAAGTTATCTTAGTAAGGATTTTAATGGCTTACGCTAAAGTCCATTGGAAGCGATGAAGAATTCCGCTTACATGGAGTAGCAACGCTAAAGTCCATTGGAAGCGATGAAGAATTCCGCTTACATGGAGTAGCAAGAAGCATTAAAATGTACTAATGATAAGGGCTCAGGATGAAATAAGGATTTAAGGGAAAAGGAATGTCATGACATTGCATATCCATACATTCATATAATGTGTTTCTATTATGAATTATGGTACAGGGACAACCAATGGGCGATATAAATGCTGGAAATACAGGAAGGGCTTGTGTTTAAGATTTGCATTTATGTCTTACTTTCATATTATGTTAAATATGAATTGTGTTATGCTCATGTGTTGGGGGTTGTCTTTGTAGGTGCTTTTGTTGACGAGAACCAGGGCCGGGGTTGATATGCTGAGCTGTAAGGAGTGCTACAGGATTAGCATGTTAGAGTTTTTGTATAGCTTCTACTGAGTAGAGTAAGACTATGATGTAGTACCTTTATAGGAAGTATGTCTTTCCTTTTGGAACATTTTGGTACTGTAATCTCTAAAGCTCAGGTTAATCAACACGGCACATTACTCTGATATAATCACATGTATGATTAGTTCTCTATATTGCACCTTTATATCTTGATGTGATAACGGGGTCTCACATTTAGTGGTATCAGAGCAGTGGTTAGATAACCAGGGAAGAGTGAAGGGTAGCCTTTAGAGACAAGTTGGCTAGGTATTCATTTAGGCATGCTTATGCATGTGATGCATATGGTTGTATACGTGATATACTAACATGCTTTGAATATTTTACTCTTGTTATCTAACGGCTTATATTATGAACTGCTTTTGGTATTGTTGTTAACTATTGTGTTGCAGCATGGCGAACCTCAATGAAGAGGTAGGAGATGTGGACAGTAGAAATGCAAGTATTGCTCAGCCGAACCCTTTACCACCACCTGCTGTGGGCGTGGAGCCCAGTGTACAGATATTACTGCCAGGGGAGCTCAGTTTGAAGCAGTTTCTGAGTTTCCATCCGCCCATGTTTGAGGGGACTGAGTCTGGTGAAGTAGCTGAGGAGTGGTTGGAACGTATAGAGCAGATACTTGTGACTGCACCTTGTGCACTCACGGCATGGCTGAGGTTAGCAGAGTTTCAGCTGGCTAAGAAGCCTGCTATGTGGTGGAAGACCACCGTGATGGAGCTGAGAGCTCTAGGTATGGCAGTTGACTGGACTGTATTCCGGACCCGGTTCCTTAACCGGTATTTCTCTGCAGCTGCCAGACAATTGAAGGAGGATGAGTTCAACAGTTTGAAGCAGGGTAGCATGTCCGTAGCAGACTACGCTATGCAGTATTCCTCACTGCTGAGGTATGTACCTCATATTGCTGTCAACAGCCATGCCAAGATGAGGAACTTTCTGAAAGGTCTGAGGCCGGAGCTATTCGATAGGGTTATCTCTAACAACCCCAGCTCGTTTGACGACGCCCTGACACGGGCAGAGTTAGCAGAGATTGCCGTAGGCGCATACAAGGATGTTGTACCCCCTCTTGTACCATCACAGAGGCCTACTACTGATAGTCTGAGGCCACGAGGGGATCAGTTTAAGGCTCGTGGGGCCTCATCATCTTCCAGGTTTAGTGGGAAGAAGTCTCATGGACAGAAGCAGAACACCCGGGGGCACACACAGGGAAGCAGGACAGAGGTAACCAGGTGTACCAACTGTGGAGGATGGCATTTGTTACGTGATTGTCGAGGTTGCTATATCTGTGGCAAGATGAGCCACATAGCTCGGGGTTGCCCCAATCGGGCAGTTCAGACGGATTCAGGGCCGAATAGGCCAAGGTTTGATGCTGGGAGGGCACCACAGAGGCAGCAGTTTGCACCACGACCCCTGGGAGGTCAGACGACAGGACCGCCGCAGGGACAGGTGTATGCACTGACCAGGGAGCAGGCCGAGGCAGCCCCAGAGGAGGTCATTGCTGGTACGTGTCATTTACTTACGTACCCTGCACTTATATTGATAGATACAGGTGCTTCCCATTCCTTTGTATCTACTGCCTTTGTGGAAGGACACCATTTGTGCTCGTCTCTGTTACCCACGCCTCTCATGGTCTCGACACCCACGGGGAAGCATGTGATTGCGGATCGACAGTTATCTGATTGCCTCATTTATTTTGAGGGCAATGATCTGAGGACCGATTTGATTCAGTTAGAGATGGCAGACTTTGACTGCATTATCGGCATTGACGTGTTGAGCAGATACCGAGCTATGGTAGATTGCCAAAAGAGGATGGTTCGTTTTCTGTCTGATCAGGGGTTCCAGTGGACTTTTTATGGGGACGGCTCTCGTCCAAGGATACCAGTAATCTCGGCGGTTAAGATGTCGCGGTTATTGGAACGTGGCCATACTGGGTACCTTATTTATGCTATGGATGCTTCAGAGGAGAAGGAAGTGAGAGCCGAGGACATTCCAGTTGTGGCAGAGTTCAGTGATGTGTTTCCAGATGAGATTCCGGGATTTCCGCCTGTCAGGGATGTGGAGTTTGCTATTGAGCTGCTGCCAGGGACATCAGCCATTTCTCGTGCCCCATACAGGATGGCACCGGCAGAGCTGAGGGAGCTGAAGGTACAGTTACAGGAGCTCCTCGACAAGGGATACATCCGTCCTAGTGTATCGCCTTGGGGCGCGCCAGTCTTGTTCGTGAAAAAGAAGGATGGATCAATGCGTCTGTGCATTGACTACAGGCAACTGAACAAGGCTACAGTGAAGAACAGATATCCGCTTCCGAGGATTGATGATCTGTTCGACCAGCTTCAGGGTACGGAGGTGTACTCCAAGATAGATTTGAGGTCAGGCTATCACCAGGTACGGGTTAGAGCTGGTGATGTCCAAAAGACGGCTTTTAGAACTCGGTATGGACACTATGAGTTCTTGGTGATGCCGTTCGGTGTGACAAATGCACCTGCAGTCTTTATGAGCCTGATGAACAGAGTATTTCAGGAGTACCTCGATCAGTTTGTGATCGTGTTTATTGATGACATCCTGGTCTATTCGAGGAATGAGGAGGATCATGCTGATCATCTGAGGATAGTACTCCAGATCCTCAGAGATCATCAGTTGTACGCCAAACTCAGTAAGTGTGAGTTTTGGCTGAACAGTGTTGCATTTTTGGGCCATATCATATCACGAGAGGGGATATCAGTAGACCCGAGGAAGATAGAGGCAGTTATGGATTGGTCTACCCCTACTTCAGTCAGTGAGATTCGAAGTTTTCTTGGTCTGGCTGGCTATTATCGACGTTTCGTCGAGGGTTTCTCAAAGATCGCCAAGCCACTTACACAGCTGACTCAGAAAGGAGTCCCATTTTGTTGGTCAGAGGCTTGTGAGCAGAGCTTCCGGGAATTAAAGCACAGACTGACTACTGCGCCAGTTCTAGTGATACCCAAGGAGAACAAAGGATTTGTTCTTTATACCGATGCATCTCTACAGGGCTTAGGGTGCGTACTGATGCAGGACAGACATGTAGTGGCTTACGCTTCGAGACAGTTGAAGCCACATGAGACGAGGTATCCAGTCCATGATCTGGAGTTGGCAGCTATAGTGTTCGCCTTGAAGATATGGCGACACTACTTATACGGTACCTCATTCACCATCTTCACTGATCACAAGAGCCTGAAGTTCTTGTTTACACAAGCTGAGCTGAACATGAGGCAGAGGAGATGGATGGACCTGCTGAAGGACTACGATTGTGAAATCGAATACCACCCGGGAAAAGCAAATTTGACAGCCGACGCTTTGAGTCGGAAGGTGAGGAGCACAGCAGAGGATACTATGTCTCTATCAGCTATGTTTGGCTCCTACTGCCATTTGGGATTCGATTATGATGTATCTTCTTCACCAGTACAGGTTTTGACCTTGCTAGCTGAGCCTGTCATATTTGATCACATCAGGAAGGCTCAGGGGATCGATGCAGAGGTTCAAAGATGGATGTTAGTGGTTCATTCAAGTCAGCCATCGAGATTCAGAGTGGCTGAGGACGGCTCTCTGAGGCTCGGCGACAGATGGGTGGTTCCAGATACACCCAAGTTGCGCCAAGGTATATTACAGCGAGCTCATTGCAGCAGGATGAGTATCCATCCAGGTGGGAAGAAGATGTATAAGGATCTACGCAGCCAGTTCTGGTGGAGGCGTATGAAACAGGATGTCACCTCTTTTGTCAAGCGTTGTTTGATTTGTCAGCAAGTGAAAGCTGAGAGACAAAGGCCTGGAGGTGAACTAAGAAGTTTAGAGGTACCCGAGTGGAAGTGGCAGCACGTATCTATGGATTTCGTGACCCACTTGCCGAAGACTGTTTCGGGTTTTGATGCCATCTGGGTAGTCGTGGACAGATTGACTAAGAGTGCTCATTTCATTCCCTACTGTATGACCTTCACGCACTTAAGGATGGCGCAGTTATATGTCAGAGATGTGGTGAGACTGCACGGGATCCCTGTTTCGATTGTGTCAGATCGAGATCCGCGGTTTACATCTCACTTTTGGGAGGGTCTGCAGACAGCTCTAGGTACAGAGTTGAGGTTGAGCACAGCCTATCATCCCCAGACGGACGGACAGACCGAGCGTACGATACAGACGCTCGAAGATATGTTGAGGGCTTGTGTGCTGGAGTTCGACACTTCATGGCAGGACTCGATAGCCTTGGTGGAATTTTCTTACAACAACAGCTACCAGGCAAGTATTCAGATGGCTCCTTTCGAGGCCCTCTATGGTAGGCGTTGTAGGTCACCCTTGTGTTGGGATGACATGGACCGTAAGTCGGTTGGGGGACCTGAGTTGGTTCAGGAAATGGAAGAGAAAGTTAAGGTTATCAGAACAAAGATGAAGGCAGCTCAGGATAGACAGGCAGCATATGCCAATCAGCGGCGTAGACCGTTGGAGTTTCAGTTAGGCGACAGAGTGTTTCTAAAGATCTCACCCTTCAGAGGAGTAGTACGGTTTGGGATGCGAGGGAAGTTATCCCCGAGGTATGTAGGGCCGTATGAGATCTTACAACGTATTGGTACCCTGGCATACCGGTTGGCTTTACCACCCTCTCTGTCTGGCATACACGACGTTTTTCATGTGTCTATGCTAAGGAAGTATGAGCCAGATCCTTCACATGTGTTGCAGCCTTCTGAGGTGCAGATTGAGTCCGATGTTTCTTATGTGGAGCGGCCTATCAGGATTTTGGATAGAGCAGACCGCAGACTTCGTAACAAGGTTATTCCTATGATCAAGGTACAGTGGGATCGTAGGGGTGTCGAGGAGGCCACGTGGGAGACAGAGCGACACATGGTGCAGCACTATCCAGAGTTATTTTCTGGTATGCGTTTATATACTGTTTTATTTCTGGTTAGCAGCATGTTTGATTTCGGGACGAAATCCTATAAGTAGGGGAGTATTGTGATATCCCCGAAATGATTATGTGATTTTAATCATTTAAGTTATATTGTGATGTTAAGGTGTTAATTCATGGGATTGGATAAATTTTATTGGGGAGATTTACTTCAGGGTGCATGTAACATGTATTGGGTTTTTGGGGTGTGTATTGTTTGTTTTGGTAAAGCATGCAAAAGGGTAATTGAAGTATTTTGTTGAGAAAATACTATAAATATCATGTGGGGATATTTTAAATACATCGTGCTAATTCGGGACCAAAACATAACACATCAAACCACCCAACACTTAACCACCCCCCCCCAACCCATACTTTGACTCAGCATGAGCTGGCCATGCTTCCACTTGGCTCAATAATTTAACACCTTTCCAGCACTCCAAATTTCGAACCTCCTCTTCCAAAATACCATCCAGCAGCTGCTAAGCAATTTTAGGAGGAGCCCTTCCATTTCCATCGCCTGGAAATCCTTCAAAAATCGGGGCAAAGTAGGAGCCTTCACAGGTAGCTACACAACGCAGGGGATAGAGTCCTGCAACACACCACATTTTTGAAAGGTACGTAAGCGACGTACGGGCATCCCAACGGTAACATGTACTTTATGTTTGTCTTTATGACACATGATGAATGCAACGTGGTGCATTATGGTTATGATACATGTTTTTATGCATCGTTTTTGCATATGTATGTGGTGAAATATAAGAGGTGTATTTCACGAGTCAAAGTTATCTTAGTAAGGATTTTAATGGCTTACGCTAAAGTCCATTGGAAGCGATGAAGAATTCCGCTTACATGGAGTAGCAACGCTAAAGTCCATTGGAAGCGATGAAGAATTCCGCTTACATGGAGTAGCAAGAAGCATTAAAATGTACTAATGATAAGGGCTCAGGATGAAATAAGGATTTAAGGGAAAAGGAATGTCATGACATTGCATATCCATACATTCATATAATGTGTTTCTATTATGAATTATGGTACAGGGACAACCAATGGGCGATATAAATGCTGGAAATACAGGAAGGGCTTGTGTTTAAGATTTGCATTTATGCCTTACTTTCATATTATGTTAAATATGAATTGTGTTATGCTCATGTGTTGGGGGTTGTCTTTGTAGGTGCTTTTGTTGACGAGAACCAGGGCCGGGGTTGATATGCTGAGCTGTAAGGAGTGCTACAGGATTAGCATGTTAGAGTTTTTGTATAGCTTCTACTGAGTAGAGTAAGACTATGATGTAGTACCTTTATAGGAAGTATGTCTTTCCTTTTGGAACATTTTGGTACTGTAATCTCTAAAGCTCAGGTTAATCAACACGGCACATTACTCTGATATAATCACATGTATGATTAGTTCTCTATATTGCACCTTTATATCTTGATGTGATAACGGGGTCTCACAGATTTTGGTAAACTTTCGAAACATGATTTGTCAAATTTTGGGCCGGCCGATTGAAATGATAATGGAATTGTTGTGTTGAGTTGTGAATTGCTATGTGAATTGTGATAGTTTGAATTGAAATGTGATTGTTTATGAAACAGAAATTATTAAGGCTAAAATGCTGAGCAATGAAAGTGATGCACATTTTGAACCTCAAACAACACCAAACCCAAGCCAAAGTGATGGCTTAGATTTAGAACAGGCTGAACAGCGGGATGAAAATGAGATAAGTGATAAAGAGGGATCGTCTAAAAAGAGAAGAACATACGAGTCAAGGTCGGAGTTTTGGATTCATTTTGATAGAATTGATTGTCCGAACGAGAAAATTAGGAAGGGTAAATGCAAATATTATGGTGTCGAAATTAGAGCCGATCCAAAAAAACATGGAACAAAGGGTCTTAAAAATCACATAAATGCATGAAGAAAACCCCGCTTGAATTGGAAACAAATCAAATGCGACTTAAGATGCAGAAATCTTTCATGGATGATGACAAAGACCCTCGTCCTTGTAATTGGAGATTTGATGAGGCTAAAGTTAGAAAATCATTGTGCAATATGTTGATTGTTGATGAACTTCCATTTAAGCATGTTGATAATGAGGGGTTCAAACATTTTATGTCTGTTATTTGTCCTCAATTTACCATTCCATCAAGAAAGACTATTGCCAAAGATATTTTTCAAATGTACTTGGATGAGAAGTTGAAGCTTAAGACTTTTTTGAAAAGAAAAATATTCAAAGGTTTTGCATCACTACTGACACTTGGACATCAATTCAGAAGATTAATTACATGTGTCTAACTGTTCATTTCATCAATAATGATTGGAAGTTAGAAAAAAAAAATTTGAATTTTTGTCCGATCACTAGTCATAAAGGGGAGGAAATTAGCAAGGCTGTTGAAAAATGCATTCGAGATTGGGAAATTGAGAATATTTTGACTATCACTGTGGATAATGCTTCATCGAATGATACCGCTGTTGAGCATTTGAGAAAGAAATTTAATAATTGGGGTACTAGCTTGCTAGGCAATCAATATCTGCATATGAGGTGCATTGCTCATATAATTAACCTAGTAGTGCAAGATGGTTTGAAGGGAAAGGAGGAGCATGATGCTATCAACTGCATCAGAGGGGCTGTTAGGTATATCAGAAGTTCTCCAGCTAGGTACCAAGCATTTAATGAATGTGCAGCTTCAGAAAAATTAGAAAGCAATAAATTATTGTGTCTGGATGTTCCTACTAGGTGGAATTCAACTTTCTTAATGTTGGAGGCTGCGATAAACTTAAAAAAAGCATTTGTTTCTTTTGAGGAGGTTGACAGTAATTTTGCAAGGGATCTTGCAAAGTCGCCTTATGATGGGGTACCTAATGAATATCATTGGCACATGGCTACATTGTTGTTGAAATTTTTGGCCACTTTTACGATCTTACTTTGAGAATTTCTGGTTCATTGTATGTGACATCTAATTGTGTGTTTCACGAGATAAGTGTTGTTGACATGCTTCTTAGAACGTGGTTGGATGATTGTGATGTTGAATTGAGTAACATGGCTTATAGAATGAAAGAAAAATTTGACAAGTACTGGGGATCAATTGAGAAAATGAACAAGGTTTTATATTATGCTGTGATTGTTGATCCTCGTCACAAATTGGACTTTCTTAACTATTCATTTGACATGCTATATCATGTTCTGGAGAGTGAGAAAATGAAAAAGGAAGTTAGAGAAGGTATGCATGCAATGTTTGATGAATACAAAATGAGATATGATGAATCATTTGTATCTGGCTCGCATACTGCACCGAATATGAGTGTTGATTCTAGTGTTAGCAGACCTCCTCATCCTGATCCTTCGAAGAGGCAAAAATCTTATTTGAAAACTGAGTTCAAGAAATTGAAGAGTGGAGGTAATAGTGAGCATGTCAAGTCGGAGTTGGATAGATATTTAGCTGAAGAAGCTGAGAATGATGATGATGATGGGTTTGACATTTCAAGTTGGTGGAAGATGAATGCACATAGGTTTCCAGTTCTTTCTAGGATAGCTCGGGATGTGCTAGCAATTCCAGTTTCCACTGTTGCTTCAGAAGCCGCATTTAGCACAGGAGGACGTGTGCTTGATGCCTTCAGGAGCTCTTTATTACCTAAAACAGTTCAAGCTCTAATATGCTCTCAAGATTGGCTTCGCGGTTCGTCAGCTCCTATATCTATTGAGGAGGATTTGCATGTGGTTGACAAAATGGAGAAAGGTGATAGTTATCTTTTTTTACTATGTTTACATTTCATTTTATTGTGTTTCTTTTGTTCCATATTTGAATGGAGTCGATATACTTTACTAATATCTCTTCTTTTTTTTGTAGAATTTTTTAATCTAAATACTGATACAACTACAAGTAGTGCGATGGTGTCGACTGATATCTAAGGCTTTGATGATGTCTACTATTTTGTTTTCAAGGTAAATTTCTTTGATGGAAACCAACGACAAGAAATTTCCTCAACTTCATTTTGTTGTTATATGGTTGCTTGATTGCAGGTGCCCTTACTTTTGAGGAGCCTGAATCTGGTAATGCAACAAAAATACGGGCAGTTTTTGGCTTTGGAATGTGAAATTTTTACCTTCGAAGAACTTTTTTGTTTGTTTGTTGACTATTGACATATGGATTTAATATGTCATTTACGGCTATCTATGTTTACCCGTTTTGGTGCTGTTTTGTTGCTGTTTTTTCTGCTGTTTTGTTGCTGTTTTTGCTGCTGTTTTGGTGCTGTTTTTGCTGCTGTTTTGCTGCTGCTTTTGCTGCTGTTTTCGCAGCTATAAAATGGTGCAGATTTTTTAAGAAAAATGAGGCGGGTTTCGGGTACCCGATTTTGGGTACCCGAAACCCGATTATCGGGTACCCGATCTCTTCGGGTTCGGGATCGGGTAGCTCGTCCAGCTACCCGAAACCCGAATACCCGACCCGATTCCCACCCCTAGTGTGGAGGATATTTACAGGCATGAAAAATAACGGTCACTTAATCTTAGCCGTCGATCTATAACGATCACAAAATCCTAGCCATCGATTTTTAAAATTAAAAAAATACAAGTTTTACGATTGAACCGCAGTCAGGAGATCCTGACCGTTGATCTACAGCGGATAGGAGATACTTGCCGTCCATTTAAAAAAAAAGTAAAAAGAAAAAATTAACGCGTAAACCGACGGTTCCGAGCTACCAACGTGCAGAAGATCTATGCCATTGATTTTCAACTGCCACACGATCTAAACCTTTGATTTCAAATTTAAAAAAAAAAAAATTAAATAAGCAAAAACGTAGAACCGCCGATTAAAACCGGCGGTTCCATGGGTTTTTACGTCTTGAATCGTAACCAACACGTACAGTGACGGACCGTTACAATTCGGACATGTCGAATTGAGTCAACAAGTAACCGACCCATTGACCTGATTATGAGTCCGGGCCTCATGTCACTGCACAATGGATTACCGGAGCAGAGAACGACGAATATCAGTAATTCTTCATCCCCATTTCCCGCCAAAAGCTATTTCCCGCTATACTCTTCGTCACCCACCGATTCCTTCTCAATTCACGGCCAAACCCTAATTTCACCTGTCAAAGAAAAAGAGGAGAATTTTATTGACTGACTGCTGAAGTTAACTAATGAGGGGTGGGACGGTTCAAATCAACTGGCACGATACGAAGCCCGTACTCACCTGCTATTTCCATCCGCAATCTGGCATCCTCGCCACCGGTGGCGCCGACTACGACATCAAGGTCATTTTATCGTTTGCGATTAAGTAAGATAGTAGAGGAAATTGGGAAACTTTTTTACAGCTTTCAGCGAAATGGATTTTTGAAAATGGCCAATTTGGCTCGTACTATTGTGAAATATGCAGTTATGGGCAGCAATGTCCGGAAAAGATCAAAAGAAAGCTCCTGGAGTTACTATCAAAGCAGCCTTTTCGCTTCTCTCCTTCAGGTAAGTTTCCTTGATATGCTTTTAGTTAATGGGATGAGGAGTAACTTTATTCTGATTGGGGGATTCTCTCATGCCTTTCTTATGTGCCATCTACTGTGAATATCTGGCATTCAAGAACTTATATTGTTTTACTTTCATTTGGTTATTATTATCTTTTGATTTCCCTTGAGATAATTTTCAGGGCGTAGAGTCCATCCGACATTAAGTTAACTTCTTCTGTGCCTTGGAGAAAACCTGTGGTATAAAGGCATGAAATAAGTGACAATAGACATAATGCAAATAACTAGGTGCATGGGTGATAACTTAGTCTAACTTTTTAAGGCACTTATACGTTATGTAATCTCCTATGCATTTATCCCATTCATTATCATTCCCAGGGGAATTTTAGTGAAACATGTTCAGAGAAACATCTGGATTTTGCCCATATAAGAATGCTAATTTTGACTTGCGGAAGAGCAAGAGATCTCTGAGAAATATTGAATACAAGGTGCGGGGAGAACCAGTTGAGGTCTTTGGTCACAATTACACAATCAAGCGAGTGGCACTGCTTCTCTGTTTAGGAAACCAAATTTATTAGCCAAATATTTCTGTGATCGTTCCTGTTGATTTTAGATTGCTTGAATTAAAGGGGTGTTAGAAATAATTCAAAAAATCTGTAGTCTGTTTTATTCATGCATTTGTGCTGATCTGTACAGTAAGTTGCCTAGCATCTAGAAGCATTTTAATTTGGAGGCTTGGAGCACTGGGAAGGTGTTGTGGGTATATGATCCATCACAAAATATTCTTGTACCTCATTGGATCGTAAGCATAAAAATGTTATCCTTGCATCACTAGTAACTTTGTTGGAAGTGGATGATATAGAGGTGGAATGGTCTACATTAACTCCGTTCGACCTTTTTAGAGAACCTAGTTTGTTTAAAGCATAAGGAAAGGAGGAGAAAATTTTAAGTAACCGAAGTAGATGGAAGAGCTGCAACTTAATAACTTTAATTATTAAGGTCTTGGACATTCAAGAGTGAACATGTTTGCCAATATTTCCAGTTCCATTATATGCTCCTGTGGTATAGAGCAGGACATTTTTCAGAATGGACTAAATATTAGGCAAGTTGAATACACTTAGAAGTCAGATTCTTGACTTTATTTTTTCAAGCTTAGCAATTTATTACAATTTGCACTAATTTTCTATGTGCTTGCTTTTATTAGAATGATGAAGACCTAAAATCTCAACTCTAAGTTTTTGAGTGATAAACGAATGCTATCAATCTATATTTATCATGACCAATACAGATATTTAGTAGTCGGCATAATAGTAGTAGAATCTAAATCGGAGTTTATTTTTAATGTTGTAAAATACACAAAAAATGAAAAAGTAAAACAATAGCTTCAGTGAAGTATGTTGGTTCGGGTGGTTCTTAGAATCAAATTGAACAATCATTTGCTTCCTGCTCTAGCACTGGGCCATTTGTGTAATGCATTAGCTCCATCACTTTATACCACCTAGGCACCTATAATATGTCTATAACTTCAGTATATGTGGTTATGTGACTGGTTGCAGTCTCTTATCCTCATGGCATAGTAGAACTGAGCTGGAGCTAGATTAATATGCTGTTTCTTTGTTTAGTACACAACTACATCTAATTCAAATCTTAGCTTCACATAATGTGATACTTTGCCATTGCCACAGGATTCTGTTTTCCCATGTTTCAAGGGCGGTCCAAGAACAATACAAAACTTGCGGAACGGTTTCATCTTAGTCTAGTTACATTCTGCGCATTTGAGCTTCCCCTCACCTATGTTATTTGTGTCTAGCAGCAATGTGTGTCCTCGGTGCTTTCTTTAATCAGCAGCAGCTTAGATGCATGGCGAACACGACAGTATGACTACTATCAGAGAGTCTTAAATGGGATCTCTTAAGCATGGATTTCATTTTCAACAGATGCTCTTGATAATTGACTTGAGGATCACCAATGAATGGTCAAAATACTCTAGGATTTGTGATAACTGAGCGATGAGTACATTTAAGATACCCATCAGAGTCGGCAAGGTCACTTATAATAATCTCAATGCCTGTTCTAGTAAGAGGGTTGTGTTCACCACAATGATCCGTGGAGGGGTAGCTTATGAAAGTGAACTCGCCAAATGATTTCCTTTTTATTTTTTCAAATTTTCATCGTTTCAAGTAATGTGATTTGGCAGGCTAGGATTGAGCTTCTTTATTTAAAGGTATCAATCTTTAACCCGTTGTGAATGGGGCATACTGTACAGAATCATTGATAAAGAAGATGCTAAACTTTCAAGACCGCCGTTTGAATCCGTGACGGTTATTTTTGAGTTTGCAACACCTGCAGCTGTGTCGCAAATCGGCTGAGCCTGTACATCTATTGCTTACATTCTTCTACGATGAGCTGCAATCCATTACTTCGCCGTGTGCCTTTTCTCTTGGCTTCAAATTTTCTGGTGTCCATTACAAGGTTGTATTCTTTCATGTGCAATTGAGAGATGCTTAATTGGCACTCTATTGTGCTGTACTGCTTTGTACTGTGTATAAATCAGAGTACAGCTCCTGTTTGCTCATATAAATGGAAAGTGTGCAATATTGGTGTATCAATCAAATATACGTTTTTATCTTATTTTTAAGTTGATAATGCCTATGGAGTCGAAACAAAATGTTTTTATTGCGTCTATGCCCTTACTTATGAGGAGGCAGATTCATAAATATTTCATTCTTCGCAAGCGATCAATCATTTGTATTCTAATTCCGGACTAACGTTCTCTAGTCGTACTAAACTCTCATAGAGGAAAAATTGGAAATAGCATTGAACATGTAGTTTCTTGTCCTACTATTTTTTGACTTTTCTGAAAGAAAACTACAGTTTGTTGGGAACAAATTTTCCTGCTAGGTAGAAATTTTTAGTTGTAATTAGGGTCGATCAAATTTTGATCCCGTGATCTCCGATTTGAAAGAGGACGGGAGCATAAAACATGATCATATGAATCCCCGTAAGTTATTGGAAAACTTGCAGAATCATGACGCATAACAATTGAGGAGAACTGGAAAGCACTGCGAAATAGTAGGACTGTCATTATTCGAGCCAAAGTCGATTTGGACATGCAGCATGAGATTGAATATGGTGAAGTCCACCTCATGACTCATGCCGTCAATCTTAGTATGTTGCACAACTCGATTTGATTATTTCGATGGTTCATATAGTCCATTTAGTTCAGTTATGATTAAAAACTTAATAGTTGTTGCTATTTCAACTTAATCTTCTCCGTAAAAGAATATATATATTTTTAAATAATCACATACGGCAGAGATTGAGAGTGTTATTATTATTATTTTTTATATGGAAGCTAATATGAATTTTGCAGCTTGGTGTATTATTTATTTGTTAATATCGATTTGAAACACCATTACGAAGAAAAATAGTTCAAAATCAAATAAATTTGGTATTTTTTGGTAATATTTGAAGGACCAAAAAAGGGGGAAAAACAGAGACCCCATATGGAAATTCCCAACAACACAGTTTCTGTTCTTTCTTTATGTATTCCTAATTCCTCGTATCCTACGCAAAGACGCTCATTCCATTCCTCAATTGTCATTTCTCACTCCTCGCATTGTATCCTACAATGATTTCACGCTGAACTCCACAATTGACATTACCACTGCCACTTCCCAGTCAAAATGCCTGATTCCACGCGTCACACTCCCCGCGGCCGCCAACTGCCGTTGGATCGGGGACGCCACTGGTGTTGTTCCTTCGTCACACCACCCCTTAGCCCCGACAAACCCAACTTTTCACGCACCCAATTCCTTCGCTCACATTCTTCTTCATCGTGTAGTAAAAAGACGGAAATACCATCCAATTCCCCACAGACCCAACAGCAAAAGCTTCCTCTTTCTCGTTGGATTATGTCCCCGGGTCGGGTCTCCCCCATTTCGGACAACCCGGTGAGTTCTTGCACTCCTCAAAAGCATCTTACTCGAAATAGTTCCCTCAAAGTGCCACTGCCTCATACTGATCCTGAAACTGTTTCGAGGGATGAGGTCAGTTCGGAAATTTTTGATGTGAGGTTGAATCTGAAGGGGAAGAATGGCGAATCCTTGATTCTGGAGCTGGGTTCTGAGGTTTTGATCGCTAATAGCCCCGTCTTTTCCGATTTAATATCCGATTATCGCAAGAATCAAACTGGATTGTGTAGGATTGAGGTGCCGGATGTGGAGAATTTGAATGTGTTTCGCGAGACTATTGGACTCATGTTTGAGGAAGATATTCAAAAGAAACTCCTCGATGTCGGTGTTTTTCGTGCCATTCATATACTCGAGGTATTATTATCATCATTCTTGCTTTAGTATTTTCATTTGATGGTACACAGCACTTTTCAGTAGCACTTCTTGCTTGAGTTTTCTTTGTTTTATTTGCATGTATTGCTTAAGCTCCAAACAGAAAAATGGCAAAGCCACATTTATTTTGGGATCAATATTTCTTTCGAAAATTTTTCTTTCTTTTGAATGTGGTGATATATTAATGTTGCTTTGCTGTATACTTTCATTCATTGAATTTGAACTATTTGTTTGTGATGATATTTTCCGCGAAATTGTTTTATCACGCAAAGCTATTAACTCTCTGTTTTCATGTCGCAAAGATTTAGACAATCTTCATATCATTGCATACGTCTAGCACATTTTTTTTAATGTCATTGCCACAAATGGAGCCATTGAACACCGATTGAAGTAGTGTTCCACCCTAAAGGAAAGGAGAACCTGGAGAGGAGGTTGTTTTACTCAGAGATGGATCTTGGGCGTCACTTATTTTTTCTCTAGGTTCCCTTGTTGTGGACCATGGAATACGGTGTGAAGTCTGCAGGACATGAATTTTCAGTATTCCACCAGTTACTCATGCCTTACCACTTTGATAGTGAGTCTCGTCGAGTGACCTTGGAATATTCTTTTTCGCAATATCTATTGTGTATATGTTATTGTCAAATTTCAGGAAGTGAAACTGGAAATTAACATCACTTTATCAGCCATTACTTTAAAAATTTGGGCTAACCATTCTATTATTGTGTTTGCTGTTTGGTACTGCGGTAGAACTTAAGGTCCAAATTTGAAAAGATGTCGTTGATGTTTATTTAAAATTGATCGAGTAGTAATGCAATATCTTCAGAAATTCATGATTGATGCCTTTCAAAGTTTTTGTGGCATTTTTCATTCTACTTCTGTTTATATTGTTCAAGTTGTTTCACACCTTCGCTGGATTTAAGCAAGAAGCAACTGACGCAGCAGTTATTTGTGGTTTTAGTATTTTATGAAGCATAAGATATTTGCTGTTGAATGTAATTTAATCCTTCATGGATGGTGGAAACGAACCTTTTTTTTATTTTGAGGTGGTCACACATTTCAGACGTGAAGGAAAAGCTCTAGATCTTGGAGATGTGGTTTACTGACACTTTGTTTCCTTTTTTGTCCTGTTGTTTGTTTTGTTGTCATTAACTGAATTAGAAGCTCTTAAATGGATTCTTTTCTTGTATTCTATGTAGTCCAAGCTGGATATAGATAGAAAGGAGAAGGTTTTTTTTTTTTTTAAACTGTGATGCCTTTCTTGGCCTCCTATTTTTGAAATGTTTAGGCGTCAGGATATGTTATTAGTCAATTGTATCTGCTAATTGTCCATTTATCATGAAATCTTAGAATCTTGTCTACCTGTGATGTCAGGTATCAGCAGGGCTCAAGTTTAACAGGGGTGTTTCTTCATGTTTGAAATACCTCGAGGCAGTACCGTGGGCAGAAGAAGAAGAGGAGAAGCTGAGGCAGTTATGTGCTAAACTAAATATTGATGATGTAGCAACAAAAGAAATTTCCGAAAGGATTGTTGGTATTAATTGTGCTGATACCCAGCATACCATAACAAAACAGCTTATTTGGTCTATAACCACCTGTACTGATATCAGTACACGTAATGAAATAAAATCTTTGGTGAAAGGTCTCCTTTCCAAAAGCTGGGTCTACAAAAAGAATGCTCCGGATTTGAACAAGAATGACATATATACCATTTGCGAGTCATGTATGTGGTCACTCACGAATCTGCTCGAGGAGGCCTCAGGCACTGACATGGGTCAAAAGTTGAGAAAAAAGGAAAAACACAGACCTTTATTGAAGCAAATCTCACAACAGGTAGACAACTTAAATTGGCTTCTTGATATCCTACTCGAGCACCAGATGGCTGAGGAATTTGTGGATCTTTGGACAGATCAACAAGAATTGCTCAAAATGCACTATACCATATCTCCAATGATTAGATACGAGCTTACCCGTGTCTCTGCTATGCTTTTTATGGCAATGGGTGCCAGGAAACTGCATTGTCGGCCAGAAACAAGGTTGGCATTTCTTAAAATGTGGTTTAGGCCAATGCTATCAGATTTTGGGTGGCTGCAGAGGTGCAGAAAGGGGCTTGACATGAAGACATTGGAGGAAGCAATGGGTCAAATGATTCTAACTCTTCCGTTGAAGGAGCAGTACACACTTTTTATTGAATGGCTTCCGAATTTCTCGAGAAACGGCACTGAGTGCCCGAATCTTAGTAAAGCATTTGAAATCTGGTGGCGAAGATCGTTCATCAAGGGCTCTGGGACCTCAGCCGCTGAACATAGGTGAATTGCGCTGCTAGCGAATTGTAGTGTTATTTTGTGTGTTTTGAGATTGAATAATGTAGATCAAGTTTTTTTTTTTTTTTTTTACATTTGTTGAGCAAGTATTAGTGCAAGCTGCTTTGTGTATTCAGCTCTGCATTTTCTGTATCAGATAGCTAAGAGTCATTGCTTTTCTGAGTCGTTTCATGTTTTGAAATAATGATATTTATATGTAGGTATACATGAAACTAATCTGAGTCACATTTATTTCAATTTTCAACACATCCAGTTGGGGGAATTTAATAAAAGAGAAACGACCCCAATTTAAGGACGGTTTGAAGTGTCAATAAATAATAATTTTGCTAATCGGCTGAATGTGTATAATGATAGTACCTAATAGAATATGACTCAATTACAAGCATTTCTCTATCTAAAGAGGCACTATATCAGGAAATAAAACATCACCATAAAATTGATGCTGGATTGTCAAAAATCATCACTTTGTCTACATAAACTCATGTTGTAGAATATTGACGTCATTATCATCATAGCCTCGTGAATACATAGACATTTTTAGAGATGCGCATTTACTTAGAAGCCGCATCGTAAACACATTTATCTTCTGAGTGGTATTATAACCCAAGAATGAAATCGAGAAAGACTAACCACAATCGAAAAAACCACGACATCGAAGAAGATATCGAAAAATTCCACAGCTAGATATGACACTGAGAACAAATGATTTGTGAATAAGAAACGTGTGCATGGAAAATAAAGATACTACTAGAGAAAATAGGATTGCGAGGAGCGAAATAGCTGCTGCTATGTTTTGTACGAGAGAGGCACGACTCGGATGCTATATGAGTTATGCAAGAGAAGTGTGTCGGCTGCTATCAAACCCTAGTTTTTTTTTGTCATGCCTCATATTATGTCAATAAATACAATAAACACTAATTTTACTAATTGAGTGAACGTTTTTCTCCTTTATATTGTAGTCTTAGTCTATATATGTGGTGATAGTATATTTTTATTTTTACATTTATATTTATATATATATATATATATATATATATATATATATTACCTCTTATAATAAGTGAGCAAGAGATACTGTTACTATGAACAGTGTAACAGTGCCAATCAGTGTTTTTGTTTTTTAGCTTTGATTTTTTTATCGGGTCATATATAAGTGTCCAAGCATTTACTATTCTAATGAATAGTAAATGATTGGTTTGTTAAATACAAATTTTTTCAATTAATTTTTTAAGTAAAAAAAAAATTAGAAATTTTTCTTAAATAATTTTTTTTTGATGATACACTGGCTTGGCCTGAACCGACTAGGAAAAAATATATCTTAATCGGTTGTTGATGTGCACAACTTCAAATGTTATTTTTTTTTTCATTTTATAGTAAAGATGGGCATAATTTTTGTTTAAAAAGTTAGAGTCAGTACTTTGGTTTATTTTTTTCCCATTCAATTATAGTAGAATGATCGTTTTTTTTTAAATGTTTGTTAAACTCAGTCATTTGAAATGTTATTTTTGGTCAAATTAAGAAAAAATTGACCAACATATTGGTACACGGCACTGCGTCTTATACGGTGCCAACAAAAACTAGTAATTATAATAAGGCGTGGTGCCAACAAAAATTAGTATTATAATAACTGGGTTAATTACATATAACTTTATATATAAAAGATAATATAATTTTTTTTATTATTATGTTTTTTCCTTATAACATAGTCTTTACCCGAAGAATCAACCTGACCCGGATTTGAAAATTCCCATGTCCAAAAATATCCTGAAATATAGATCTATAAATTCCTATGTTGTCCGACTCTGCTCATGCAACACCCGCTAATCGTGGATTTCTTGGGTTTTTAATTCGTCGTGAACTCGTATTTCACATCTGATTCTCCTCTCTTCGATTTGCCTTCACGCATCGTCTACATCGCAGCTCGCAAAGGTAACTTCTAATTACCATACACGTCTCTTCATTTTTTTACATGTAGCCTCTGAAATTTTTATTTCTTCACGATTGTCTCCTCTTTCTAGTTATGTTTTTTGGAATTTTTACATAATCGTGATTTTTGTGCATTGAACGATGGACCTTTGATTTTAAATCTTGTTTGATGCCTAAATTGGCACGAGTTAACATGCTTATTCTGATTTTGCTGCGTAATTTCAGTTCTCCATAGGTCTAATGCATCGAGAACTAGGTATTTGAACTTTTGGGTACTCTTTGTTTTGATAATTTTACGTAAACAGAGTTGGATTTTTGTCCATCGTTTCGTTGTGCAACTGATACGGTTAGTTTAACACACAGAAAAGAGGTATGTTCACTATCAGACTTTGCGTTTTGCTCGGCATAGCTACACCGTGATATTGAATATTGTTGAACAATTATCAACATTATTCAATCTTCCAATCGGACACATGCTTGTTTTGGTGCATCAACTTACAGAAACTTCCAAGACGGTTTGCAGCAGTTACAAGTGACCTGCTAACTGGATGGGAGATGGTTTCTAACCTGCTGAACCAGTGGCTTAATCTCTAAATCTATATATAGCATAAATCTCGGCAGAAGGCAGTTTGAGGGTTTCATTTTCAGCAAGAAGAAAGAGAGATACACGAGGAAATTGAGAGGAAAGAAAAGATTGAGCCATAAAGTTTTTTTGGGAAGCAATTGAAGAAGAGAGTTCTAGGGAGATTCATTGGAATTCATAGGAGTGAATCTCGAGTGAACTTCTGTGTAATTGCTTTGTATTACTAATGGTGATCAATAAATGGAACCTCTCGTGGTGGATGTAGATCGTTAGTGATCGAACCAAGTAAATCTTGTGTCCTTTCATATTTTCTTGTTCAGTTTTTTCTTTGCCATCGTTATTCTTTCTTGCTATTTTATAATCTGCCATCATTCATATTATTGCTATGTTTGTGATAAATTGCATTTGTTCACTGGACACGAGTTGAAGATTCAGAAATCATTGATGTCAAAAGTTAATGAATAAAGGTTCATATTCATTTTGTGAAAGAGTTCTTGAATCTGAAATTTGCAACTAAGATTGTTTACGGCAATGCATTGAGTTTTACGGTAATTGACGGCAATTACTAATAATCGCATAATCACTTCAATTCTTGAAAGATTTCAAAGTGTTCTGTGGGTACAAGTGCACGTGGTGATGTATGTGTCCAAATGGCTGTCATATGCGAATTTCTTGGTTGGGAATTGAAGATGCTCAATTCATAACAAATATTAATACCCGAGAGAAATTGTTTTAGTAGAAGGTGTTAGGTCGCTTGTTAATACAAGGAGAAGTAATCCCATTGTGAAATAAAAATAAAAATAAAAAAAAGGCAAAAGAAAAAAAAAGGGAAGTTTGGCAAAAATGGAGGCCCCTCAATTTTCTGTTTTTTTGAAAATAGTAGGAGAGGCGCCTCTTGGAGGCGTTAAGGCGCCTCATGTTCTGTTTTTGTTGCCGGATTTTCTTCATAAATTGAAGAGATGCATTTTTGAAGTTATCTTTCAAATGGTTGTTGTCTTTTCATACCAAAAGACATGTTGTTTCAAGAACAGACACATGTTCTTTCATGGAGAGCCAAGTTCTTTCATAGAAAGATATATTCTTTCATGAAGAGACATATGTGTTCTTTGAAGAAACACATGTTCTTTCATGGAGAGACGTGTTCTTTCATGAAGAGATATAATGGCTATTGAATATCTATATAGATGTGGATTGTTCTGATGAAAAATATGATAAGAAGAAGTTCATAATTCACAATATTTCATAGAGTGTTTTTGAGAGGCTTTGTTATCCATGGGTAAATTGTCTTGATAAGCAAGGTAATATTACAATCAAGAAAGTAATATCATCACGCCTCAAAGCCATTTTCGATCCCATGTTTCCTAACAGAAGGGTGTAGTAAAATGTTTTCTTGGGTTTATGTGGACTACTTGTTGCTTGTTTCAATTTATTATTATCTTTTTTCGTATCTCATGTGCATGCTTGTGCATTGCTAATGGATTCATGAAGATAATCTAGATGGTCGTCCTTTAGTTTTAATTAGGGTTAGCATTAGAGGGAGAGATGTCTTCATGTGGTTGAGGTTTATAGGGGCTTGTAGAGAACTGTTCTGTTCGTCCAACTTCTGTACGAGTTGGAAAAGTTTTCAAATTTTCGTGAAACATCTAAATGATTTATTTGCCTACAACTTCATATGTTTTTTGCGCATATGTTTTTTCGCACAGATGAGCGTGGACAAGCTAAGGAAGACGGTTGGTTCGGTCCGAACTGGTGGGAAAGGTACTGTGAGAAGGTATGCCTTTTTGTAGGACATTGTGACATTTAAGCTTGCACAGGGTGAAATCCACTCTAGTTTTTATTGAAATAATGTCATGATGTGGAACAGTGCCTATTAGTTTTCAAGATGCTCCTGCAAATTCAAAATATCTGCTTCTTAGCTTCTTCCAATTGTATTATTTGATATTGATACTCGATTGCAGAAAGAAGACTATTTACAAGACTAGCACGACTGATGCCAAAAGACTTCAAAGCACCTTGAAAAAATTGGAGTATTGCTATGCACGCTTCTCTTCTATTCTGAGGTGCTTGCCTCCGGATTTTGTTCGGATATGACCAGCTTCATCTCTCAGATTCATGTGCACCGCAGCTATGTTTTTTGTTTCACGTGCACCGGTGCACGCTTGGGGATGGTTGGTGCACGTAAATCCTACGTGCACCGGTGTATTTGAGCGTGCACATGCACGCTTGTGATAGCGGTGCAAGTAGGTTTACAGGGCTATTTTTGTCATTTTATTTGAAAATGAACTTAAATGATTTAAAGTTTTTTTTGCGTGACTAGAATGAAAAACATTCTCCTAATGGACCTGTTTGCAAGTCTCGCAAGTATTAATTATATATTGCCTGAATCTCAGTTTTCCAAGTTGGATTTCTTTCCCATTTCTTGTTGTGCTTAATTTTTGTTTTCATCCTTTCCGGTTCAAGCATCTATTGCAGCCAACACTTGGGTAGTGGTTCTCCTCAGGCAAAGAGTATGTTTTTTTTTCTTGGAAGCCTCCAATTCTCCTCCGAACAGCTAAATGGTTGACTATTAGTTTTGTGTTTGATGCTTTAGTGATGTTTGTCCATTCTCTTAGTTCATTGGCTTCTATTCACATATGGATGATAAGCCACCAACAAAAATGAAAAATAGCGTCGACATAAACATTGAGCACATGAGGCAAAAATAAACATTGAGCACATGAGACAAAAATAGGAGCTAATAGCCAAAACATAAGACCACCAATCCAGAGCAGAAAAGGTAGATATTGTTATACGGGGTAATACACTATTTGGTCCCTAAAGTTTGGTTTAATACCCGATTTGGTCCCTGTTGTTTACATTTACCTGATATGATCCTTAATGCTTTCAAAATGAATCCAATTCAGTTCACACGTTAAGTTGCCGTTTATATTTAACGGTGAAATCATTTCCCCCAAAACCCACCTAAATTCACACGATTTACACCAATTCGATTTCCCCCAAAATCGAAATCCCTAAAATCGATTTCCCTAAAATCGATTGTCTTCAACACAATGAATTCATCGGTTTGGACGCGCGAAGATTTCTCCTTCACCAGAATCTGTAAGCCCTACGTTTTTTGCTTTAACTGTTAAATGTGTTTGAGATTTATGGTTTTGGCAAGAAATCTTCGAAATTGAAGCCTTAATTTGTTAATGTTCATAATATTTGGAGACAGTTTTCGAGTTTTAGTGTTCCCCAAATTTCAGTTTTTAGGTGATTTTTGGTGATTTTTCTGTCGAATTTGTATGTACGCTCAAACAAATCACTTCTATTTTCAATGGATAAGCTTGGCATGGTGATTTTTGGTTTTGCTTGAGAAGCCTAGACCGGCTTTATCGAAGCTACAACGTTGCAAGCCAAGCAATTCATTCATCTGTAAACTACTATCACTAAACTTGGCAAAAGATGTCTTTAAATCATGCACTTGATTTTTCAAAGTAATATTTTCTTCTTCCTTCTTAGCCAAGTCTAGCTTAAGCAGTTTATTGCTCTTCTTGGTTCTACCAAGACAATCAATGAGTTCATTATAGGTATCTAATAATTCATCATAAGATGGTACCTCATCATCATCCTCTTCATCTTTATCTCCAAGAGCCATTAGACAAAGATTTGTTGCTTCTTCTTCATCGGAGTCACTATCACTCCATGTGGCTATAAGAGTCTTCTTCTTCCTTTGTCATCATTCTTCTTCTTAGGACATTTATTAGCATAATGACCTTTATCTTGACAATTATAACAAGTTACCTCGTGTTTGGAATCATGTTTGGTAGCACCGGAGGTCTTTGGCTTGTTGTGTTTGTTGAAGAACTTCTTGAACTTTCTAGTAAACAAGATCATCTCTTCATCATCATCATCATCAGATTGATCTTTCCTCCCAACCAAGGTTATTCCCTTTCTTATGGATCTCTCATCATCCTTTATTCCCTTCCTTGTTGACACTTCAAGCTCATGGGTCACCAATGTGCCATGGAGTTCATCAAGATCATAAGATGCATTTTCTCCTTTGTTGGATTCGATGATGGCCGTCCTCTTTGCATCCCATTCTTTTGGCAATGCTCTTAGTGCTCTTCTTCATATTTGCTTTGGAGGGTACTTCTCTCCAAGTTGGGCAAGCTCGTTTATGATTTGGGTGAGCCTCCTAAACATCGAGTCAACCTCTTCCGGACTCCATCTCAAATGTCTCATATTTGAGTTGTAGTAGGTCTATATTTGTCTCCTTCACTTGATTGGTGCCCTCATGACAAATTTGCAATTTGTCCCATATCTCCTTTGCGGTTGAGCACATCGAGATCCGATTGTACTCCTTCATATCTAAAGCACAATGTAACATATTAATAGCTTTAGCATTTTGAGATATTAAAATCATGTCCGCTCTTGTAAAATCGTCCATTTCTTTAGGGATACTTATTCCCCCAACTTCCTTTAAAGGAATGCGTGGACCTTTCACAATAATCTTCCATAGGTCATAATCCACGGATTGGATGCATAGAGATATTCTATTCTTCCAATAATCGTAATTATCACCCGTGAAGAGCGGAGGGCGATTTGTCGATTGACCTTGAGCAAACTCATTTGCTAGATTAGCCATAGAAAATTTTTGATTTAAAAACAAAAATCAAATGGCTCTGATACCACTTGTTGGAACCTAAGAGGGGGGTGAATGAGGTTCATTGGCTACTTTAGTGTTTTAAAATGAGTTTGCAAAAATTAATGAGTTTTCGCTGCGGAAGACTTCAAGTCAATCGATAAATAAATAAAATGAAGAAGTATATAAATGCGTAATGAAATAAAGCGGTAAATGACACAAAGATTTGTTATAGAAGTTCGGCGATGAATCGCATACGTCTCCTCTTCCCGGTTAGAAAACCTTTAACCGAGGTTCCACTAGAACGAAAAGGATATTGGCCTTAAGGGCTCCAAGTTAGCCACAACACACTCGTCCCGAGTACAAAAAGCTCTTCACGAGCACAACACTCTTCACGAGTTTTCTTGGCCTTAAGGGCTCCAAGGATAGCCACACAACACTCTTCCCGAGTTACCCACACTCTTCACGAGTCTTCTTGGCCTTAAGGGCTCCAAGGATAGCCACAACACATGCACCAACTTTACTTGTTGATGACTTTACAATTTCCAACTTGCGTCGGTGTTGGAGGACCTTACAAATAAATCGACAACACCTTCACGGTGTAACAACACGAAGAAACCAAGACTCTAACAAAAGAAAAGAATCACAAACTCCAATACAACACAAATGTATGAAGATTGCAATGCTATATGAAATTTGAATAAACAAAGCTTTGTTGAAGTTTGTAGGCTTGTTTCTTATCTTCAAAATGCTCCAAAGCATCCATATTTATAGTGTAGAAGGCCCCCAATGCCCCTACTAATCGTTGCTACACATAAGGCTGAAATCACTCATCGATCGCCTTGGACATCGCTTCGGGCGATCACCATCGCCGCGCCCCAACGGTCACCATAATGCACGCATCGCCTCAGTCGATGTATCGATCGCCTCAGGCGATCAATTCCACAAATCAATGCCGTAGCCTCAGCTGCTCAAAATCTTCCATCGCCTCAGGCGTTCAGGCCATCGCCTCAGACGATCAAGTCATCGCCTCGGGCGAACTCTCCCTGCGCACAAGCCTCGCCTCGCCTCTGTCGATGTGCATGGCGATACCTTCCTGACAGCCATCACCTGGGGCGATGATCACCATAGCCTGGGGCGATCTGCCCTAAGCTTTGCACAATTGATTTTCTTCAATCAATCCACTTTTCAACCAATAAATCTGCACACTAAGTAGACACATTAGTATAACAAACACAAATTTTGTTGATCATCAAAACTCAAAAATAATCCGGGGATAAATTAAAGCATTAAACACAACCATGCGTTTAAAGGCTCAACACGTGTGAATTTAGGTGGGTTTTGGGGGAAATGATTCACCGTTAAATATAAACGCCAACTTAATGTGTGAACTGAATTGGATTCATTTTGAAAACATTAAGGATCATATCAGGTAAATGTAAACAACAGGGACCAAATCGGGTATTAAACAAACTTTAGGGACCAAATAGTGTATTACCCCTTGTTATACAAACACCCTAGTACAAATCCTGACAAAAGCATATCTATCAAGTAACGCATAAAAGACATAAGGATAGCAAAACACCAAAAATGGGGAGTTCATGCAACAAGCCTGTTGACGCAAAAAGATGCACAAGATGCCCTCAATCTTGTGCAAGATGGGGTTGTCATGCAACCACCGTCAAAAAAGAAAAACCGTCAAAAAAGATAAAGGCATAATCAGACAATAAAAAGTGGTTGTCTGGGTAAAGACGAGCAGAGAGGGGGCAAACAGACGATTGCGAAGCCTAATCACTGCCCAAGCGACTGAAGTCGTTAAAGCCACAACCAACAAAACATGAAAATGAAAAGAATCAGCGCCGGTTATAAGATAGGACTCCACAGAGCATATCTAGGCGATGGTAACCATCAATGACCACCCAATATAGGGCCAGATAACCCCCAATCCAAAATAATGGCGTCCCGTGTTTGCGTTTCTTATAGTGAACAGTAAAAAGCGCGAACCGTTCGCGTTTCATTTTAAAAATTAAAAAAAAACATTATTTTTTATTTTTTTATAAATTGATCTTATTTTTTTAAATTAACCGGACTAAATGCATGCACGTTGTAACCGGCCAAAGCTACTAAAATAATTTCATTTTCGTACTGATTGCAAGTTGCGCGCCTAGTTGCATTAGATTCACAATACAGTGGTTACGCATGAATTCGCGTGGGGTCAAAGAATTTAGCACTTTTAATTACAATTGTTAGTTTCTAATATACACAATTGTCTCAATTACAACGAATGCCATTTGGTGTAGTATGAAAGATCCACATGTTTAGCGTCGGCTATTGCGTGCAGTGTTTGGCAGGCGGTATCATCTATACATGGCATTATCTTATACAGGTATTTGATCTTGCAAACATCAAAATATATATATATATATATATATATATATATATATATTCATGTGTGTTGGTATATGATAGAACCGTGCACATAGAGAATTTTCATTCTTTTGATAGGTGAATAAAATATATTACTGATCAAAACTGTACATAGACTGTATCATCTTGTTTCTGGCTAACAAAAAGAAATTAGAATTTAATCCTGATCCGTAGGCTGCTAACATTTAGGTGTTTAGTGCGCGTGTGTGGCAGTGGCAGTGTCTGCGTGCATTTTGTTGATAAAGTAGATTCTAGAAAACAGAGGCAACGTAATGGAGGAGGCAACCGTCCCCCTTTCCTTCTCGCTCATGCCGTTTCCCACTGGTTTCATTCGCGCCATGCATGCCCCGTGCCCACCCACTCTCTTACCAAAAAAAAAAAAAAGGATGATACCAACTCTACGCTCTTAAACTTATTCATATTTATTGAGAATATATTGGCGTCTCCCACTCTGCTTCCTCGTACAAATTTCCGACCTTCTTCTCCTCTCTTACGCTGGGGATGCATACTCGAACACGTGAGTGTATGCGCAGGGAAACCTAGTTCAGTATTTTTCTCTAATTTTTATTCGATTTTTCTGAGGAAAAATGCCAGCTTGGTGGGATAAAATATCTGGTCGGAGCAAAGATTCGGAAACTAAGTCAGGGAATTCTGTGGAGGGCTCATCACTGAAGAATGAAAAGAAGAGTGGCAAAGAAAATGGCAGTAACAAATATGGTAAAGTAAAGAGCTTTGAGGAGGTTTTCGTGCTGCCTCAATCGAGAAATTCGTCTAGAAATAGCCGGGATTTTTCTGACGTAGGAAGGTCTTCTGGGTTTTCTGGATTTGATTCGGCTTCGTCTTGGGATAGAGGGCACCCCTTGCCTTTGCCTGTAGAACAGCCAACGGAGCAGCCGGGCCATTTTCATGGTGTTGGTTTCGGACGCGGGTCGGGCTCTGTTGCTAGTGTCAGCTCGTCTGGATCGTCCGACGATCCAGCTCATGTTGCAGATCAAAATGGTTTCAGGTTGGGTTTCAGTTGGAAGGTCGTGATTTTTTTTCGATGATTGAAGTCTTAATTAATTTGGAGTTTGTGAGGTTGCAGATTTGTGAGTTATTGATTTGTTACTTGCCCGGATCTAAAATGGTTGATTGATTTTTTTCTCATTTTACCCAGAAGAACTTTTTTTGTGTGCGTCTCTTTTTTAAGTTTGGATTACAAAGAATTAAATAGCTAACCATGTAAATACAATCAAAAGTATTACATGATAATTCTATAATTTCTCAGACAATATGGAGATTGACAAGAAATTACAGTTATTGGTTTAAGTTCAATTAAGTTCAAGATTGAATTTCAATCTCCGCAGCTAATCTTACAGATGTAAAATTTATGTCTAATGGCAGATGGCATGTTGAGAACAGAGTATTAAGTCCACTGTCACGAAGCCCTGATCGAGTTACAACTGCCACTTCGCTTATCCATAATCGAAGTAATGGGATTAATTTGGACCCTTCAAATGGGAAACTGGAAGATGGAAGGAATGAATGTCATAAGTTGCCCCTTCCACCTGGTTCTCCAGTTAGCCCTTCCGCATTATCGACCCCAAGAGATCCTGGGACACCTGAAAGCCCTAGTAGTATTTCTTCGAAATGGAGGAAAGGAAAGCTTCTTGGAAGAGGCACGTTTGGTCATGTTTATCTCGGTTTTAATAGGTAATGAAGATTTCGATGTCTGTTTTACTAAGTATGAAATTGGACGAAAATAATTGTTTCATGGTTTTTTAGAGCATTTAAGCACCCTTGAACCACAAAAAAGTAGTTAGAGGCAGCCCAAACCCACAAATTTGGGGGACTAGGGATTTTAGAAAACTATTGATAAATTTCAAAAATTTAATCTTGAACCTCCGCACCCTTCTGCCGGGTTATAACTTTACTTCTTTTGTTATTACCTTTTTCATCTATATATTACATTGTATTGTTTGTCTTGGCAGTGAGAATGGGCAAATGTGTGCTATAAAAGAAGTTAAAGTTGTCTCGGATGATCAATCTTCAAAGGAGTGCCTAAAGCAACTGAACCAGGTCATTCTTCAATAGTTTTTAGATTTACAATAGCGCCTACTTCCTTAAAAAAATCTAATCTTCTACGTTGTTGCTTTACTTCCAAACATTAGACAATGGCTAGTTATTGGTATTCTATTCTTGACATATTGGTATTTTAACAGGAAATAGCTTTGCTAAGTCAGCTTTCACACCCAAACATTGTTCAATACTATGGAAGTGATCTGGTAAGATTTTCTTTTATTTTATTTTCAATCCGATATCATCAGCTGTATCGTTTGCCATTTTTTAAACTTGCTCGAGTGTTGAACTAATGGTCAGACAGGCCTATGAGACTCTTGCTCCCTCATAATTTTACTCGTTTATTTTCCAGAACGAGGAAAGATTATCAGTTTATTTTGAGTTTGTTTCTGGAGGTTCCATCCAAAAATTACTGCAAGAATATGGAGCCTTTGGAGAACCAGTAATACAAAATTACACTAGGCAGCTTCTCTCTGGTCTTGCTTACTTACATGGACGAAATACTGTGCACAGGTACAACTTGTTCTCAATTGTTGATGACTTTGTTTTTTTCTTTGCCGAAAATCCTGGATTTTTAAAAGTTCGTTCATTCTCTGCAGAGATATAAAAGGAGCAAACATTTTGGTAGATCCAAATGGTGAAATAAAACTGGCCGACTTTGGCATGGCCAAACATGTATGCATCGTCTTGTTTAGTTTGTAGATTCAAGGAGAATTTGAAAAATATTTTGGTATCTAGGATTACTTTTCACGCTCTTATGTAATTATTTTTATGTGACAGATAACTACCTGTTCAGTGCTATCCTTCAAAGGAAGCCCTTACTGGATGGCACCTGAGGTTGGTCTCAATCATTCTCTCTCACCTCTTCTAAATGAGGATACATATAAATTATAAGACTGTTCCCTATAATTTCTTACCACCCATGTGCTATTTTCTCCTCAGATTGTAATGAGTACAAATGGGTGCAGTCTTCCGGTCGATATATGGAGTTTAGGATGCACGGTTCTTGAAATGGCAACCTCAAAACCTCCTTGGAGCCAATATGAAGGGGTGGGTCAATCTCTTCTTTTGGAACTGATATCTACTTGAAGTTGCTATCATGTTAAAGTCTTCTCATTTGTTCATTTAGCAGGTAGCTGCTATATTTAAGATCGGCAATAGTAGAAATGTTCCTGAGATTCCCGATCACCTATCTGCTGATGCGAAAAGTTTTATACGGCTGTGTTTGCAACGGGAACCATCAGCGAGGCCCACAGCATCCCAATTACTAGGTCACCCTTTTGTCAGAAACCAAACTACACTTAGAGCAACCAATGTCAATATAACCAGAGAAGTGTTTCCTTGTGCATCCGATGGGAGTCAGACTCCGGTATTTATCTGCAAAACTTTTAAATTTATTGTCACTTCCTTGCTTCTTTCGAGAGGGTTGTCAAAATACTGTCATTTTTTTTTGAATTGTTTGTAAGAAATTCTTTGTTTACTTGTTTAAAGACTGCCCTGGAGATGCAGTCCAGCAGAAGGAACTATACTTTGGATCAGGATGATGCATCAAGATTCGCAGGACCGAGGATATTTACAAGTCCAAGGTACTCTATTATTGAACTCTACTTAGTCCATGTATTTTAGTTTTTAATTTATATGCCTATTGCTTGAGTAGCCCTGAGCAAAAGACAAAAAGAGATTGACATGAGCGCTGGTTGCTCACCAATTAAAATTTGCAATAAGCTTATATATTTTTCTTTACTGTATAATACAACTTAATGATTTCGCACACTTCCTGTATGAAACTTATGGCTGTGTCACTGTTGAGCACCATGGTCGTGAAGTAATAGTAACTTATGTTTGCAGGGATAATGCACGAACAATAACATCATCATTGCCTGTGTCTCCCCCCTCGAGCCCATTAAGGCGTGATGTGTCAGCATACAATAACTTTTTCCTTTCTCCACCGCATCCTTCTTATACAATAGGGCAAAGCACTCCTACTCATATCAACAACTTAGTACATCCTCTCAGACCGAACTCACGAAGCACATTTGATCCATGGATTGAAATCCCTCTATTTAGAGCTGGAGCACCTGCTAGATCCTCAACGAGGACCATGCTTTAAAATGCCAAAACGTGCTGATTAATCTTAATCCCTCAGGGACCCCTTCTCTGAAGTTTCATTGTCTTGTGCATGGGCATGTGAAGCGAGCAAGAGTCACTGGTTTGAAGATCTTAATCCTGTCTTGTGCATGGATATGTGAAGCGAGCAAGAGTCACTGGTTTCCTTGAAAGATATGGCCGGAATTCGGACTAAAATATGGCCATGGGGATAGCATTAGCTGGACCTGGAGTAATCTTGGGGTAAATATGGTTGCTGGGATTTAGATGTTAACATTTTAGTGGGTGCTTTTTCTGTTGTGACGACCTGATGTCTTCATCCTACTGTGAATATAGGTGGTCGTGTCATAGAGCTTATATTATATGGTGTGTGGAAATTTTGATGAAGATACTCAGATTTGAAGTATGATTCCTTTTCCTTCATTTAAACAAGACAATCAAATTTAATGTCAAGTATGAATGGAATTTGTATCAAATGAGGTGGGAGGAGACTCCAACCAGAGCAGTAATAGTGGGTCAGGTAGGATGATAAAGAGCAATTTCGAACATAGAAGAATTGGAGAAGAAGAAGACAGAAAGTAAGAAGCTTTTATTATCATTCAGCGTAATTTTTTTTATTTATTTATACAATTTCTTAAGCAACTAACTACCCCACTCACTCACTCTACTTTTAATTTTTGAGCAACAATATAATTTAGCATTCTTCTGGTTCGTTTTGGCTGCTACTCTATTGCCTCCTCCGTAGTTGTCTCATAGGATGTATAAATATTTTAGAAGATTCAACTTTATTATTTTTTTGTTACGAAAAGGCTCAGGCACTTCTAATGTAATAATCAAAAAACAATTATTTTATGGAATACGAAGCACAAATATTACAACATTTCTCCGTGTTTGAACTTATTTTATGAAATAGCTTATAACCATCTGTTTTTTATTTTACTTCTTGAAAATAGATCTTCAATTATTTTTATAGAGGGAAATGCATTTTACATGGTAATGAGTACATATATACATGCACACACACACACACAAACTGATGCTCGATGTAATCGTTAGGAAACAGAATATTGCAATCTATATCTATACTCCTATAAAAGTGTGGATCAAAGGGCAAAGTTTTTCATTGTGATTTAACAACTTTGCCCTTTTTTCCTATACTTTCTTACACAAATAAAAATTTCATAGGGATATAATTGTAAACTCATAATATTAACAAGGGACATAAAAGGAAAATAAATAATAGAGTATTAACATTCATTTAGTTATTAATTAATAATGTATTAAAATCTATAATATAAATTCTCACCTCTTCATTATCCACACTTTGAATTTAGAAGATTATTTTCGTAAATTTACAAGATTATTTTCTTAATTAGTACATCATAATTACTAATTATTGAAACAAAATATGTTAAGTGTGAACAATAATCTATATATTATACATGTTTGATATTTTGATCTAATTTGTAAAACCACTTTAACGATTTTACATATATGTATATTTTATTTTTGTGAAAGGAAAACAAGGAGCCATCGGTTTTGAGCTTGCTCAAACTTATTTTTTATTGTTTAATTCATAATTAAATTTTGATTTGAAAGTAATGTTATTTGGCCATTCAATTTGCAACGAATAATCTAATCAATTTAATAAAATTAATTCTAATAAATATTAAATACAAAATTATTGATAAATTATTCATTCTCCCATTAATATATATTTATTTCTTGTAGGAATAATTTAATTTCTCAATGTGGGCATGGAAGATGAAGAGCACATTTACTCTACATGGGAATATGAATAGGCAAGTGGTGATTCCATTTATATGAGCATATGTAGTCATCAACTCATAAAAAACCAAGAATTGTTATTGTAAGTGAAAGTTGGACTATACGAGTGATAAAGGTTTCACTTTTTAATTCACCGACAATTTTTTAATTTCTTATTATATTCTATTGTTGTGTTTCAAATGAGGTACTCTTGTACAATTTTTTATAATTTATTTTATAATTCAACTGCGATCCAGTGAAGGATTTGAAGACCAATATGACAAAAGGAAGAAAGTAACTTGTAAGCAAGGATTGTCGAATAAAATGCCCTCTAAGAAAGATTATGGTTTATGTTTTTTTCCTATTTACTTTTGTGTCGAGGTGATGTTGTGTTCTTATCACGTTCTATTGTATTAAGACTATGCATTGTTATCAGGATTAAATTGTGGTTTTAATGATAGAATTTAGCATACATCAAATTAATCTTTTAACATGCATTACTCATATGGAAGGGTGGCGTTGCCTGGAGGATTCATGATTTTGGTTGTGAGGATCCAATATTTGGATTAGATGGCTTAAATTTTGAGACAATTATGTTGGTAGATAATCTATATTTCTTATGGACAGTCAAGACCATTCATTTATATAACTCAAAAGATGTTAAAAGGAGATCAACATAAATTTCTAAATTCTAACATGAGGAGGAGAATTTTTACAATAATTTTTCCCCTCCCACGTAAATTTTTATAATAATTCATATCGATTTCATTATTAAATGAATCTATTTTACTATCGTATTTGATAATAATTTTGATTTTTATTTTAAATGATTATATTGTCTTGTTTATCTGACCTTTATTTTATATATATTAAGAAGTTGAATTAAATTAGAGGAAATGAAATTTGGAGAAAATTTATAGGTAATATAATCCATCATTCGAGAACCGTAGCGAGTATTCACGTGCGAGGCACGTGCTTCCTGCTAGTATATACAAACAAACTAAACTAGTTGGTTATCAGGAGACGTTTTGGTAGTGGCGATAGATGGAACGAGCAATGATGTAAGTGAGCGGATGATAATGTTGAGTAATAGTTGAGTCTTGATGAATCCACACGAGATATGCGGCATGGATATTGAGACATTGTTGTGCATGATGGTGGCTGGTGGACATGGATTTGTTCCATCAACATACTCGAGAGCCGATGAGGGGCGAATGTACTTGAAGGCTTGGAGGGCAGTTGCCTCTTTTTACCCTAAAATTATATTTTGATCGCTATAAAAAATTTTCTACCCTATATTTTTATGTTCTTATTTTTTGTCTCCTAAACAAAAATTCTAATTTGGCTCAACTCTTCTTTGAATGCCCAAAGAAAAGGCAACTAAGTCAAAATCAGTGTTTGAAATTGAAGTCTCCATGCGGTGTAAGTGGTGGATATAAGTTGTAGATGTGCTTGTGCCGAAACATTGATGGCAATGAGGGATGTTGTGTTTTCTTTGAGTGGAGGAGGTAGTCTAAAAGATCACACGAACATTTATAAAATCCAATCATGATAACCAATTAACGGAGAGATGAATATGACTCATCTCATTCTTATCATTGTACAAACGGTGAATAAATCATATTATGAGATGTCTTCATCATATTTCAATATAATTGAAAACAGAACAGAAGGGGAAAAATAATAATTCCCAACTGAGATAGATCCATTTTCATCGTTTGATGTTTATTTTGATTTCCGATTAATTACCATCTTCGTTTTTCTCCCATCACTCTGTGTGTAGGGCACACACACAACACGCAATGGGAGAGAGGAGAGAAAGCTGAGAAGTGAAAATTTTCGGTGGACAACATTCATTTTTAATATTCTATTATAGATTTGGAAGGAAGAAAGGAAATTCATCAGGTTGATCCAAAATAACTTTCATGGATGAAATCTGGTAAGTATATTATCATTCATTTTGAGATCATCTGCCGCTTTTCTCACTCTTACATTGTTGATTTGTTCCATAAAAATAACAAATGGATAAATGATCTGCACAATATGTTATCATGTTTTTTCAATGAAAGCTACATAGTAAAGATACGACAGATGGAAAATTACATGGAGTTCCTCAAAGATGCAAATCTTGTCTTCAACACACATTTAATGTTTCTGTTCTATATTCATAACCGTTCATCACATTCTTTCATAATCTAGCTTGTCTGACTGCAAGTAGCCATAATCATACATCACAAAGATCAATATGAAGATTTGGATTGTGAATTTTTCTAGGTGGTGATCATTCAACATGAAAGAAACGAAGATTGTAGATGGAATGCAAGAACAAGGGACCTTAATAAGCATGTCTGTTGGGAGCCAAGCAGGTGCAGTTGGCATCCAGCCCATGCAATTTGTAGGCACAAGCAAGATTTATAAAGGAGCAGGTGTTTAGTATTACAGATCGTGCTCCAGAATAAATCCAGATCATTTTCTGTTACAGCTATTGTTCAAAATCGTAAGCAAATGTTTTGACAGCTAGACAATCAGGTAATACAGTTAACATGTACTGAGAAGTTGAAAGTATTATATTTTTTATATTGTGTGCTACTCTTTGTTATTTATATGCCTCCTGATTTACAGAAATCAGAAATGATTAGTTGTTGTTGTAATTGTAGAAATGATCCATGTTGCCGCTTCAGGACTACGTTCCACACCAATTTTGGTAGATTATCCCAGATCAATGAGAGAACATACTCATGCAAATTGAAGTTAAAGAAAGATGAATTCTTGTAACATGTACTTACAAGTGCATATTCACCGGTTTCAAATATGCGCAAGTCCAGCACCTAATACAAGATTATCTGGTTAATCAGCCGAAAACCAATTGCTGCCTTGCTAATATTGAAGGCCTACTGAACTAATTAGATTTACGGACGTGCACTGCAAATGTATAGCTTAAAACAATCTAGAAATGATACCTCTCCCCTGTTATCATATATATAGTCCAATCCTCCTTTGTAATAAGGTGGATGTCCCACAAATAAATACGGAAAGAAACAAAAAAATTGTTTACATTACCACCTTTTCCCCTATGCATTTAATGATGATGGACACGTGATTTAATCTTAAAAGCTGTCAAGTGAGTGAGAAGGTTAATCTGCTTTCAAATCCTTCAGAAAAATGACCACATGACCTAAATTTTTATGTCAGATTAATGTCAGGTATGTGTCTTGTAATTAGTTCAAATAATTGATTCTTACCAAAGAAATATATATGATTAGTTCTTCTGTAATTTTGGTTCCATCATATCATACGTGGGAACCCTAATCCATTCAAACCGATCTGTATATCTACCTTCCCATATTCCAAAGCATCTCCATTTTTATGTTCTTGTAACCAATAGCCACGTATTTAACCTGCATGCAAACCATGGTGAAATATCCTATATAAATATATCCAGCTAATCAACTATTCATCACATCAAGATTTTACTTAAAATGGCGACTCTGTTTCTATGTACAGTTACTTTGCTGGTTCTTTTGGCGAAGCCGACGGTCACTTCCTACCATGTCGCGGCCACCATTACGACGGTTGAAATATATTCCAGAAGAGTCGAGATCGTGCGGCCAGAAAATTGAGAGCCAGTGTTACACCACAATTTACTTGAAACAATAACAAGGAATTCAAATGCAAATTCACACTTCGAGTTACCGTAATAAACTGAAATTGAATTAATATTGTTAAATGAAATGGAACAAAGAAAAGTAAATTCTCCAAACACACAAACTCAAGGAAGGAGATCCCCCTTTGCCCAAGCCTCAGCCTGTAACCACCTTTCACATATGAATTCTGCACTCCAGAATACGCCATATTCCCCCAATTTATTCCCTTGTTTCCCCCCAAAACTAACAAAGGAAGTTCCCCCCACTAACTTCCTAACTTCCCACCCCACTAACTTCCTAACTCCCCACATATCCTTATCTTATTATGTTTCTAACCATTTGTTTTGGGCTTTTATACTGGGTCTTTTAATGTTTTGGGTTGGAAATATTTGTCCCATAACAGCCAGCGGCTGAGTTCATGCCTCTAGCACTTCCCCCACTAAAAACAATCTTGATTAAATCGCAAGACAAGTAATTTGCATAATATTGCTTTTGTTTTGATTTTTTTTGGTCGAAAAAGGGCTTCCAGAGGAACAACAATAAAAAGGACAATAATGCCATTTCATTGAATTCGTACAAGTCCAAATAATCCCCCACTGCTCTCGTCAAAGTCTTCCCTCCGTGTGATCAAGCTCTCCATCTATATTGCGCCAATTCTTCTTCAATCAAAAACCCATTAATCCATTTCACCAGATTTTGCACAGAAAAAAGCGAATCCATGGACAGAGAACAAGAAGAAATCCAGTTTCTTGGATTCTTTGGCATACTTCAAGAATCATACAACATAGTTACATCATGGAGAAAGATTTTCAGCCAAATCATGCTAGCTTTGATTCTTCCCCTTTCCTTCATCTACTTAGCCCAAATCCAAATTACCCAACTCCTTATCGCCAAGATCGCAACCAACGAGGACTCCCTCGAAAGAACCCCGGAGGGCACTCGTCCCTACTACAGAATCTCCAACCTCATATCCTCCGAATTGACTGAGGTTCTATTGTTCAAGATTGGGTACTTACTATTTTTCCTGATTCTTGCACTTCTCTCCACATCTGCTGTAGTTTACACCATCGCATGTATCTACACCGCCAAAGAAATTACCTTTAAGAAAGTGATGAGCGTTGTTCCAAAGGTTTGGAAGAGGCTATTGGTGACTTTTATATGCAATTTTGTCGTAGTCTTTGCATACAATATCGTAGCTTTAGTTATAACTGTAGTTATAATGGTCGTTGTAATTATTATTTTGCATACGAACAGAATTATTGGGGAAACTCTACTCCTTTTATGCTTAATCATATATTCTGTTGGGTTATTATATATTGCCATGATATGGCAGCTAGCAAGTGTGGTTTCAGTTTTGGAAGAGAGTTATGGCCTAAATGCAATGGCAAAAAGCCAAGCTTTGATCAAGGGAAAAATGGGTGTTTGTGCAGCGATTTTCTTTGTATTAGGCCTGTGCTTTGTTGGACTTGAGGTAGTATTCAAGATTTTTGTGGTGATGGCTTACGAAAAAGGGCTTGGATATAGAGTTGGATTGGGGTTTGGTTGTTTGACTTTGATGTCGATTTTGATGCTATTTGGTCTCGTCGTGCAGACGATTATGTACTTTGTTTGCAAGTCGTATCATCATGAAAATATCGATAAGTCTGCGTTGGCGAATCATCTTGGGGAGTATCTTGGAGAGTATGTTCCTTTGAAGTCCAATGATGTTCAGATGGAGCAGTTTGAAGTTTGATTTGGTCATTTTGTTGATCAGTCCTTTGGTTTCTTTGTAATCTTATTTATATTCCAAGTTTGTCTCATGCATGTGATCTTTGTATATTGATTATGTATTGGTAATAAATATTGTTTTGGGATTGCTGTACTTTGTTACAAACAGTTGAAACAAAGACAAATATCGCACTTCACAAGAAGCAGCGTGGTAACAGATGTTTATTCTTAACATCACACAAATCTTGCACCACCCTAAAGTCACACTTACGCATAATTTGAATCTGTACAGCGATCCCTTTTCCATTCCGTCCATGAATGAAAGAGAATTGTTCTGAGAAAGGTAAGCTGGTGATTTCATATATCCAGCCACACAAAGTGAAAATGGAGTCAATATCCTTCTTACTTTCTTCAATCATCTTCAGTGTCCTTCAGAATAGCGCCTCTTACTTTAGATCTGTTAAAAAGATCATGGTCATTAAATGAATTTGAATACTTGCACGATTAAACAAAACTCCATACGCCAATAACCTGCGGTGTGCAGGAACGACTCGGTTCGTGGCCTTGGTTGAGCTTGGGCTATGAGCAGCATTCTTATCTTCGAGCAGAGGTATATGAAAATATTTCAATTTCAACCAAGAAATTTAAAAAGGTTAAATATGGTGATAAACTGAAACAACTGCAGATTAAAATTTTTTGGTGGTTTCCCTTCATCAATCAATAGTAGTTACACTAGTATAGACCAAAGTTGCAAACAAATCGAGCCAGCTTAAGAAAATCTTTTTAACATGCTCGAATATTATTTAAGTAATGTTTAGAATTATCAATCTTTACCTAATCTCAAACAAAAATCGAATATATTTCGAGTCGAATTTGAGTCCAAATTATTATGATAGAACTTTCGGACTCTAAAAAACTTTTTAAATATTGCAATTAACATATTTAAAATTAAACACGCGAGTAATTATTTGAATTTTTGGTTTAATAGAGCTGAATAATTGGTTCCAACCAAAAGAATTGGCTTAAATTTGAATTCTCGAGCCAAAATTCTTGAATTTTCGAGTTTCGAGCGGGTTTTTTCCGGCTAAAAAGGTTTGTGCTTGAGCTTAAATACGAAAATATGGTAAAATTCGACTCCATCCATTTCATATGCGGACCCCCTATTTACAATTATGCACTAAAAAATGCTTTCGAAAGTAAAAAAATAAATAGAGAACAATAAATTGATACCTGGGGAGTCTCGTGAGACCATAACATGGTTATCCGAGTCCACTCTATCATTTGTTTTCTGTGATTTGTGCTTTTTAGAATACAATATCAAGTCCAACTGCTTCCGCATTACGTTGTTCTTTTCCTGACAATGATATTGAAGAATAGTTTTGAGGACAAGTGAACCAAAAATAATCAGAAAGATATGGCAAGCAGAATTCAAATAATTGCATATAAATACAACACGGAGACCATTTCTGAAAATTTTTAGCTTTAAAGTCGATGAAAACCAACTACAGTAGCTCTAAACTCAGACAGTATGATTAAGTTCTGGATAAGGATCATAAACAAGTTCTGGTGAAATACTGATGGAAAAAGAATTCATCATTTTTCTAATCAAAATATCACAACATTCAACAAACATTCCATCTGATTGCATTTGGATAGAAGTTCCACTCAGATTCACTAATGAGTAATGAGTTTGATAGATGGTTTCTTATTTGGCACCAAAGCTTTGTGAATGTGTACATACTTTGTTTCCATATATTTTTTTGAGATTCTGTGTTCAAAGACCTTGTCCAAGAACTTCGAAAAAGGATTTTCTGCAGCTCATCACGTTGTTCCTACCCAGCTTAGGTGCTCATAGCTTCTGAAGAAAGAAGGATGTACTTTTTCATGAAGGAAAGAAGAATGAATTCAATGTGTCTCAACTGTATGTAAAGTTAATTGAGACCTGACCAGGCGTGGCCTGGTTGGATTTGTGTAAGTTCAGTCACCCGGGATTAGGGAGTGATTTTTAGAAGCTCAAGTATACCGATCTGGGCTTGATTCAGGCTCATAGCTGGCCTACATAGCACATATACATCTCTATAAAGAAAACAGGATAGTGCTCCCAAACAAGATTCAAAAATAGCTTCAATAGCAACTACTTCACATGGTGTAAAAATAAGTAAAACAAGTTGCCAGAAAAGTGTGAGACGTCTAATAAAAACTTTCAAAATACTCACGCCAATTGAATTGAGACACTACTGATATTCATACCACAAAAAAGTAAGCGTCACTTAACGATAAACAGAAAAATAAAAAAATGTTGAATTCTAAGTTTCATGCATCTAGACGCAAAATTAGGTAATCCACATAAAAAAATTCATGCGTTTCTAAAATTTCAACACAAACTTTCAGCATGTAATTGAAGCAAGTTCAGTATCAAAGCAGCAACCAGAAACAGTCGAGACAGATCTGCGTCAACTCAGGTACCAGCACTATTAACTAGTAAAAGAGTGATGTCACGGGGACTTGGGGTCACCTGTTCATCAGCCACAGTTTTGGTCAATCGGTGACTTTGCTCTTTCTCTGAAGACACAAACACAGATGAAAAATACTATCAACTGTAAGAGAGAGAAGTTTTGATGACATACTGCAGATGATGTAGTGGTATGAATTCAACGGCACATATAACAGCTTCCATCTATGATAACAATTGGTAGCAATGAAAATGTGAATATTAACTCAATTTGCATAACACGAGGATAAAATATTCCTGCACCAAAATACTCAAGTCGCATATTGGTTGAGTAGACTATTCGAGGACAATCAAATATTATCTCAACTTTTCCTGCCCTTGCCCAAAGGGAAATTATCATCCACATTGCAGCCAACATATCACATAACTGGCATAACTGGCTTACATCTATTCATATAAATCATAGTAATTAGAATCAAAAGGTGCACTAGAGCTTAAACATAGAGCCTAGGCACAAGGCGAGACACACATGTTATTGAAGTGAAGCACCATGAATAACACTACGCTAGAAAATTTGATAACAAAATTGCAACAGGTACTTTGCAAATTATTAAAGCACAATAAAACAAAATTCATAAGTAAACTAGATGTTCATTTTCTTGCTTCAATTGATGATATACTATTTTCACATTAACTTGTGTGCTTAAAAGGGCCTTGAGCCTTTACAGTGCACCAAGACTTGGGCCTTATGGTTAAGGCACGGACTTCATTAAAGGACTGTGAATTACCTTGAGTCGAGACGGAAAGGAAAGCCTTGACAAGCCTAAGTCTAGGCGCACGCCTTGTGGCCTTCAGTATGATACAAACATAGAATATAATCCTACTTTCACAGAAAATCTTAATACAGAACATTTGAAAAAAAAAAAAAAAATTGATACAACCAACAAAAATACTCATGCATGGAGATAAAATTTGCAAGTAAATTTTACTTTTCCTTTCTACCATCCTTTTCTTGCAATCAGTTTCTCTTCCATTTATCTTTCTTAAAACTGCCTCCGACATTGTGAATTCAACTCAAGAGATCATATTTTTAACCAAGTCCCTTATATTTGTACACTTAATATATTACATCATGTTTTAACATCAAATAATATGAACATAGTAGCTAGGTAAAAAGACGGATAAAACAAGAAATAACTCAATCATTCTTATTCTTTATAATGATGAAATTGAAGGTTTGTTTCCTGATCTAAGCAGAAGCACATGAAACCTGGACCATAAAATAATACTTAACTAAAGAAAAGTTTGCCTGCCTAGTCAAAACATCATCTACCGACTGGCCTAAAATAAATAAATAATACTTGTTAGCAATGTAGTTGATTAGTGACCTTCAATAAGTGAATTATGCGCCACTCTGTATTCTGCATAGAGCTCCCGTGAGAGACTTCCCACTGCCTTACAAGCAGCTCCATCAACAAGTTTACCAAGTGAAATTGAGACTCGTGGCATTCCTTTTGATTTTTGTGCAATTAATTTTGCATGCAAAGCACCTGAAAAAAGAAGAAAAATGTAATCAACTTAGATGCATTCCACAGTAGACGAGGCAACATGTGCTCCAGAAACATGATCAATGTAGCATCACTCCATCAATCATAATGTACATGAATGTCATCTAACAAACATTAACAATTCCTGCCTTTCAAAAGTCATTTTATTGCATTGCGTTTCAACTTCTCATGGGAACTATCGATCGTAGGAACAATACTTCCCAAAGAGTTAATGCATCGTAGGACCAAATGAGATGCAAGTACATGTACTAACAACAGTGAGTATCAAGGATTGGTCCCAGCAAAATCTTAAAATTAATCAGCCACGCTCCTCTTCAATGAGGACTGACGAATATTAATCACTAAATAAATACATACATTTATAGAATCATGAAAACTCAGAGGAATCAGTCAGAGCTTATTGCAATAAGGAACACCATGCTAGTGCCCTTCTAAAAAAAATCTAATATAATATTTAATAACATCAATATCATGCCTCCTAATCACCTGCTCAGGCAAACCAGATCATTTGATAACTGTTTGTTTTAACTTTTTCAACAATAGTAGTATACAATTGTTATAATCCATCACTGTTTGTAGGTCACAGCTGATTCAATACTTAAAAATCTGTCTACCCACAATCAGCACATCATACCCCTGCCCTGCATATGTCTGTGTGAGTGTGTGGATATTTGTGTTTATATGAGTTATCTAACTCCTTTTTTTCCAACCTAGATCATCATTTTCATAGTTGCAACTCGCGCTATTGAGATTTTACTAACTGACCTAGATTTGAGCTAGATTTTACGAGTTGCGACTAGCAACAACATACAGCCTTGAAGGAATATAACTCAAATTCACACTACTAAAGAAATTGAACCCAATCAAAATCATCTGCTAAGCAAAAATAACTGGTTCACTGACTCTCATATGATGTGACGGCTGAAATTTTACTATCAACCCCGCTCCCACTTAACAGTTTGGTTCGCCCCAACTTTGTGGAGAAATATTTTCCATCAATCATACAATGAACCTACTAAACCTAATTTATACAGTGCAAGAGTCGATTGCGTCTTCTTAAAGGAAGAAAAATTGATAGAGTTCCCCACAACACAAACTAATATTATTTCATGAGGTGAATATTTCAATGAAGGAAACAGCACTATTGATATAAATGAGCCTTTTGACTCATCATACTACTTTCATATTATTTTGATGTTAAAACACAATGTGATATATTTTGTGTACATAATAAAAGGATTTGGTTATTAAATTTGATCTCTTGAGTTGAATTCATGATGTCAGAAGCAGTGTTGAAAAGAAGAGGCTGGTACCTGATTCAGATGAGCCCTCCATTACAAGCTTTACATCTTCTGATTTCAGGGAAGCTGTGACATAATCTACAAAATCTGACCAAGAACCACCAATTCCAATCGCGTCTCTCTGTAAAAAAGTGAAAAAAGATTCATGTACATCTTTCTCACTGATGAAAGTGATTTTTGTTCCATGACTGAAACATATTTCAATTTCTTACCTATACCATACACCATTTACTATAGAATGGAATAATTGTTCTTGGTCACCTGGTATGGCATAACTAACTCCTGAAAATTGGCATGTATCCTTCTCACTCTAACCCGATCTTTTTTCTCACTTCACTTGTCACTATAATCTTTATATCCAATCTCTCATTTTTCTCTCCTTTTCTCCATTCATCTTTTTTTGGCTTATTCCCGTTTTGACATAAGTGACAAGCTTCCCAAAATCCTTAATCAGTTATTTACCATTTTTAAGTCAAGTGCTAAGGTTCTCACAGATTTTTCTACCAAACTTTTCACTTTTGCATACCTTATCACTTTCTTTTTTCATACAATAATAAAGTTTCTCCGAATTTAGACAAAAAATTACAAGGTAAGCTACTATGACAACATTTTTCCGTCAGGAAAAAAACCCTTCATATATGACATAGATAAGTAGTCATGATCAATCCAAGTACAGTGAAACTTCGTATTTAATATATTATTATTGAACAAATGCCAGAACGAACTTTTAAAAGAAAATTCAATATTGGAATGCAAAAAAGGCAAAAGAACACGATTATTCGTAATTCCAATATGTGTTAGATGAACACATCTCCAATGACCTCGTATTAAGTTATGTAGTATCACCATTAGCAAATGTTAAACCACTACCTGTCTCAGGCATCGAAGGCATCATATTTACTCAACGATAACAATTAACATGCCAATAGGGCAGTACCGCTTCATTACAAAACCATAATCAAAATCTTTACCAATCGAATGCAAATATTAACTTTATATGTCACCAGACAATTGCTATATCTTAAGTTCAATCTCGCCACCCCAAATTCACGCCATAGAAGAAAGAACGTGCACCTAAAACTGTACATTGCATTGGCAGTATTATATTTCAATAAACATACTGTTGTGAATTGCACCCTCTACAATTCCCCATTCAAGAACACATCACACAGCCAATTAACCATTGAAAGTCCATCGATCAAATTTACACAGAAGCATCCACCGAACACTATTAATATTGACTTCGAACAAATGACGGCATGAATCGATGAACTTCGCCATGAACACAAAACATTGCACATACAGATTTCCAGGCACAATAATGATGAACACACACACAAGAGATCACAGCAAGAACATGAATGAAAATGCATAAAAGAAAACGCAAGAACAAGACACGATTTTACGTGGTTCGGCCAACATCGGCCCTACTCCACGGGAGGAGATTTCATTGACAATCTTCAAGTATACAAGGCTTACAATACATGAATTCACATCCCTAATCCACTTCTATGTATTACAATGGATAGCACAAGAATTCACTCTCATTTGCCCCTCAAAAAACTATAAGAAAATCTCACTTGCTCACTGCCTCATCTCTCACTTTGTGTTTCTCACATCTTTTCTTTTGTTTTTCTTTTTCCTCTCGCTCGCCCATCTGCCGTGCCCTGCTTTCTAATTTATAGACGCAACCATTGATAACCTGTACAACAGGTTACCTACCTGTACAACAGGTTACCTTCTAGCCTTCATCCAGTCAGCATGTCATCCTCAACTGCATTTATAATTGCTGTTAACCACCTTCAACAGCCTGGTGCATGCAACTTGTGACTTGGATTGAATTAAGTTGATACAAATCTAACACATACCATTTTATATTTACATTTTTTTTCTTTTGAATACAATTACATTTTTTTGGGTGAACGAATATCACCATTTTCAATTAAACAAAACGTAGAGAAAGATTTTTTAACGGAACACAAAACAATATCTAATACTCTCCTCAAAACTCGCACGAGTCTCAACACCATGATTCCCTTCGCAGAACAGTGAACCACGCCAAGTCCCACACAAACATAATAAATCACACACATCGACCAATTTAATCATCGATTTATTCATTAACCAATAACAAATAGAACTTAACAACTGAAATGATAATGAAGAATATGAAAACTGACCATGTCTTCGAGCTGAAGACGGGACTTGATGGCCTGAAAGGTGTTGGATTGGAAATCAGTAACAGTGATTTGTAGAGAAGCTGTATCCTCCTGAAGGGGATGCACATGAAACAGAAAGGGCTCAAGTGGGGTGCTGTGTGGTGCAGACCAATCCGCCGAGACTTGCCCGAAGATTTGGCCTAGCCCTGCGAAGCTCATGGTTTCGGGTGGGGCCATCGAATGAGGAAAAGCTCGAGGACTAGTTTAGTAGTTTTTAACTGTCTTATGACGATCAGACCATTATATTATTAAATTATTCTAAGATAATTATTGTTATAAGTTTGCAAATGTATAACAATTAAATTAAATAATTTAAAATTTTAGAAATATATATGAATAGAGGACTTTGGATTTGTTCTTTCATCTCTTTAATGCATTAACTGGTCTGCCTATAAACGGACCGATTATGGGTTTCGAATCGTTGACAATGGGCCGATTCAAGGTCATTATGACCCTTTGTTAGGTCTAGACATCGAGTTTTGAACTCATTACCTCCAACTTAAATAATTAGTATTAACCACTAAGCTACAAGAGTTTTGTTCATCTAAATAGAGTATTACAATTTCTATATATTAATCAAACAAATATATCTTACGCATTTTGATTATTTGAGCTTGAATTTATTTCACGTTATTTTATGATTAATTCATGGTAGACAATACATTAAAATACTTTTTACATTTTCTTTCAAAATTAATAATTTTTTCCCATTTTTTTAAAAAAATATGGGTCAAACATACAGTTGGTTAACAGTAACAGGAACTGGTGGTTCATGAACCGTAACCAAAATCGTCAAGGAAGGTTAAAGTCAAGAGTCGATATTTTTGAAACAGTAAAAACGACGGTTCTAACCGTGGTCATATCTACATGTATCCCAAACTTAATCTTTTTTCTTGTTTCATATATAATAAAAAAATGAAAATGGATTAATTTTGATCTCACGCATGGATCCTTGTCTGGCTATTCTCCGATTGATATTCTCTACGTTTGGGCCACTTTAATATAACAAACATGTATAACTTAAAGAGTCGTGTCATTTGGGTCAAAATAAATCGGGCCTCATTGCTTGGCCCATTAACTAATAAAGGATTCGAAGTAGCATGTCCATTCTATATTGGATTCTTTCTCAAACTCGATTTTCGTACGAGGTGATGTAATAATTTTTAATTTATATTAATATATTCCCTCCTATATAAAAAATTATATTAAGACATGTATTAAAACAAAGTACATGTTACTTTTGAAACTTATAAATGTTGTGCTTAATAATTGTTTATTGTATTTTAACAACTTTAAAATATAATTGTACTAAAATTTCATGATGAAACTTCGATACTATAATTTCTGGATGAAATAATAATTATATCCGCACCCTTCTCGAAATAAAGATTGAGTACCAAAGTTATGAATGGCATGCAATTCTAATTAAGCATCATGATGCATATAGATACAAATGGTCCAATGGGAGCAAAAATTTCTAAAGAAGTCCTGCTGAAAATTAGCTCGACGCCATAATGGTAAAAAGCTTAACATCTCTTTGATTATTAATAGACCAGGAAAAGGGAACAAGAAGTAATTATATACTATCAAATAAAAGCTATTTGAAATAATCTCGAATCAAAGCTAAATTATTTAATCCAACTGCATATTAAATTTAATGTATTATTTGTTATATAATATAAAAATATTTGACTTTATGTGACAAGCAAATATATACTTTACATAAAGTTGTGTTCGGATGGATGCATTTCATTTGAATTGAGTGATTTGGTTTGATAATGGATTTGAAACAACACTTATCTTAGGTGCATTTCAAATCTATCACAATTACCATTACATTTACATAAATTAGTAAAGATGTGGCTTTGAAATATATTCAATATAAATTAATTCAAACAATTAAATGGAGTTGAAATCTATGGATTCAAATCATTAAATCCAAATGCACCCATTTAAAATTTATGGATTTGAAATGACATGTAACATAATGTTATTTCAGGTTCTTCCAAAATGCAAAATAAGATGTATTGAAAAAGAATGAGATTACTAAATTGAGCATTAGCTAGCTTGGACTTAAACTCGAGAATTACCTGTAAGTAATCCAACAAGCATAGCAACGCAGAGGAATTTAAAATTTTGGATTACTAATACACCGGATCTATACAAAGGGGTTCATATCGGATAAAAGATCAAAAGTCTCACCCTTGTAGCGTGTTTGAGCAGATTCCACGAAGCAGCACCACGTCCAACGCCTTCTATGAGTCACTAGCAAAACTTAACAAGTTTTGCCTCAACGGTATCCACACGATCAAATCGGGTGAAGGGATAGTCTAAGAACAAGTTGCTATACTCGTTCTTAAACCGGAACAAGAAGTACACTCGATTCACAATCGAAAATTGGCACGAAATCACCCTAGTCTCTCTTCGGCTATGAAAAATCGAGAGCAAGAAGAGGTGGTGCGGACGTGTGCTTTTTGAACTTTTTTAGGTTGGAATGAATTTTTAATTGTCCAACAATTAATTATATCATTGTTATTGAAAGGGCTTAATTAAGTTCAAGACTTTCTCAAAGTCTTATGGGTCCAAACCCATGATTTAATTAAGTTCTTTTAATCATTCAATTAAGACTCCTCTTAATTAATTAATTCATCCAATGAATTTAATTTTCCTTCTCGATTTAATCTTTTGTGCGACCCGATAGGATCTTGTAATGTTGGCAGTGACATAAAATCTCATTTTATGTCGCAAGCAATGAGCGGTATCTAGCAACACATCAATGCTACCCAAATTACAAGAATGTCAATGACTCGACATAACCTAAGAACTTGTGATAATATTAACCATGTAACTTAATCCCTTTGTCCTTTGTGTTTAGATTGAACACGAGTCATGGAATAGTCATACTCGTATATTCAATCTCTATTTCTTGATCCCCAAGTAGAACTAGAATAAACGAATAAGCTCGATATCTCATATCGACTCATTCGAGCATGGCCATGCATTTTAGTCTTACTTGATCAAGGGCCCAAACACTTCTCCTGTTATATAGGAGGGACAAATCCTATCTCGATAACTCCTTATGTTGGGATCTCTGATGATCACAAGTCGTAAGGATTACATACATTATTATCACTATGAGAATTGCTGATGACGCTCATATTACTATCCATGTAGCATTCTCATGGTGGGTCTGTCCAGTACATTGTTCTCTAACATGTACCCATGTGTTGATTGATATCTCATATCAATGAACAATTCATCAATCAACACATACATACTAGTCTCTATGTATTATCATTATCCCGATTCATGATAATACTTGACTAGGGACAATGTTTAAGAATAATACAATATTATTCTAAGGACATTAACATATATATTAATTCACATTGCACAGCTAAACGAATAATATATAATAATGAATTGTCATTCATAAAATCATAAACATTGTATGTCAAAAACAATCATCCAATGACATGTCTTAGGGCATATCCCAATATTACCAACCAAGCTCAGGCTCGACTGTAACTCGAATTTCATTTTTCAAACTTCAAATCAAACTCGAAAATTATATTCAGTTTCATTTAAGGCCAAAATCACATCAAAACATGATCAATATTTATCTTTCTCATATAAAATTACAAGTGATATTCATTAATTTATATTTTTGGGAACACCATAATTAAATGGTAGCTTCAAATATATTAACAGAGATACAACCAACTAGATATTTTTAATTTCAATGTAGAAAAACTCGACAGGATCGAAATGAGTTCATTATTGTTAACATGGTCCCTCGTAATAATCACTCACTTCTTAAGATATATATGGAGACATCAAATCACAGCGATGAAATTTGGTCGTTAGCATTATATCCATCAACCACCTCTCTTCATCCTAGAAATGGCAATGGTCCGGTTTAGACCTGGACCGATATTAAACCCTGAGGCGGGTCTGGACCCGTTTGACAAGTCCTGAAGCTGGGTGGTCCGGTCCCAAATCCTGCTATAAATATATTTTTTTTGTAAATTTAATATCGAATATATAGTTCACTTTTTTCCATGAATCATAAAGTACATTATTTAATTTCATATAAAGCTCATGTGTTCATATTAAAGAACTTTGACATTTTGAAAGGAATGTGAGCAAATTAATAAATATCTGTTAGCTTAAAGATAGTTTTACAATGCTTATTATAAATATTTACTAGATAAAAACAATTCAATAACGAAACTTAATTTTTATGCTTCAAAATTAATTTATAGCTAATAATTTTTTTTAAAAAAAGGTTTGCGGGTCTAATTGGCGGGATGGGCCGGTTCTATGAACATTTTTTTTGTAGCTGGGCTGGCAGTCCTAAACCCGCCTTATTGCTATCCCTAATTCCTCTTGTACATAATAATGCAATAGGGCTTTGTTTTAAAAAATTTCCATTGGAAGAATTATAATTAGATCACCAATTTTTCCTATAAAGTCATTAAAAGTTAGGCCAAATATTTTTTCGTTCTTAGAGCCCAATAATTCCCTTCCAAAGCAATATTTTTTGTACAGCATTTTAAACACCATATTTGATTATTTCGACAAAGAATCAGAGCGACTACTGTTATAAAATTCATCCCCAATCCAGAATAACTATTAAATTTCTTTCTTTTGCCTTTGTTATTGGGCCCTCTCTTGCATTCAATCATATCGACTCATGTAAGTTTTATGTGTCAAAATTGTAAGACAACCCTTGTGCTAATTTTATGTCTTTTGTTTGTGTTCCAAATAAAGAAAACTATTTGTAGCTTGAATGGATGTCTCGTGAGTCTGAGTCAGATCTAAAGGACAAAATTGTCGTGTCTCTCAGATTAAACTTCCCTTGTCAAGGAAAAGGTCGACCATGTTGCTATTTGAGATATTTAATCTTTGGCTCAAAATTAACAGGGTTTAAAGGTAGCAACCATTGGATAATAATATTATCATCCAATGGTTTAATGTAGTTTTTAAGGGTAACATCAAACAAAGCAATTAACAGATACATAGGATATGTTTCCATTAGTTTTTCACAGTGAATTTAGATCAAATATATACAATGCATAATATTATTTGAGAGGGGACTGAATGCATGTGTTGTTTGTAAGGACATTATTGGAATGTTGTGCGATTTTTTTTATTTATTTATAAGAAGTATTTGTTTGTATAATCACTATCAGCCAACTATTTTATGGTTGATATCAGCAAAAAAATGTTACTGTGGTTTGTGGTTGGGATATTATTTCCATTTTGCTTGATTCTTACCGTAAGTTTTGTTGTAAATAATTTTCTCTCAAAGTGTATCTCGGGAAAAAATAACAATAGCTTCAAAACAATTTTTAAATCGAGGTGAGATTTATAATCTCCGTCATTAAGACAATATTGCACCGCTATGGTGCTAACGGTTTGCTATGGGAATTTGTCTCCCAAGATACAACGACTATGCCTTGTGATAGGAGCACTCCAAATCACAAGTCCTCAAACCACAAAGGTCCAAAGCACTCAATTTGAAGAACAACAAATGCTCTCAAATTTCAGTAAAAATTCGGTAATGATTTCGAAAATCTATGTTTCAATACATGTTGGAATGTTATATTTATAGTTAACCAAAATCCATGTTCAATGGACACTATTTGGAGGCAAATTTTGGCCAAAAAATCGTACCCCAAACATCAATGGACACACCATTTCACTTTCTGAAACAGTGCTTCGATCGATCGAGACCAATTCTCGATCGATCGAGCAACTGTTCACTTGCCCAAGAAATGTTCTGGTCCGCTCGATCGATCGAGCAAGTTTTTTTTAAAAAAAAAAATTGATTCATTTTTTGTGCACATTTTCCAACAATTACCAACATGAATTAAATTGCATGTATGCAATTAAGTGCTTTGACGAACTATTATGGCATCTGGAGATATAGCTTGCGGCTTTGAATCTTCCGTAGTAGTATTCAATCGGATTTACTTGATTTAATAGTGAACTTATAGTCTTGAACTATTTAGTCATTGGTGTAAACCAAGACAATTGAACCCACACCATAACAATTCTAACCTCCGTATTGGTTTCTTACGGTTGTGTCCGTTTCGGCCATGGACCACGCTTGGTTTCATAAGTGCTTTCCATTCTTTGAAGCGGCCACACTTCGCACTTACGTAGGTGATCTCCTAGAAGAGTATCCCGCTATATTCCAACATATTCTAATATGTCTTAGGAATCATTAAAGGCTGTTTGCATATCCTCGTACCCTTTTTGCAGGCTACACCCCTTATCATAGGAATGGGTCGGAGATTAATTCTCCAAGGTGTTTATACAATCTTGTAGTTTGGTTGTCCCTTTTGAACCTAGATCTTGGGATCTCCAGTCACATAGGTTGGGTATCCACCACAAGATTTTGATTATAGGGTTTTAATCTCATTCCACTCGATAAACTATATACTTGATCTCTAGGCAAACCTTTCGTGAGCGGATCCGCAATATTTTCCTTTGACTTCACATAGTCAATGGACATAATGCCATTTGAGATCAACTGTTTAATAGTATTGTGTCTACGACGTATATGTCTAGACTTACCATTATACATGCTACTCTGTGCCCTTCCTATAGCAGATTGGCTATCACAATGTATTTTAATTGCAGGCACAGGTTTTTCCCAACAAGGAATTTCTTCCAAGAAACTTCTAAGCCATTCGGCTTCTTCTCCCGCTTTATCCAAAGCTATGAATTCAGATTCCATAGTGGATCTAGCAATACAAGTTTGCTTGGTAGATTTCCAGGACACTGCAGCCCCTCCAATGGTAAACACATAACCACTTGTCGACTTGGAATCTTGAGTGTCTGATATCCAATTTGCATCACTGTATCCTTCCAATACAGCAGGATATCTTGTATAGTACAATCCATAGTCCATGGTGTATCTTAAATATTTAAGTACCCTCGTCAATGCCTTCCAATGGTCATTGTTTGGATTGCTCGTGAATCTACTTAGTTTGCCAACCGCGTATGCAATATCAGAACGTGTACAGTTCATGAGATACACGAGACTGCCAATTATCCTTGAGTATTCTAATTGCATGACAGGGTCCCCTTTTGTTTATAACCAAATGTAGATTCGGATCAGGGTGTTTTTACAGACGACGTATCATTCGCGAGAAATTTCTCGAGTATTTTCTCAACATAATGAGACTGTGACAACACTCGTCCTTCAGATATCTTGGAGATTTTAATTCCAAGTATCACATCAGCTTCACCCATATCTTTCATTTCAAAATGTTTTATCAACATTTTCTTTGTCCCGTTGATGATTTCTAAGTTGCTTCCCGCTATGAGCATATCATCAACGTACAAGCATACTATTACATATGCTTTAGGCGTGTTTTTCATATATACACATTTATCGCACTCATTAATTTTGAAACCATTTGACAACATAGTTTTGTCAAATTTTTCATGCCATTGTTTTGGCGCTTGCTTAAGCCCATACAATGACTTAACGAGTCTACACACCTTTTTCTCTTGTCCGGGAACAACAAACCCCTCGGGTTGTTTCATATAAATTTCCTCCTCAAGTTCCCCATTGAGGAATGCCGTTTTTACATCCATTTGATGTATCTCTAAATTGTTTAGAGCACCGATAGCAATGATCACTCTAATGGACGTAATTCTCGTGACTGGTGAATATGTATCAAAGTAATCAAGGCCTTCTTTTTGTCTTTATCCCTTTGCCACGAGTCTCGCATTGTACTTATCAATTGAACCATCAGACTTATATTTCCTTTTAAGAATCCATTTGCATTCTAATGGTTTACTTCCAGTTGGAAGGTCTACCAATTCCTACGTGTGGTTTTGCATTATGGATTCTATCTCGCCATTAATAGCCTCTTTCCACATAGGAGCATCAGGGCTAGATAAGGCGTCACTAACCGATCTTGGTTCATTGTCCAACATATATGTCATGAAGTTAGGACCATAAGTCTTAGCCACCTTGGTCCTCTTGCTACGTCGTGGTTCTACTTCCTCAATAGAGTCACGGTTAGCGTCTCCATACACCCTTTTCTTAGGGCTCATTTCCTTGTTAGTTTTGTAAGGAAATACTTCTTCAAAAAATACCACATTTCTTGATTCCATGATTGTACCTTCATGCACATTACTTATTTCAGATTTATGTACTAAAAATCGATATGCACTACTATTGTTAGCATAACCAATAAATACACAATCTATTGTTTTAGACCCGATTTTTACTTGCTTTGGTTTTGGTACTTCTACCTTAGCCAAGCACCCCCACACTTTCAAGTATTTGTAGAAGGCTTGTGACTTTTCCATAACTCATAAGGAGTTTCATCCTTACTTTTGTGTGGTATTTTGTTTAGAATGTAGTTGGCCGACATGATTGCTTCCCCCACAAGTTTTGTGGTAATCCAGAACTTATCAACATAGCATTCATCATCTCTTTTAGAGCACGATTTTTACGTTCGGCAATACCATTTGATTGAGGTGAATAGGGGGCAGTGGTTTGGTGAATAATGCCATACTCAGTGCAAAATTCTTCAAACGGTGCTCCATATTCTCCTCTCCATCGCTTCGAACAAATTTTATCTTTTTGCTAAGTTGATTTTCAACTTTATTCTTGTATTGTTTAAATACTCCCAATGCCTCGTCTTTGCTTCTTAGCAAATAGACATAACAATATCTCGTACAATCATCAATGAAAGTAATGAAGTGTAAGTAACCCCATGAGCATACAACGCAGCGGAATAAAATTTTGGGATTACTAACACCGGATCTATACATAGGGATTCATATCAGATTAGAGAATTACAAGTGTCTTACCCTTGTAGCGTGTTTGAAGCAGAATCCACGGAGCTGCACCACGTCCTACGCCTTCTCCGAGTCAATAGCAAAACTCGATTGGTTTTGCCTCAACGGTATCCACACGATCAAATCGGGTGAAGGGATGGTTTAATAACAAGTTGCTAGACAAGTTATTAAACCGGAACCAAAAACCACACTTTGATTCACAATCAAATTTGCACACTATCACTCTCCCTCTTCGGCTATCAAGAAACCGAAAGCAAAGAGTGAGGCGGTCGTGTGTGGCTTTGACAAGGTGGCCGAGAGCACCTTGTCTTGGTTGCTAGGTTTTTGTATCTTGGAATGTTATTCAAGTATTAATCTAATTAAAAACTTGTTAACACATTATATATGATTAATTAAAGGCTTTCTTAAAGCTTCATGGGCTTAAGCCCATGATTTAATTAATCCTTATGATTATTAATTAAGACTCCTCTTAATTATTTAATTCATCCCATGAATTTAATTTCCCTTCTCGATTTAATCTTTTGTGCGACCCGATAGGATCTCGTAATGTTGGCAGTGACATAAAATCTCATTTTATGTCGCAAGCATCGAGCGGTATCTAGCAACACATCGATGCTACCCAAATTACGAGAATGTCAATGACTCGACATAACCTTTAGAACTTGTGATAATATTAATCATGTAACTTAATCCCTTTGTCCTTTGTGTTTAGATTGAACACGAGTCATGGAATAGTCATACTCGTATATTCAATCTTCATTTCTTGATCCCCAAGTAGAACTAGAATAAACGAATAAGCTCGATATCTCATATCGACTCATTCGAGCATGGCCATGCATTTTAGTTCTCACTTGATCAAGGGCCAAACACATCTCCTGTTATATAGGAGGGACAAATCCTATCTCGATCAGTCAACATCCCTCTACATAATTCGTAGTGTATCCAATAGTCGCCTTTATAGATTACCCTGTTACGGGTAACGTTTGACGATATCAAGATACATAACTCCTTATGTTGGGATCTCTGATGATCACAAGTCGTAAGGATTGTATACATTATTATCACTATGAGAATTGCATATGACGATCATATAACTATCCATGTTGCATTCTCATGGTGGGTCTGTCCAGTACATCGTTCTCTAACATGTACCCATATGTTGATTTGATATCTCATATCAATGAACAATTCATCGATCAACATATACTAGTCTCTACGTATTATCATTATCCCTATTCATGATAATACTTGACTAGGGACATCTTTAAGAATAATACAATATTATTTTAAGGACATTAACATATATATTAATTCACAATGCACAGTTAAAAGAATAATATATAATAATGAATTGCCATTCATAAATCCATAAACATTGTATGTCTTAAACAATCATCTAATGACTTGTCTTAGGGCATATCCCAACAAATCTCCCACTTGCACTAAGACCACTCAGACATATACCTAATGCCTAGAGATCTAGTATGACGATCATGCTTCTGCTGTGACAGCGGCTTCGTCAATGGGTCAGATGCATTATCATCTGTTGGTACTTTGCATATTTTAACATCTCCCCTTTCAACGATTTCTCGAATGAAATGGAAACGCCTAAGTATGTGCTTGGATCTTTGGTGAGATCTTGGTTCCTTAGCCAATGCGATGGCTCCATTGTTGTCACAATAGAGTTCTATCGGATCTTTAATGCTAGGCACCACTCCAAGTTCAGAAATGAACTTCCTCATCCAAACAGCTTCCTTTGCTGCATCCGAGGCAGCAATATACTCAGCTTCCGTTGTAGAATCGGCTACTGTTTCTTGCTTTGAACTCTTCCAGCTCACAGCACCTCCATTTAGGCAATACACATATCCAGATTGCGATCGAAAATCATCTTTGTCGGTTTGGAAGCTTGCATCAGTGTAACCCATTACATTGAGCTCTTCCTCACCTCCATAAATCAAGAATGTATCCTTAGTCCTTCTCAAGTACTTCAGGATATTCTTGACAGCAATCCAGTGACCTTCACCTGGATCAACTTGATATCTGCTCGTCATGCTCAAAGCATACGATACATCGGGACGAGTACATATCATGGCATACATGATAGATCCAATAGCTGACGCGTATGGAATCTTACTCATGCGTTGTCTCTCATCTGGTGTTGAAGGACACTGTTCCTTCGAGAGATAAATACCATGTGTCATAGGCACGAATCCTTTCTTGGATTCTTGCATGCTAAACCTTTTAAGCACTTTGTCTATGTATGTACTTTGACTTAGACCAAGAAGCCTTCTCGATCTATCTCTATAGATCTTGATTCCTAATACATAGGTGGCTTCTCCTAAATCTTTCATCGAAAAGCAGTTCCCTAGCCAAATCTTTACAGATTGCAAGGCAGGGATATCATTTCCAATAAGAAGTATGTCATCTACATACAACACTAGGAAAATGATTACGCTCCCACTGACCTTCTTGTAGACACAAGGTTCATCTTCATTTTTGATAAAACCAAACTCTTTGATTGCATCATCAAAACGAAGATTCCAACTCCAAGAAGCTTGCTTCAATCCATAAATGGATCGTTGTAGCTTGCATATCTTTCCAGCATCCTTTGGATCGACAAAACCCTCGGGCTGTGTCATGTACACATCCTCGAGCAGATTTCCATTAAGGAAAGCTGTTTTGACATCCATCTGCCAGATTTCATAATCATGAAATGCAGCTATTGCAAGTAAGACCCTTGTGGATTTAACCATGGCCACTGGTGAAAAGGTTTCATCATAGTCAATACCATGAATTTGTTTGAATCCTTTTGCAACCAGCTGACCTTTATAGGTTTGTACGTTACCATCCATATCGGTCTTTTTCTTGAAAATCCATTTGCACCCTATGGGTCGTACCCCTTCAGGTGGATCAACCAAAGTCCATACTTGGTTTGCATACATGGATTCCATCTCAGATTTCATGGCCTCTTGCCATTTCTCAGAATCATTGCCCATTATAGCTTGTTGATAAGATGACGGCTCATCCTCATCAATAAGTAGTAAGTCACCTTGTTGAGTCACAAGAAATCCATATCTCTGTGGCTCCCGGTGTTCTCTTACAGACCTACGCTGGGCTTGTGTCTCTTGAGCAGGTACTTCTTCCACAACAGTTTGTGGTGCCTGCTCTGTTTCCATCTCAATCTCAGGTTCAGTGTTTTCTTGTGGTTGAACTTCACTAAGTTCTATTTTTCTCCCACTGGTTTTTCTAGAGATAAATTCTCTTTCAAGAAATACACCAGTCCGAGCAACAACTACTTTGTTCTCGGTGGGATAGTAGAAATAGTATCCTTTCGTTTTCTTAGGATACCCCACAAATAAACACTTATCAGATTTGGGTCCAAGTTTGTTAGTGGCGTGACGTCTAACGAAAGCCTCACAACCCCAAATCTTCATAAAAGACATACTAGGACGCTTCCCAGTCCATATCTCATATGGTGTCTTTTCCACTGATTTAGATGGAACACGGTTCAGTAAGAAAATTGCTGTTTCTAGAGCGTGTCCCCAAAATGATATCGGAAGATCTGCATGACTCATCATTGATCTAACCATGTCTAACAAGGTTCGATTTCTCCTCTCGGATACACCATTCCATTGTGGAGTATACGGAGGAGTGAGTTGTGGGACTATCCCACACTCCTTTAGATAGTCATGAAACTCTTGGCTTAAGTATTCACCTCCTCGATCTGATCGAAGGATTTTGATACTTTTGCCAAGTTGGTTTTGTACTTCATTCTTGAAATCTTTGAACTTTTCAAAGGTTTCATGTTTATGTTTCATTAGGTACACATACCCATATCTACTGAGGTCATCAGTAAATGTAACGAAGTATTGAAAACCACCTCTAGCTTGTGTACTTATTTGTCCACATACATCACTATGTATTAGTCCCAATAAAACATTTGCCCTTTCAACATGTCCCTTGAAAGGGGCTTTAGTTATCTTGCCCATTAAACAAGATTCGCATGTTTCATATGATTCAAAATCAAATGAATCTAATACTCCATCCTTATGAAGTTTAGATATGCGGTTCTTGTTTATGTAGCCCAAGCGACAGTGCCAGAGATAAGTCGGATTACAATCATTATTTTTAATCCTTTTAGTATTTATGTTATAGATAGGCATATCAAGATTTAATACATAAAGACCATTCACCATTTGTGCACTAGCATAAAACATATCATTTAAATAAATAGAACAACAATTGTCCTTTATTATAAATGAAAAACCATACTTGTCTAAACAAGAAATAGAAATAATGTTTTTAGTAATTGAAGGCACAAAATAACAGTCTTTTAAAATCAGTGATAAACCATAAGGTAAAGCTAAATGATAATCTCCTATAGCTAATGCAGCAACTCTTGCTCCATTTCCTACTCGGAGATCAACTTCACCTTTCGCCAATGTCCTACTCCTTTTGAGATCCAGCACATTTACACAAATGTGAGATCCACATCCAGTATCTAATACCCATGATGAAGAAGTAGATAAATTGACTTCTATAACAAAAATACCTGAAGCGGAAGTCACACTTCCTTTCTTTAGATCCTCCAGATATACTTTGCAGTTCCTTTTCCAATGGCCGGTCTCACCGCAATGGAAACAGTTCCCTTCCTTTGCTATCCCTCCCTTTGGCTTCAGTGCAGAAGACTTTGGCTTAGATTTAGCAAAGACTTTCTTTGCTTTCTTGTTGCCTTTAGCTTTGGCCCTTCCTTTGCCCTTATTCACAATAAGGACATTTGTGGCCTTAGTCTTCTTAGTATTTGCTTCATATGTTCTCAACATACCAAGCAACTGTGGTAGAGTCTTTTCCATGTCAGTCATATTGTAATTTACTACAAATTGACTGAAGCTCTCAGGCAACGATTGCAAGATTACATCGGTGGCCAACTCTTGGTCCAATGGAAAACCTAGCTTGTCCAGATTCTCAATGTACCCAATCATCTTGAGCACATGAGTTCCAACTAAGCTTCCTTCTACCATCGTGCACTGGAATAACGCTTTAGAGACGTCATACCTCTCTTGTCTAGCTTGCTGTTGGTACAACTGCTTTAAGTGTTCGATCATATCGAACGCCTCCATTTCCTCATGTTGCTTCTGAAGCTCAGAGTTCATGGTGGCAAGCATGAGGCACCCAACATCAAGTGCGTCACTCTGATGCTTCTTGTAAGCATCTTTTTCGGTTCTTGTAGCCGTTAGGGGAGGTTCCTCAGCGGGTAAGGGTTCCTCTAGGACATATTGTTTCTTTTCTTGTTTGAGGACTATCCTCAAGTTCCTATGCCAGTCTAGGAAATTCGTCCCATTTAGTTTGTCCTTCTCAAGGACCGATCGCAGTGATAAAGTGCTAGTAACGTTGTTAGTTGCCATGGATATCTACAATATAAATATGCAAAATAAGTTTATGATTTAAATCATTTAACATGGTCTTATATTAAATGATACTCCCACTATTTTGTTTGAAAAATATCAACCCTCGAAACCTTTAGTGGGCCAAGATCCATATTTCACTTAATCTTGAGTTAGCTTTGGCTAATCGCCCAAGACTCGGTTATTTAGGTAGACAACACTTTGTCAATTACATCACATATAATTCTTGGATAGTTGGACGAACAACGCTTTGTTCAATTCATCAAATGAATTAAAATCCAACCCATGCCTCTAGGTTCCCAATCCTATTGAGATAACCTAGTTAAGTCGTACCCAATTAAAGTATAACGGATATCACTTTTATCCTTTCGCGCCTTACTAAGATTGCCACGGTGCTTTGCTTTGGCAAACCCACACATGTACAATCGAAGTTATTGACGAGTACCTTTATTTGGAAGGCATCTAAAACTTAATATTTTAGAGGGATTTATTGATCTCATGATTAATTTGATAATTTAAAATATGTCCACTACATATAGTTGTATACATATCTACATATATGTGTAATACTATTATCAAACTAAAACATAAGATAAATCATGCATCAACATACATAATTAAACGTGACATGGTTATAGCCCCTACTAATGATTTTCTCAAGCCAATGAGAAAATCCTATGAGTCAACCTAAGGTAACTTCATAAGTACCTTCCTTTGGCTCCAATTTGTGAATGGCCTCCTCATCCCGGCACGATGCTCCATCTTCATTGATCACCATCAATAAAATAAACTATACTGTTTACAAGATATAGAATTCCTCGATTCACATTCGAGGGGAACATAGGGGAGGGATTACATTTAGAATGAAATAGAGAAAGGCACGACACGCAGGTCGTATTATAAATTACAAACATCCACAAATCCTATCTAATAGGTCAAAGGGCTATAACCACGCACCATGCTCAAACAACACATAAAGCATGCATTAACATTTAATTAATTAAATTCTAAACATTTTAAATTTAATTCTAATTAAAACTGTAATATAATTTTTTTGAAAAATTATCATACGCTCGGGACATCACATGTCACGAACTAAAGCGACTAAAACACGAACCAAGATAGTTTTCGAAAAACCTAGCCACAAGGTTGGACCGTGCATGGGCCAAGGGATCGAAACCCTAGCCCATGACTCGGCCGTCACCCACGTGACCATGCGGCGCAACATCGAACCGTGGGTCCTAACCCTAATCCCTTTGCGCCGGCCGTCTTGATGTCTGTCGAGCCAAAAGGTTCCAAACCTAGCCATGAGTCACGGTTCCAACCATGTTCGATCCATGAGCATTGGCGGCTTGACCATCTCGAGCCACTTTAGACTTTATCGAGCCAAAAGGGTTCTAAACCCTAATTGGTACGGCGGCTCGCCCACGCTCAAGCCAAGGGTCCGAACCCTAGCCCTTAAGCGGCGGCTGCTCGGCCATGCACGAGCCAATGGGTTCGAAACCCTAGCTTATGCGGCGGCCGTGAGCCATGGGAAGCTAACATCTCGATTTTACGCTTTCATGTATCGTATACAATTATTCGCCAATTATATCAAATACAATTATACGATGATTTTCACAAACTCAATTTATTTCATATCATATATGAATTAAACAGTTTTAATAGCATGCAATATTAATTCTAATATGATTAACACAATTAAATCACATAAATCTGATATGAGCCTTGTACACGGCTCTGATACCACTGTAAGTAACCCCATGAGCATACAACGCAGCGGAATAAAATTTTGGGATTACTAACACCGGATCTATACATAGGGATTCATATCAGATTAGAGAATTACAAGTGTCTTACCCTTGTAGCGTGTTTGAAGCAGAATCCACGGAGCTGCACAACGTCCTACGCCTTCTCCGAGTCAATAGCAAAACTCGATTGGTTTTGCCTCAACGGTATCCACACGATCAAATCGGGTGAAGGGATGGTTTAATAACAAGTTGCTAGACAAGTTATTAAACCGGAACCAAAAACCACACTTTGATTCACAATCAAATTTGCACACTATCACTCTCCCTCTTCGGCTATCAAGAAACCGAAAGCAAAGAGTGAGGCGGCCGTGTGTGGCTTTGACAAGGTGGCCGAGAGCACCTTGTCTTGGTTGCTAGGTTTTTGTATCTTGGAATGTTATTCAAGTATTAATCTAATTAAAAACTTGTTAACACATTATATATGATTAATTAAAGACTTTCTTAAAGCTTCATGGGCTTAAGCCCATGATTTAATTAATCCTTATGATTATTAATTAAGACTCCTCTTAATTATTTAATTCATCCCATGAATTTAATTTCCCTTCTCGATTTAATCTTTTGTGCGACCCGATAGGATCTCGTAATGTTGGCAGTGACATAAAATCTCATTTTATGTCGCAAGCATCAAGCGGTATCTAGCAACACATCGATGCTACCCAAATTACGAGAATGTCAATGACTCGACATAACCTTTAGAACTTGTGATAATATTAATCATGTAACTTAATCCCTTTGTCCTTTGTGTTTAGATAGAACACGAGTCATGGAATAGTCATACTCGTATATTCAATCTTCATTTCTTGATCCCCAAGTAGAACTAGAATAAACGAATAAGCTCGATATCTCATATCGACTCATTCGAGCATGGCCATGCATTTTAGTTCTCACTTGATCAAGGGCCAAACACATCTCCTGTTATATAGGAGGGACAAATCCTATCTCGATCAGTCAACATCCCTCTACATAATTCGTAGTGTATCCAATAGTCGCCTTTATAGATTACCCTGTTACGGGTAACGTTTGACGATATCAAGATACATAACTCCTTATGTTGGGATCTCTGATGATCACAAGTCGTAAGGATTGTATACATTATTATCACTATGAGAATTGCATATGACGATCATATAACTATCCATGTTGCATTCTCATGGTGGGTCTGTCCAGTACATCGTTCTCTAACATGTACCCATATGTTGATTTGATATCTCATATCAATGAACAATTCATCGATCAACATATACTAGTCTCTACGTATTATCATTATCCCTATTTATGATAATACTTGACTAGGGACATCTTTAAGAATAATACAATATTATTCTAAGGACATTAACATATATATTAATTCACAATGCACAGTTAAAAGAATAATATATAATAATGAATTGCCATTCATAAATCCATAAACATTGTATGTCTTAAACAATCATCTAATGACTTGTCTTAGGGCATATCCCAACATGAAGTACTTTTTCCCACCTCTAGTTTCCACAAACTTTAGATCACATAAATCCATATGAATTGATTCAAGAGGTGTTGTAGTTCTTTCAATTGAATGGAATGACGATTTCGTTAACTTGGCCTCGACACAAGTCTCACACTTATGTTTCAAGTTAACATTCATTTGAGGCAATAAGTTTAACTTCACTAATTTGTTAAAGTGAACCATAATTTACGTGACCTAAACGATCATGTCATAAATTACAAGACTCAATCAAATAAGTAGAATCATTCACTTTATTGCTTTCAAATTGACGTTTAACCGTCATTACATTCATTTTGAATAGGCTTTTCTCTATATAGCCTTTTTCCTACAAAAACTCTATTTTTGGAGAGTACAATTTTTTCAGATTCTAAAACTAGTCTAAAACCCGCCTTGACTAGAGCCGATCCGGATATCAAGTTCTTCGGATGTGGGGAACATGTAGGACATCAATCAAAGTCAATTTCCCGAAGTCATCTTTAGAACCACCTTCCCCAGTCCAATTACCGGAGATGTTGTGGAGTTTCCCATGTAGGGTTGACGCCCACTTATTGGAGTGTATGTGGAGAACATGGTCTTGTCCGAACACACATGTCGGGTTGCACCGGAATCGACGAACCATTCCATAGGATTCTCCACCAAATTTTCTTCAAAGATCACAGCGGTTAACATTAGATCATTCAAATCTTCCGAGATCCGATCATGTTCGGTCACGTTGACTTGATCTTTTGCTTTTCCACGAGTGTCTTTGTTACGATAATCCTTTGCCATGTGATTGGACTTTCCACACTTATAGCATTTTCCTTTGAACTTTTTCGCCTTGCCATTTTTGGAGGTCATACCGTCAAACTTACGCTTTGATCCGGTTCTTTGTTCAACTAGGTTAGCCCGTGGTTCCATTTGAAACCTATTGGCCTTCCTCTCGGAAACTTTGTTGTCCTCCTCGATTCGTAATCGAACCACAAGGTCTTCAAGACTCATCTCCTTTCGTTTGTGTTTCAGATAGTTCTTGAAGTCCTTCCACATAGGAGGCAATTTCTCAATCATAGCGGCGACTTGGAATGAATCACTTAGACTCATTCCTTCCGCATGAATGTCATGCAAGATCACTTGTAGATCTTGCACTTGCGCCATCACAGGCTTGGTATCAACCATCTTGAAGTCCAGGAACTGTCCAACTATGAATTTCTTCATGCCGGCATCCTCGGATTTGTACTTCTTTTCCAGCGATGCCCACATTTCCTTCGCTGTTTTCACAAGACAATAAACATTCTATAATTTATTGTCTAACCTATTTAGGATGTAGTTCTTGCATAGAAAGTCGCTTTGATTCCATGCATCCAGTGCTGCCCTCTTTTGGGTGTCAGTCTCTCCTTCTTCAACCGTAGGAGGCTCATCGGTTAAGAACCTTGCCAAACTTAACGTGGTCAAGTAAATAGCATCTTTTGTTGCCACCGCTTGAAGTCGTTCCCATTGAACTTTTCAGGCCTTTCACCATGGTGAACATGAGTCATTGTTGCACTCGATGAAGCCATTGAATTGCACGATATTGTCTTAAGATTGTTGTAAATAAATTTCTCTCAAAATGTATCTCAAGAAAAAATAACAATGGCTTCAGAGCAATTTTTATGTCGAGGCGAGATTTATAATCTCCGTCCTTAAGAAAATATTGCCCCGCTATGGTGCTAACGGTTTGCTATGGCAATTTGTCTCCCAAGATACAACGACTATGACTTGTGATAGGAGCACTCCAAATCACAAGCCCTCAAACTACAAAGGTCCAAAGCACTCAATTTGAAGAACAACAAATCCTCTCAAATTTCACTAAAAATTTGGTAATGATTTCGAAAATCTATGTTTCAATACATGTGGGAATGTTATATTTATAGTTAACCAAAATCCATGTTCAAGGCACACTATTTGGAGGCAACTTTTGGCCAAAAATCGCACCCCAAACATCAATAGACACACGATTTTACTTTCTGAAACAGTGCTTCGATCGATCGAGACCAATTCTCGATCGATCGAGCAACTGTTCACTTGCCCAAGAAATGTTCTGGTCCGCTCGATCGATCGAGCAAGTTTTTTTAAAAAAAAAATTTGATTCATTTTTTGTGCACATTTTCCAACAAGTTTTGAAAATATTTAGTTGTTTGTAATTTTTAAGGCAAATTACATTTAGACTACTTTAGTTATTGTTTTAGCTCTCCTAGTTTAGAAAACAATATTTGCCTCCACTGATTAGATATTTTATGGCAAATCACAAGGAGATAGCTGTAATATTTTTAAAAAAACACAGTGATTTTTGCTTATTGTTTTAAAAAATACGGGGGTTTAAACGCTAATTAATATTACACAGGGGTTTAAACGCTTATTTTTTAAAAAACACACGGATTAAAATGCTAATTTATTTAACACAGGGATATTTGTGCTTATTTCGAATTTCACAGGGTAGTTGGATGCAATTTGTCCTATTTTCATACCCAAAAAAAAATTTAAAAAATCGTGTCCTTATTCCAAAGATAATCTCATCTTTATGTTTGGTCCTGAATTTTCTAGTAAATTAATAAATAGAAAATCTTATTTTCACTTTTGATTTATAATTAGAATATACAGATTTGAGTTTTCTGTTTAGAAGCGCAATTTGATTTTTTCTTATAATTAACAAATAAATATTGCAAATATGTATTTCAATTTAATAATGAAAAATACAATATAATTGATATTTATATAATTATATGTTATATTTAACAATAAATAAGATGTTTCTTGATTTTTTTTAATAAAACAATTTTGTAAAATTTTTATTGTTAATCTAGCTATTTGAAAATGTGTTTCGAAAATATTGTGGTAAAATTTAATTATTTTAAAATCAAGTTAATTCATTAAGGGCATTTTGGTAATAAAAATAATAAAATTCTAACCTTTTGGATCTTTTGAATCAAAATAGTAGAATGAGTTTTGAGACAAGTTAAGGAGTCTAATTTCTTTGGATACGAAAAAATTATTTAACAGGCTTTTTTTAGTAATTTCCAGAAAAATTTTATTTAACTTTTTTGTGAAAAATAGGAGTAGTTGGTCAATAATAATTGCAGTTAATTATACTTATTCGTTAGAAAATTCCAAGAACATGGAAGCATAATCTATGCGTATGCCATCATTTTATACAAATCAAAATGTAAAAAAGGTACATTACCAAATTTCGATATCAATAGTTAGAGATGTCAAACGGAGCGGACGGCACGAGGCACGGCACGAGCACGGCACGACACGTTTTGCAAACGGGCCGTGCCGGCACGGCACGGCACTGTAGCATGGGCCGTGCCGGGCCATAGGGTGCCGGCCCGTGGGCCGGCACGGCACGGCACGAATAGTAAAAATTGTTTTTTTTTTTTAAAACTGGTAGCGATCGATTGCCACCTAACTGGCGATCGATCGCCCAGTTAGGTGGCGATCGATCGCTACACCAAAAAATAAAAAAAACTTGAAATGGGCCGTGCCGTGCGAAGCACGGCACGTAGGGGCCGTGCCGGGCCCGGCCCCTTGTGGAAATGGGCCGGCACGGCACGGCCCATTTTCGAAACGTGCCGGCACGGCACGGCACGAATAGTGCCGTGCCGGCACGATTAAACGGGCCGTGCCGTGCCGGCACGGCCCGTTTGACACCTCTATCAATAGTATATCAATTCTGCCAATATGTAAAGGGGAACAACTCAATTGGTTGAATCTTGCAAAATTGTGCGTCGAGGGATCTTGTCTCAAATGACATCAATTTCGATAGAGCTTGAGGTCTCGAGTTTGAACATCAACTCTCACCCCTAATCCGTGTATACAATGTACTAAAAAAAATCTAGCAATTGAGCATGCAACTTGTATATACTTGAATCTCACCCACACATATACAACCATCCTATAAATTATATCTTGTGCTAAAAAATATGAAAACAAAATTTAATGTGAGGTAAGAATTTAATGTGCAAAGCATATATCTACAGCACTCGATACGACCTCTTTGCAACTGGAGCGAGCATGCCTTGATCATGGTCGCAGGCCGGGACTCAGATCGTGGTACGCACAATTTTCTCAACACCACAGTCCTAAATTTTAGAACTAATTAAATATAAATCCAAAAAAATATTTTTTAACAAAAATAATCCCACATAAATGTTTTTTGTGAAATACAGTCCCACATAAATTATTTTTTAACAAAAGTAGTCTATAAACCTTTAACAAAACTTGGGACCATAAAATAATTTATATGTGAGATTAATTTTGTTTAAAAAATAATTATTCGGAACTATATTTGATTATTGTTAAAAATTTGGGTCTACTATTATAATTACATCTATTCTATATGACCATTTTTTTGTAATTGACTCTTTATTTATTGACTTCTCGTTCACCTTAAATTCGTTTTGAAATAATAAATTATATTGGAAAATGGAAAAGAAATTTCTAACCGATATCATTGTTAGTTATATTGAGGAATATTGCTCTTATCTTTGGTATAGCATAATGATTTTGCAAAGTTTCCCCATATGGTACATTCATGCAATTCCCCCATAAAAAAATTTAAAACCCAACACAAATTATAATTAAATTACAAAAGCTTGTTTCATTCTAACAATTTGTGTCCGAGTCAGAGAAGAGAAGAACAACCAATATTATAGCAACTTTGCAAAATCCAATTTTGAGGTTTAGGTTTTAGCAAAAGCAATGTTCGTACCAATATATTTAATTGACCGGTACAATTATTTGATTATTCATATTATTTATTCAAGTCTATGATATGAAAGAAATGAAATATTTGTGTTTTTTGATGTTGATTATTGAACTATTTTTTTTTGTGGGATAAACTAATCAAGAATGAAGGATCAAACACTTTTCATTAGGCTAAAAGTTATAGCTGGTAGGAGAGACACATCTTTATTTCCTTATAGTGGCAGCGTAAAGCCCCGAACTAAACGACATGTGGATATAAGAGGCTGCACCATATATGTGCCAATGAGCCAGACTATTAAGCCAATAAACGACAGATAACCGTACATTCTTCTACGAGTGTACAGAAGGATTCTGAGAGGAAGTTTGCTCTTACCTTTTGTACATAATAATGCTTCTCAAGTTAATATAATATTTTGCATATTGTTTTTCTATCCTTACATGTACGTCAGAACAAATTTTAGCTCATCAGATTAAACACTTTTGGTTACGCTCTTCTTCACGACATATTATAAATATTACTTATTAATGATTTTTTTAAAAATAAAAAGATTGAATATTAAAATACATGATTGATTAATGATATCTTGACTAATCTTATATAACAATTTCAGTCTAGTGTAATGCATGGGACCAAGTTGATGTTAAATAACATGAGCCATGTAAAGCAACAAGTGTTCAATGAAGAACCACATAGTGTGATACAGTAGGACCCAAATCTTGTATAGCTTTTCCAGAACCAAAAGCACGTAAAAATGTTGCTAAAATAAAATAAAGAAGGGGAAATCTCCCTGAAACTAAAATGTCCTCAATTTGGTAAATCTAAGTTCTGGCAGATGTTTATCTCACTTCAAGAAAACAATATGGTTCCTTTGTTTCCTAAGTGTGTGCCTTCTGTTGACATCAAATGTAACCTTTGATTTTTCTTCTGTCTCATCAGATTATGTTATATTTTGTCTGCAACTTAGGGATAATTTTTTGAAGTCCAAAACTGTCTGTCTACCTCCTGGTTCAGCCATCTATGTCATGGTCTTTTCGTTACAAGATATTTTATTTTGAGTTTTTGAGTGAAGAGACAGTTTAATTTATGAAAATTTCTCCACTTTTGATGTCAGTGTTTGTAAAAAGTTTCATGGTTGAGACTATCTGATCGTGATCGCTCTCTGATATTTTGTTGAGGACTTTTCATTTGAGGTTAAAGTGTACTTATGTTGTTCATTCTTCCATACTGTACTAATAACTGCAGCTCCCACTTCCTATGGAATGGCAGCTGTAGGAAGTTAGCAGGATTAAAATTGTATATGTTTATAAAGTAAAAGTGTAGATTTTTTTAAAAAAATGCTCTTGCCCCATGTGGAGTGGCCGAGTTGGTGGAGTAAGTGAACACGAAAGCCTCTGATTACGAGTTCGATTCCCTTAGTAACACTATCTTGGTTGAGTCTGTCGCATCGGACTTGCCTAGTACGATTTACCTCACATGTGTAGTTTGTAGGTTATTGCGCAAGCCCAAGAATTTTACCAGTACGCATTCAATGATAGCTATTGTGGGTCCCGTCATTGACAAAAAAATCTCTTTTTTATGTTGGTGTTACCAATTTTTTGTTAACCAGTCATTTCGAATTACACCTAAACCTAAAACCACACGGTGTTATGTACTATTTTTTCAACTTCACACATTTTGAAAATGGGATATTTGTTAGTTAAAAAAAAAAGGATCTTTGAGTTTGGAAACCATACTCGACGGGTTTGGATAAAATTCGAACCCATTAATAAATATATTTTATTTTTCTGTTTAAAAAAAAATCGAATCCAACTTAATACTCGAAAAACACTACCCAAATTAGTTTTAGCTAACATCGGGTAGAGTTGGAATCCAAATTATCTGACCGGAGACATTGCCATCCCTTCATGATATGTACAAAAAAATTCACTGATTTACAAATTCGGATTAATTCTAAAAAATGAATATTCCAAACAAGAAAAATAGGGATGGGACCTCGATGTTCCCACATCTTGAGACGACTCTTGACGAGGAAAGGTAAATTGAGGGACGACTCTAGTAGAGTGAGCGACAGTTGATCCAACGTGGTATTGTTAATAGATAGTTTATCCCATATAATTTTCAAAATAAGTATGTTACCTCAGCACACTGCCCTCTTATATAGAGAAAATATTTTGTACTTATTTACAAAGCACAGATAGATAAACATTTCCAAAATATAATAGATAAACTGCCTATTGAAAACCGCGAGAGAGTTCGTTATGATTGAGAACAATTTAAAGGTGGAAATAAAATTATCTAACTAGCTTTTGTTTACAGCCGTGTTTGAAAATTGGATCGGACCAGCCGGTTCAACCGGTTTAACATGTTACCAGTGCTTGATCCAGTCAATTTTGGAACATTGTTCTTTTTGGGTATTGTTTGTGGTTTTTGAGATGTTTTATTGTTTTTTATTTATTTTTATGTTTGACATTTAGTTTGATCTGATTTTTGAAGTTTGACATGTAATGCTGGTGTATTTATATTTTTTTATTGTGAACAACTTGAAACTATAGCAAATATATTATATATGCATTTTACAAAAATTAAAAATAGATATTATATAATGCTAACGTCATCACTGGTTGAACCAGTGGTTCAACAAGTCGAACCGATCGAACTTGTAACCAATAAAAACATCAATTTTATGTCCGGTTTGATTTTGAAAACATTGGTTTAGGGTTTAGGGTTGATGGTCACCACAAACGAATCAAATTTCCATAATGTCAAATCTAGAATCATTATTATCAAGATTCATTGACTGCGTCAAATTATGTACTATCATTTTCTTTACGCAACATAACTTTATTCATAAATGTCGCTACACGCCCGGAAACCCACGATGAAATCAACATCAAAAACACACACAGACATTACACTCAAGTAAACTTGTAACAATAGTACACACGAAAGAAAGGCTAAAAGGAGATGATTAAGCCACATATTTTATTAAAGTACAAGACAAAGCAAACCCCATTCCCAAAAGCATCCAAGAAAATAAAAACCACATCAACTTTGAAGGGTTCTTTTTTAAACAATAAGCAATGAAAGCTAATTTCTTGGCCCACGGCACTAATAATTTTTAAACTTGCATATCCTCTGCTGAATGAAGCCACTGAACAAAGTTCTGTAGAGTGTTTGTATCAGCCCGGTAGAAATTTTGTGTGAATTCTCTCAAATCCGACCAAGTGAAGTCCGGGTACTCCTTTGGTTCTTCACTGTTTACGATGCCAGTTGGGGGCCTTACTATTTTGTCCTCTTTAGGGTTCACAAAAAATACCAATGATCTTCTCACCTTTTCCTTGTTCACCACTGCCCTATGAAGGCAACTCTTGTATGTTCCATTTGATAATGCCTGCATTACACATTCCGATGTATGATCAGTTAGTAGATAAGACAGAGCCATGTTTTATATATGTTCGTTGTACAAAATGAAACACATTTGGCTAAAATGTACTTCTTGTATATGTGCTCGTGTGGTCATGTACGTTATATTCCTTTGTGAATAATATATACTGACATTGCTATGCAATGCAGCACAACGCGACAGTTTTTATATTCGAATTAAAGCAATGGATTTACGGAATTTTCAAACACTGTTTTATCTTTTTCAATTAAGAATTTATGTTCCAAGAGAATGATTTGTGATATTGTCAGAGCAATCTTCGTTTTAAATTCATAAAAATTAATCGGACAGCAACAATTATTCATCTGTCATCACAAGTAAAGTTGTTAGCATAAATTGGGGAGTAATCGAATCTTGGATTTTTTTTATTGGCTTTATTATACTAATATAAGTTACCAAATTAAAGTAAGCAAACCATCTTGTTGGACCATGTAGAGCGACATGGTACACCAATGGTAATTTAAAAAAAAAAAAAAAAAACTCAACAAAAAATATAAGATAAACTGAATATTCATATATACATACCACAAATGTGTCACCAAGGTTAACAACAAAAGCATCATGGCGAGGCCTAATCGCTACCCATTTGTTGTTCGAAAAGATTTCGAGCCCTCCAACTTGATCTTGATGAAGTATTGTCAAGGAATTTGGATCAGAATGAGGTCCAGTGCCTAAAGTGAGACCGGCTTCTTTGCAAGGTGGATAGTTATTTCCTCTCATTATTGAGGCACCATCTTCAAAAAAATCGCGGTAATGGAACCGATCAACTCCCAAGCTAATTGCCAAGAGCTCAAAGATGATGAATGACAGGTTCTTCATTGCCTCACAATATGTCTGATAAACATACCTGAAGAAGGCAAAATTAAAAATGGAAAGCCAGTTGAACATTAATAACATAAGCCCATTTGAAATGACCATAATAAGTATAAAGCTTCATTATTAGTGGTGCCATATATTTGTTATCGTTCTCTGTATGTGCGATGGAATATTGGAATAGGAACATAAAATCTCACCCTGCTTCTTCAAGTTCTTCCCCCATGAAAGATTTGATGTAGTTAACCACACCAAGCCCATGTTTATTCTCATGTTCATAAGTGAAGGACAATGTCTCCTTCCATGGCAACTTGGTCGAAAACCGATCCGCGTGGGCACCCGAATACCCGCAAAGATCACCCGGTTTTCTCTTTAAAGCAAGCTTCATCCTGAGAGGAAGCTTAAAAAAAGCATCCATATGTTCATAAACGGCATGAATTGTGCTGGAACCGACACCATGATTGATCACATGGAAGAATCCATGGTTCAAACAAGCAAGCCTAATTTGCTTTACAGCAAGATTTACAGCTTCTTGATCACCATTAAAAAAGCCCTTTAAATCAATTGGTGGCTCTTTGTATTCATCTTCAGGTTCATAGGCTAAGTCCTCATGGGGCCATAGGAATTGTGAAGGCAAGTTTTCTTGTCTTTCTATGACAGAGGTGTCGAAAACAAGAGCCCTATTTTCTTTATGGTTTTTCGATGTGGGATAAAGATCGGGTGTTGAGTCCATTAGGGTTGGAGTTTTGTGGTGGAGACTTGCAGAAGACAGAATTTATAGAGGAGGAAAGATTGATGGGGCTGGAAGAAGATTAGGGTTACCATTAATTATTTTTACACTTGTGTATCCTTTCGTGTCATTCATGCAATACAAATAATTTTTGGGGGGAAATCTCCATTAATATTTCTCACCTTCTATGTTGATTGTTATCTCCAATTATTTAACAAAGAATTTAGAGAAGTCAGCATTTTGTGAAAATTTGAAGCATAGTATTATTTCTATGAACACCTATTTCAAAAATGCTACAATATTAATTTATTTTAAAAAAAACATGTACCAATGAATGGTTGAATTGATTTATTTTACATAAGATTGTATATTAAATTATATGAAATAAAATGAATTCAAAATATTTTATCCATTAATGAGAATTATCGAAATTTTGATTGACCTAATAAAAGATTAAATCGTTTTGGACAAAGTGAAACATCCTTTTAAAGGTGTCTTCAAAGGAATATCATACTATTTGGCCCTCTTTCTATTTCCTTGAATGTAATTTTATAATTTACTCCATTTACTTTTTTATTCAAAGATATATATGACGATATAGTATCAATTGAGAACGTGCATCAGGGTGACACATGAGTTCTTGATTATTATTGGATTACACCAAGAGTCTACATTGAGTCATTTCTTGTTTGTCTTAGTGATTAATAAAAGATACAGACTGAATTATATTGGGTCATGCTTTTCACTGACGATGTTACGTTAATCGACGAGACAACGACATAAGTTATTGCTAATTGGAGTTATGGAGAGATATATTTGAATGAAAGATTTTTAGCTTAATTTGGTCTAAACGAAATATATGGAGTTCAAATATAGTGCTCGTGCATCTCGAGATCCCAGTGTTGTAATACTCGATGGCCAAGAGGCATTGATGAGTAACAAGTTTCGATACGTATATTATGTTATCCAAAAGGGTGGAGAGATTGATATCGACGTTAACCACTGAATACAGAGGGGCTGGTTGAAATGGAGAAACGTCACCAGAATCCTATACGATCATAATACCCATTGAGATTGAATGAGAAGTTTTATAGAAATGTTATCAGACCTTCAACGTTGTGTGACGTAATGTGGAGCACCCAACAGAAACCACGTCCAAAAGATGAGTATGACAGAGATACTTATGATCCGTTATATATATGGTAAGACCAGAAGAGATAAAATAAGGAACGGAGACATTCGAGCGGAAATAAGTGACTTTGTACAGAAGAGAAGATACAATAAAGTCATTTATGCTGGTTTGAACAAGTACGACGTAGGCTCAACAATACATATTTACGTAAAGTAGAGTTCATGGATTTTGAAAACTTATTTTCAAATAATGAACGTATCGGAGGATGAATTTTCTGTTATTTCAAGTGAAAAACTTTCTTTTTTTATTTTTATTTTTAAATACACTCAATTACATTTTTACATACTTGCCCTTTAAAAAAATCTTCAATCTCTCAGAGCCCATAGATTTTTATCGAGTAAACATGAGAAGTATCTTATATCATGTGGAGAATAATTAATGTTGACTTTTCTAATGATAAATGTTAGTGATTAACAAACAAAAAAATTGTGGGTACACGACCCCTCATGAATAGCTCGTAAAAAGCGCATTTATTTCCTAGCACGAGTACAATGAATTTAGACACAGAAATTTCCAGGCCAGAAACGTTAGAAAAGCAAGATTTGTCGAAATATATGATTCGCTTTTGTAACACTTTCAATGATTTATGATAGTTTTAGAATATCCTTTTACCTTTCTGAATAATTATAGGCATTATATTTACAACATTGAAATTTGATAAAATTACAAAAGCAATGTAATAAAGTTTAAATATCAAAAGATTCTAGAATTATGTATATATGTATAATCTAATGGTTTGATTGATGTCACCCTTAAGATAGTTATTACGACATATATTGTATTTTCCAAACATATCACAATCATATATATAATTGTATATGATTGTGACACATGTCACAATGATTACTTTTATGATCCTTAAAGTATTTAATATATTATTATGGTGCACTTAGTATGTGGTTATGATAAATGATTGATAAATAATAAGAGTGATGATAAATAATGATAAATGTATCATGTTTGATTTGTATGATTATAAAATTATATTATAATGTATATTATTGTAGGTGTCAATTGTCATCACTATCCATATTACTGTAAAATATGAGAATACACATCACACTACCTTTGAGGGTTTACTCATACTACCAATTTACCAATTTATCATGGGTCTGGTGAGAAATGTGGGTCTTTCAAAACCTGAGAAGAACATATGATTGATTTTGACAAGTAATCTATCATGACTTAATCATGCGAACAAAACGTTGCCTTAGAGATGAACTAGCATGTTCATATTGTGATGATTACTATGTTTTCTCTCTTTTTTCTTTAAAATAATATTAACTTTAATTAATGAACTAACTAATTAATGAAGTAAAACTTTAATTCCTAATACATAAAAGGGTAAATTACAAAAAATAGTATCACTAAATATTATTTTTTTGCAATAATAATTGCAAATTTTTTGGAATTAAACAAATGTAATCTAAGAATATTTTCTGAATAAAAGTGGTGTCAATACCATTTTTCCTTAAAAAAATGGGATGGACATGTATCGTGCACATATCCATTAAATGAACGGTTTTTTGTTCAAAAATCCCAAAATCCATCTTTACTTCATGGATCAGTCCCCACCCAACAAATATTTAGTGTCAACTCCCCACTTAAAATTTGAATTTTTATTTCACCCCCTTCCCATCTTAGTTTGACCAAAATAACCTTATTTAATTTTTGTCCCTTTTTTCTGCCATTTCCACTACCGATGTATTCAAATAACTCACAGCCGATTCGGAGACAAACACGGGCAGCTTCAAAAAAATTGATTTCTAATTTCTTCCCATTTTCGATTTCTACACTGGCAGCTGCTTTGCTTTTTCGATTTGCAACAAAAAAATTGATTTCCGATTTTTTCATTTCCGATTTCTACACCGGCAGCTGGTTTGCATTTCCAATTTCCCAAAAAATTGATTTTTGATTTCTTTCCATTTCTGATTTCTTCCCATTTCCGATTTCCTTTCTTCCATTTTCACAATCCATTTCCGCTTTCTGAACGATCCTCTCGTGCCCATAATTTCCGGTTTCTTTACATTATCGATTTGCAAAATGTCTACAAGTAGCGAAGGAGAATCGATAAAATTATTAGGGAATTTCCATTACAAGAGCCAACTCCACATAATGTTATTAAGGATAGTTCAACTCTAATGGACATCTACCATACTCTTGCCAAAAAGTGGAGTGAAATCAACTGAGCTATTTACCATGCAATATATAGCCCCATATCAGAAATTGTACGTAACTTTGAGTAATGATGATGGCGTCTCGAATATGGTCTTGTTGCACTCGCTGGGGAAAATGAACATTTTGACAAGGAAGTAAGCCGGAAAGATGAGCTTAGTGGACGTGGGAGGAAGGAGAGCGTCGTATTTAGGTAATTCTTCACTATCTAAATGAACATTGTTGACATGCTGCATTATACACAACTTAGCGTTTTATTCTTTGGAATGACCCCCGATTTCATTATCTAAAATTGTCATGAATTGCTGAACTCGTAGGGGTGCACTTGAGGAGGAAGTTGGTTCTACTAGTTCAATACAGAATGAAATGGCTTTAGTTACAAACTCAGTTGATGGGTGGAGACATTGTACACATGGAGACGATCAAACATTCAAGAATGCAGAGTATCAATGCAAATTACAGTGAGTTTTATTATTCAAGATACCAAAATCGAGTTGTGTTATTTGCTGCAAAATTGAGAATCAATGCAAAGTACAGTGAGTTTTATTATTTGTATCCAAAATACATTGAGTTGTGTCAAAACTAATTTATTTTGATGTTAATGTATGCGTTGTATTATTTGGATCACTTGTTTTAGAATCATAATAGATACTGAAAATGCATCAATGCCAATATCTTCATCAACACAACCTTACAAACATAATTAGAAACTGAAAATGCATCAATGGTAAACTAAAAAGAGATTCAAGTGTGCCCAAATGATAATCCATAAACAAAAGAGATTCATCAACACGACCTTACACCAAGACCATTACAAACCCACTTCAACAACACAACCTTACGCCAAGATCATTACAAACCAAATACACCAACGCAACCTTAAACCAAGACCATTGCTAAAAAAGTTCACCAACGCAACCTTCATCAAGAACTCTTCAATATCAGTACCAACACAAGTACAAAAATAATCAAAAATATTTTTCTTTTCAACCTCCTTGATGATTCGACATTACTTGTCTTGATCTACTGCACATCTCTGGATCCCACCACTGAAAAGTAGCACAGTTTGCATGTGTCTGTAAAAAAGTTTTGCTAATTAAATAAATCCAATCCAATAAAATAATATATTATACAATAAAATGACAATTACTCCATAATTAGGGCATGCACAAACCTCATCCCTGGGTTATTCACCGTCCATGATGTTTTCAAAGGGAGTTCAACACCACAAGTACAAAACATTGGGTTTCTTGGCTTAAAACCAGTACACTTGAAACTCTTTCATCATACCAACTCATTGAAATCCAACTTAAACATAAACAACATTAAATATCATCACTGTCAATCCTTGGGAAACATGAATTACAATTCAAAGCACAAACATTGTTAGTAAATGGAGTATAGAGAATGCACTCTCTCTTTCACAAATCAAACCATCTCAATTCATAGTAATTCAACTGTAATGCTGGGAGAAAAATCGTAAATTAGGGGGAAAATCCTCAACATAACACTAATCGAAATTTAGGGTGATACCCGCTAGAAGATACCACCTGACGAGCCGACCTAGCTCCAAGGCATGTTACTCGTCAGTCTTCGGCGAGAGCTCGCCTACCCGTCCGAGCTCTTTTGCGAGGTCCGACCTGTTTTGCCGAGCTGTTTCACCTTACCTGTTTGCCGTCCCTAACTCGACATGAGACCTCTTTTGAGAGACCGAGCTGATAGGCCGAGCTCTCCTCATTTCCCATGTTGCTACCGGCTCTCAGCAAGGAAACCAGTCCCCCAAGAGATCTAGTCCTAGATATGCGGAGCAATATCCGGGATTCGATTGTGTTATCAGGATCTTGACATATCTGGGTAAGATTTGGATAAACATGGAAAGAGTCCTTGTTGCAATACCACTCTTAGGTCTCCGCCTATAAATACCAGGTTTGGAGTATTGATTAAAGACTAATGTTATAATTGCTTTCACTTACAGCATATATTCTCTTCATATTCTCTCGCCTGACTTGAGCGTCGGAGGGGACCCGCCGGAATAACTTCCGGCCCCTTCTCACATTTGCTTCGTATTTTCAGGTCATTGCAGAGGATATTTGCTAATACCCCGGTTGTTATATTGAGTGTTGAAGAAAGAGAGGTGAACCCCCTCTCTATTGATATCAGAGCAAGTCATCGCAAATTTAGGTGATATCAATTGGCGCCGTCTGTGGGAATTATTTACTGAATTGAAGACGTTGATATGGCTGGACGACGTGGACGTGGGCGTGGAGTCAGGAGGAATCAGGAAGAAAGATTAAATCCCAGTGTGGAAAATCAAGATGTTCCTCCACAGCAGGAAGATCAGGCACCTCCATCTGTTATGAAGGTGGGAGATATGACTATGGAGCAACTGGCACAATTCATCAGTCAGACCATGCAAAATACTCTTTTCCAACACCAGGTTCCGCCACCAACGGAATCTAATCAACCTCCACCGCCTTCTCAAACAAATCAGGCGCCTTCGCCTGTTCAGCCAGAACAGGCCCGTGAAAACAACAGGGTAGCCAGTGCTGTGGTAGATACACAAGTAGAGCCTCCGCTAATAGATCCAATGGAGGCTGTATGGGGAGAGATAAGGCGATTGGCTCAGCATCTTGGTGGCCGAACTCCAGTGGCTAGGAGAGAAAGTCCATTCTGCCTAAATATTCTAAGAGAGGAACTCCCGCCAAATTTCAGACAACCTGCAGTGGGAGAATATGATGGAAGCACAGACCCTGAAGAGCATCTTGGAAGATTTGAGAATGCTGCTCTGTTGCATAGGTATTCTGATGGGATCAAGTGCCGTGTTTTCCTTACCACCCTGGTGAGATCGGCGCAACAGTGGTTTAATTTACTTAAACCAAACACTGTAAGCTGCTTTGAGGAGTTCAGTTCTGCCTTTCTAAACCAGTATGCCAGCAGTAAGAGGTATCAAAAAACTTCTTTGAGCCTGTTCACTACCAAGCAGAATGAGCAGGAGTCCTTGAGGGAGTTCGTACAACGCTTTAACGGGGTAGCCTTAGAGGTCCCCACTGCAACGATGGATGTCCTTATTAATGCCTTTACACAGGGGCTTAAGGCAGGAGAGTTCTTTAAATCCCTGGTAAAGAAAACTCCTAGAAGTTATGACGAACTTCTGGGAAGAGCTGAAAAGTATATCAATCTAGAAGATGCTCAGAGACAGAGAAGGGTTGATCTGCGGCCATCAGACAAGAAGGATAAGTTAGAGTTAAGTAAGAAAAGAACTGTTGACAGGGCTGATGAAAGTGGTCGAACTAGAAGTCAATTTGCATCACGCATACCTCTATCCATGAGCTTGGAAAGAGCTATGGAAATATGTGATGATAGAAAGAAACTAGAAAGACCCAGGAGGTTGGATAATGGGTCCCGTACTCCTATTTCTGATAAGTATTGTGAATTCCATAGAGAGTACGGTCATATAACGAATGAGTGCCAGAAGCTTGAAGATGAGGTAGAAAGAATCATCAGAAGAGACTCTGAAATAAAAACTCTGCTAACAAGGAAGCAGGAACCTTCTCAGAAAGGACAGGGTAGAAGCCGGTACCGAGGAAAAAGAAGAGAAAAGACACCATATAGGGGCCGAACCAGGTCCCGTGAAAGGGGTATCGCTCCTAAAGAAACAGATAATCAAAGGAGAAGGGTCGAACAGGTGGATAATAATCCTACCCGAGGAACTATTAATATGATCTCAGGGGGACCCACGGATGGAGACTCGGGTAGAGCTCGGAAAAGTCATGGTAGAAGAATGGAAAATTTCGAAGTATCAGAAGAGTTAATTGAAAGGGATGAGCCGGTCATAAGCTTCGGACCTAGTGATCTGAGAAGAGTTGCAACTCCACACAATGATGCCCTAGTCGTGACCGTAACCATAGCTAATTATGACGTAGCAAGGATCTTCATTGATACTGGGAGCTCAGTCAATGTCTTATTTAAAGATACTTTAGAAAAGATGCAGATAGAGGGGTCAAAATATGAACACATTGCAACTCCTCTGTATGGGTTCACCGGGCACGCAATTCAACCGCTTGGACAGATCAACTTGCCCTTATCTCTGGGTCATGGGATGTCTCGCATAACAAAGATGGTTAATTTCACTGTGGTAGAAGCACCATCATCGTACAATGCAATCTTAGGCCGACCTGCAATGAAGGACTTCAAGGCGGTAGCTTCTACCTATCATCAGAAATTAAAATTCCCAGTGGGTAGAGAAGTTGGGGTTCTTTGTGGTGACCAGAAAACAGCCCGCAGATGTTACGTGGACGAAGTAAAGGAAGACGTGAAGCGAGCTCGCCGGGAGGCCGGTTGTATTGAAAGAGCTGGGTATAGTGTTCCTAAAGACAAAGGCATTCCCAACAGCTTGGATGAAGAACCTGAAATAATTGAGCTCGTCTCTACTGATCAAAAAGTAAAAATAGCCAAGGACTTGGAAATAAACGTTAGAGCCGATCTCATTTCATGTTTAATTAAAAATGAGGATATCTTTGCCTGGAGTGCTCGAGATCTAAGAGGAATTAGACCAGACGTACTAGAACACCATTTGAATGTGCTCTCGGGAGTCCAACCTGTAAAACAGAAGAAAAGACATTTTGGACCTGAAAAGGATAAGGTCATAAGAGAGCAGGTGGAGGAGCTCCTTCGGGCAGGTCAAATTCGAGAAATACAATTTCCAACATGGCTCTCAAATGTGGTCTTAGTACCAAAGAGCTCTGGAAAGTGGAGGATGTGTATAGACTTCAGAGATCTTAATAAGGCATGTCCGAAGGATTGTTACCCATTACCAAGGATTGATCAGATGGTTGATTCAACAGCAGGACATCAGTACTTGTGCTTAATGGATGCCTACCAGGGATATCATCAGATTCCTCTGGCTAGAGAAGATCAAGATAAAGTCAGTTTTGTCACGTCAGATGGGACTTTTTGCTATGTTGTTATGCCCTTCGGGCTCAAGAATGCAGGAGCTACTTACCAGCGTTTGATGGACAAGGTGTTTTCAAAACAGCTAGGCCGCAATGTGGAAGTATATGTGGACGACATTCTTGTAAAATCAAAAAGTGGCACCGATCTCATTGCCGATCTGACTGAGACTTTCTCCACCCTTAGGTCTTACGGGTTAAAGTTAAACCCTCAGAAATGTGTATGCGGGGTAAAAAGCGGGAAATTTCTAGGCTATATAGTGACAGAAAGGGGGATTGAAGCTAATCCAGAGAAGGTGAGAGCTATCTGTGAGATGTCTCCGCCGAAGAACCTTCAAGAGGTGCAACGATTGGCTGGAAAAATCGTTTCTTTATCACGATTTATTTCTAGATCAGCTCATAGAAGTCTCCCCTTTTTTAAGATACTCCGGAAGGCTGGGAAATTTGATTGGGACGAAAAATGTGGGGAAGCATTTGAAGAATTGAAAAAATACTTAGCTGGACTTCCAATTTTGGCCAAGCCTATGCAGGCAGAGAGGCTATACGTCTACCTATCAGCAACTGAGGAAGCAATCAGCTCGGTTCTCGTCAAAGAAAGGGAATCAGAACAGCAGCCGATATATTACTTATCTCATGCCTTGAAGGATGCGGAGCTGAGGTATCAGGAGATCGAGAAGTTGGCTCTAATGTTGATCATCACAGCTAGGAGACTCAGGCCTTACTTCCTATCCCATCCTATAACAGTGCTAACAAACAGCTCCCTGGGAAAAATACTCAGTCGCGCGGATGTCTCTGGACGACTTGTTAAATGGACAACTGAACTAGGTGAGTATGATATACAGTATGAGCCACGCACAGCTATCAAAGCTCAGGCCTTAGCAGATTTTATTGCGGAGACTGTACATCCCGAAAAAGAAGAATTATGGAAAGCATTTGTAGATGGTTCTTCTTGTAATGAGGGAAGTGGGATTGGGGTTGTGCTGATCTCTCCTACCGGAGAAGAAGTATGTTTGGCAGTTCGGTTGGATTTCCGAGCTTCCAACAATGAAGCAGAGTATGAGGCAGTATTGACTGGATTAAGGGCTGCTCGAAATGTTGGAGCTAAGCGTATACATGTCTTCTCTGACTCACAGCTGGTAGCCCAACAAATGAATGGCGCCTATGAGGTTAGAAACGAGAAGCTAATCCATTATGCAAGTACCATAGAAAAAATAAAGGAGGGATTTCTAGAGGTAGCATTCAAACAGATCCCAAGAGAGGAGAATAGAAAGGCCGACAGTTTGGCAAGAATGGCTAGTGCTCTCCGCGCTTGGCAAGATAGAGACGTGGTGTTTCAAATTGAGTTGACTCCTAGTCAGGACGTCCCATCTGAATCCGTGGAAGAGAATGATTGGAGACAAGAGCTCTTAGACTATCTTACCAATGCCAAGCTCCCTTCTGATACCAAAAAAGCATATAGACTCAAAAAAAGGAGTCAGAGGTTCATACTCATTGAGGGCGTCCTGTACAAGAGGTCTTTTGCCCAACCACTTCTTCGTTGTTTGGGTCCGAAAGAGTCAGACTACGTATTAAGGGAAATTCATGAGGGGTGCTGCGGAAATCACCTAGGATCGTATTTCTTGGCTAAGAAGGTGCTCCTTGCCGGATATTTCTGGCCTACTATTCAGAAGGATTCTGCTGCTATGGTTATATCATGTGACAGTTGTCAAAGACATTCCAGGCTCCAGCATCATCCAGCTATGATGATGAAAGCTATTGTGGCGGCATGCCCATTTGATCAGTGGGGCATTGATATAGTAGGACCTTTTCCAACAGGTAAAGCTCAGAAGAAATTTCTGATTGTTGCCATTGATTACTTCTCTAAATGGGTGGAAGCAGAGCCACTAGCCAGAATCACTGAGAAAGAGGTCTTCAACTTCATCTGGAAAAATATTGTTTGCCGATTTGGTGTCCCGCGGAAGATCATCTCGGACAATGGAAGGCAATTCCAAGGAGCTTTGCTCAGAGCATGGTGTGAAGAATTAAAAATCCATCAGGCTTTCACTTCCGTTGCATATCCTCAGAGCAATGGCCAGGTAGAAGTTACCAACAGGTCTCTCGTGCAAAGCATCAAAGCTAGGTTGGGAAAAGCTAAGGGAAATTGGGTTGAAGAACTACCTAATGTTCTATGGTCGTATCGAACTACACCAAGAACGGGAACAGGTGAAACCCCATTCAGTATGGTCTATGGAAATGAAGCGGTACTCCCTAGCTGAAATTGGAGCGGAATCATCAAGAGTGCATTTCTATGACGAACAAAACAGCGATAGAAGAGCTGCTGACCTGGACCTGATTGAAGAAGTGAGGGAGGCTGCGGCCATCAGAATGGAAGCCTACCGCAATCGTGTGACGCGGATGTACAACAGACGAGTCATCCAGAAAACTTTCCAGGTCGGTGATCTCGTACTAAGAAAGGTGCAAGAGGTTCAAGTGGGCAAGCTTGACCCTAAATGGGAGGGTCCCTTCAAGATTGTTGAAAAGCTAAGTTCAGGAGCTTACTACCTAGAAGGTCCTGATGGGAAGATGTTGAAAAGACCATGGAACGCTTACCATCTCCGAAAATATTATTCTTAGTTCAGCTCTTTAAATTTTAGCGAAGATTGTTTTTGTTTTTGGACAATATACTCTTTTATTATACAAAGTTTTATAATTTTTGCCATATATCGTATAACCAGGAAAAGGGTTTTCAACCTACCTGAGGAACACGAGCTCAGCCCTGGTCACGCCAGGAGCATGGGTGTGCAAGCACGAGCTCAGCCCTGGTCACGCCAGGAGCATGGGTGTGCAAGCACGAGCTCAGCCCTGGTCACGCCAGGAGCATGGGTGTGCAACCAACCTCAGAAGCACGAGCTCAGCCCTGGTCACGCCAGGAGCATGGGTGTGCAAGCACGAGCTCAGCCCTGGTCACGCCAGGAGCATGGGTGTGCAAGCACGAGCTCAGCCCTGGTCACGCCAGGAGCATGGGTGTGCAACCAACCTCAGAAGCACGAGCTCAGCCCTGGTCACGCCAGGAGCATGGGTGTGCAAGCACGAGCTCAGCCCTGGTCACGCAAGGAGCATGGGTGTGCAAGCACGAGCTCAGCCCTGGTCACGCCAGGAGCATGGGTGTGCAACCAACCTCAGAAGCACGAGCTCAGCCCTGGTCACGCCAGGAGCATGGGTGTGCAAGCACGAGCTCAGCCCTGGTCACGCCAGGAGCATGGGTGTGCAAACACGAGCTCAGCCTGGTCACGCCAGGAGCATGGGTGTGCCATCTGCCTCAGGAGCACGAGCTCAGCCCTGGTCACGCCAGGAGCATGGGTGTGCCATCTTCCTCAGGAGCACGAGCTCAGCCCTGGTCACGCCAGGAGCATGGGTGTCCCACCTGCCTCAGGAACATTGGGTAAATTAGTACGCCAGGCCGAGCTACATCACCCTTGGTCCCAGCTGTTTAATGTTTGACATTATTGGGTAAATTAGTACGCCAGGCCGAGCTACATCACCCTTGGTCCCAGCTGTTTAATGTTTGACATTATCGGGTAAATTATTACGCCGGGCCGAGCTGCATCACCCTTGGTCCCAGCTGTTTAATGTTTGAAATTATGCGGTGAATTATTACGCCAGTCCGAGCTGCATCGCTCTTGTTCCCAGCTGGGTAATGTGTTAATAATTGGTAAACCCAGCCGAGCTATGTCGCTTTTGGTCCCAGCTGTGTTATGTCTGTCAATAATTGGTAAATTATTAGACCCAGCAGAGCTATGTCGCTGTTGGTCCCAGCTGTTTAATGTTTGACATTACTGGGTAAATTATTACGTCAGGCCGAGCTGGATCGCCCTTGGTCCCAGCTGTTTAATGTTTGACATTATTTGGTACATTATTAAACCAGGCCGATCTGTATCTAAATTGGTCCTATCTGTTTAGTGTTTGCCATTACGTGGTAAATTATTAAGCTAATCCGAGCTACGACATGCGTGGTCCGCCAAAACAAAAAAAAAATAAAAAAATAAAAATGACAAGAACGGTAAAACAGAAATAACATTAATTAAGAGAACAATCTGAGGAAATTACATTTATAGATCAGGGGGGAGAGAGGCAGCTACTTTCTCTACGTCTAGAAAATCTAAAGAGACGTCAGGCACAAGACAGCCACGTTCTTTGATCTGGCTAAGACATCCCTGGAAACCAGCCTCAATAAAAGTAAGGAGTTTCTCTCCTACCAACTCCTCAGACTTTTGTTTCTCCTCGGCTGCCTCCTTTAAAGATTTAGCTAGTTCCTGCTCAGCAGAAGTAGCTAGCCCTTTAGCTAAAGCTAACTCATTACGCAGCTCCCGGAGCTCAGCCTCATGTTGACGTTTGTGGACCTCAACCAAAGAACGAGCCTCGGCCACAGCGACAGCCCCCTTCTCAACCTGAGTTTTCAGCTCCGAGATGTCTTTTTCATGAAGAGATTTGGCCTCAGCAAGGGTGTCTTGCATATTATCGAAGACCTTGGCATCTTTCAAGGATTGTCTTCGGATCATATTTGCCCTTGACATAAACTCACCCATCAAGAGCATAGACTCGGTCAGACGGCTCCCAGTTCGGGTCATCAGGTCCCCCCCAGCTCAGTTGGCTCATATAAAGGGCATCCTCAGTATTGGGAAGATCACGAGCCACAGCTAAGGCAACGGTGCTCGGGCCTTCCCCAACTAGTCGTACACCACCTCTGTAAGCTTCCATCACCCGCTCACGACATCTCTCCACACGAGCTGGTGCACCCCCTTTCTCACCCGTTGAAGGGAGGTCGGACGGATCTGGGCGTGACCGAACTTGCCTCACAGGATGAGCTTCAACAGCAGTAGACCCTGACGAACCCCCAGGAGCTGCCGGTCTTTTCCGGGATAGCTGGGCTACATCTTCCGGGGGGCTCTCACCTCCTACATCCACAATAGTGACACCCTCGGCTGCTGGGGGTTGGCCCTGTTTTTGCTTCCTCTTCTGAATAGCTTTCAGCACTAATGAGTTCATAACTCTGTCTTCTGTATAAACAGATACATAGTTCAGTCACACCGAACAAAATACACGAGTAAAATAATTGTTAAAGCATGTTAGAACCAGTACCGGCTCTCCCCCCTTAAGGTCAGATCAGCTGGACTCAGCCCAGCAAAACAAAGCAGATCCTCCACCACCAGCTTAGATGAATTAAAAACTGTGACCTCCTATGGCGTTCATCACATCTAAGAAGGCGGTGCTCTTTTTGAAATTTTTAGGAGGAGAGGGAGAGCCGGGAGATGTTCAAGCCAATCAGAGCAGCAGACCCAGGGCTGGGAGGGCTTTACAAAAAAGAACTCATTTTTCCAGTCTTTGATTTTACTAGGGTAACCCCCAACAAATGCACAGCCAGGTCGGCTGGTGACATACCAGGGGCCCTCATCCTGATCTCTTGATGTGAAAAACTAAGAGAGGGTGGGGTGGTCATAAGGCAAGCCTACGCCTTAAAGATAACTACGAGACTACACAAAATTCGGAAGGAGTTGGGAGAAATTGGCCAAGTTTAACTGATCTACTGAACTCTTGAAAGAATGCAGGAAGAGGAAAACGTAAACCCCCTTCTAGCTGACCGCGGTAGAAGGTAAAAAAACCCTAGGAGGTTGGTTGGGTCGTTGAGAAGAAGAAGGGAAGATGATTCATAATCAGCCTGGCTGACCTGTCGTATTTTGGCCTCATCTGACTCATCCAAGACAGGACATAAAGTTCATACCAAGGATAATTGCCTGGAGGCGACTCTGATCTAAGTGGAGAGCTGACCTCAGTCTCTTGATATCGGGTTCGGCTGAGGTCCCAGCTTCCTGGGGACCTCAGTGCGCACCACTTCTTCGGGGCTCCTCCTCAGGAAGGGCAATCCCTTCGGGATAAAATGAGCCGTACTGATCTGCTCTAAGCTCCTCGTCAGTAAGAGGGGAAGAAACAATTGAGGTGAAGACATTGTAACAAAAACAGCTGAGAAAACGTACCTAGGAGTTTTCAGAAATAAAAATGGCAAGCCGTCGGATCCGATCTGTTTCGAAAATGGCAAAAGTGGATAATGAGGGACCGGAGTGGTATATATATAGGGAGACCTCAACGAATCCTGGCCGTTGATTTGATGCCTGTGTGGTCTAGATTAGCCTCCAATCGGGAGGAAGCCCAGGCACAATCCAATCTGTTCAAATTTTGTAGCCGTTAGTGCCTAAATCAAGCTATTGGCAAGAATTGGCTCGTCAGACCATGCACAATAGCTCTGGTCCAACGTCAGCTCGACAGGGAACTGTGAACCTAGATACCACCTGACGAGCCGCCTTCTCCAAGGCATGTCACTCGTCCTTCGGCGAGTTCGCCTAGTCCGAGCCCTTGCGAGGTCAACCTGTTTTGCCGAGCTGTTTCAGATACACAAGTAGAGCCTCCCTAATAGATCCAATGGAGGCTGTATGGGGAGAGATAATGCGATTGGCTCAGCATCTTGGTGGCCGAACTCCAGTGGCCTAGGAGAGAAAGTCCATTCTGCCTAAATATTCTAAGAGAGGAACTCCCGCCAAATTTCAGACAACCTGCAGTGGGAGAATATGATGGAAGCACAGACCCTGAAGAGCATCTTGAAGATTTGAGAATGCTGCTCTGTTGCATAGGTATTCTGATGGGATCAAGTGCCGTGTTTTCCTTACCACCCTGGTGAGATCGGCGCAACAGTGGTTTAATTTACTTAAACCAAACACTGTAAGCTGCTTTGAGGAGTTCAGTTCTGCCCTTTCTAAACCAGTATGCCAGCAGTAAGAGGTATCAAAAAACTTCTTTGAGCCTGTTCACTACCAAGCAGAATGAGCAGGAGTCCTTGAGGGAGTTCGTTACAACGCTTTAACGGGGTAGCCTTAGAGGTCCCCACTGCAACGATGGATGTCCTTATTAATGCCTTTACACAGGGGCTTAAGGCAGGAGAGTTCTTTAAATCCCTGGTAAAGAAAACTCCTAGAAGTTATGACGAACTTCTGGGAAGGAGCTGAAAAGTATATCAATCTAGAAGATGCTCAGAGACAGAGAAGGGTTTGATCTGCGGCCATCAGACAAGAAGGATAGTTAGAGTTAAGTAAGAAAAAGAACTGTTGACAGGGCTGATGAAAGTGGTCGAACTAGAAGTCAATTTGCATCACGCATACCTCTATCCATGAGGCTTGGAAAGAGCTATGGAAATATGTGATGATAGAAAGAAACTAGAAAGACCCAGGAGGTTGGATAATGGGTCCCGTACTCCTATTTCTGATAAGTATTGTGAATTCCATAGAGAGTACGGTCATATAACGAATGAGTTGCCAGAAGCTTGAAGATGAGGTAGAAAGAATCATCAGAAGAGACTCTGAATAAAAACTCTGCTACAAGGAAGCAGGAACCTTCTCAGAAGGACAGGGGTAGAAGCCGGTACCCTCGAGGAAAAAGAAGAGAAAAGACACCATATAGGGGCCGTAACAGGTCCCGTGAAAGGGTTATCGCTCCTAAAGAAACAGATAATCAAAGGAGAAGGGTCGAACAGGTGGATAATAATCCTACCCGAGGAACTATTAATATGATCTCAGGGGGACCCACGGATGGAGACTCGGGTAGAGCATCGGAAAAGTCATGGTAGAAGAATGGAAAATTTCGAAGTATCGAAGAGTTAATTGAAAGGGATGAGCCGGTCATAACTTCGGACCTAGTGATCTGAGAGGAGTTGCAACTCCACACAATGATGCCCCTAGTCGTGACCGTAACATAGCTAATTATGACGTAGCAAGGATCTCATTGATACTGGGAGCTCAGTCAATGTCTTATTTAAAGATACTTTAGAAAAGATGCAGATAGAGGGGTCAAAATATGAAACACATTGCAACTCCTCTGTATGGGTTCACCGGGGCACGCAATTCAACCGCTTGGACAGATCAACTTGCCCTTATCTCTGGGTCATGGGATGTCTCGCATAACAAGATGGTTAATTTCACTGTGGTAGAAGCACCATCATCGTACAATGCAATCTTAGGAGCCGACCTGCAATGAAGGACTTCAGGCGGTAGCTTCTACCTATCATCAGAAATTAAAATTCCCAGTGGGTAGAGAAGTTGGGTTCTTTGTGGTGACCAGAAAACAGCCCGCAGATGTTACGTGGACGAAGTAAAGGAAGACGTGAAGCGAGCTCGCCGGGAGGCCGGTTGTATTGAAAGAGCTGGGTATAGTGTTCCTAAAGACAAAGGCATTCCCAACAGCTTGGATGAAGAACCTGAATAATTGAGCTCGTCTCTACTGATCAAAAAGTAAAAATAGCCAAGGACTTGGAAATAAACGTTAGAGCCGATCTCATTTCATGTTTAATTAAAAATGAGGATATCTTTGCCTGGAGTGCTCGAGATCTAGAGGAATTAGACCAGACGTACTAGAACATCCATTTGAATGTGCTCCTCGGGAGTCCAACCTGTAAAACAGAAGAAAAGACATTTTGGACCTGAAAAGGATAGGTCATAAGAGAGCAGGTGGAGGAGCTCCTTCGGGCAGTCAAATTCGAGAAATACAATTTCCAACATGGCTCTCAAATGTGGGTCTTAGTACCAAAGAGCTCTGGAAAGTGGAGGATGTGTATAGACTTCAGAGATCTTAATAAGGCATGTCCGAAGGATTGTTACCCATTACCAAGGATTGATCAGATGGTTGATTCAAAACAGCAGGACATCAGTACTTGTGCTTAATGGATGCCTACCAGGGATATCATCAGATTCCTCTGGCTAGAGAAGATCAAGATAAAGTCAGTTTTGTCACGTCAGATGGACTTTTTGCTATGTTGTTATGCCCTTCGGGCTCAAGAATGCAGGAGCTACTTACCAGCGTTTGATGGACAAGGTGTTTTCAAACAGCTAGGGCCGCAATGTGGAAGTATATGTGGACGACATTCTTGTAAAATCAAAAAGTGGCACCGATCTCATTGCCGATCTGACTGAGACTTTCTCCACCCTTAGGTCTTACGGGTTAAAGTTAAACCCTCAGAAATGTGTATGCGGGGGTAAAAAGCGGGAATTTTCTAGGCTATAATAGTGACAGAAAGGGGATGATGAAGCTAATCAGAAGGTGAGAGCTATCTGTGAGATGTCTCCGCCGAAGAACCTTCAAGAGGTGCAACGATTGCTGGAAAAAATCGTTCTCTTTATCACGATTATTTCTAGATCAGCTCATAGAAGTCTCCCCTTTTTTAAGATACTCCGGAAGGCTGGGAAATTTGATTGGGACGAAAAATGTGGGGAAGCATTTGAAGAATTGAAAAAATACTTAGCTGGACTTCCAATTTTGGCCAAGCCTATGCAGGCAGAGAGGCTATACGTCTACCTATCAGCACTGAGGAAGCAATCAGCTCGGTTCTCGTCAAAGAAAGGGAATCAGAACAGCAGCCGATATATTACTTATCTCATGCCTTGAAGGATGCGGAGCTGAGGTATCAGGAGATCGAGAAGTTGGCTCTAATGTTGATCATCACAGCTAGGAGACTCAGGCCTTACTTCCTATCCCATCCTATAACAGTGCTAACAAACAGCTCCCTGGGAAAAATACTCAGTCGCGCGGATGTCTCTGGACGACTTGTTAAATGGACAACTGAACTAGGTGAGTATGATATACAGTATGAGCCACGCACAGCTATCAAAGCTCAGGCCTTAGCAGATTTTATTGCGGAGACTGTACATCCCGAAAAAGAAGAATTATGGAAAGCATTTGTAGATGGTTCTTCTTGTAATGAGGGAAGTGGGATTGGGTTGTGCTGATCTCTCCTACCGGAGAAGAAGTATGTTTGGCAGTTCGGTTGGATTTCCGAGCTTCCAACAATGAAGCAGAGTATGAGGCAGTATTGACTGGATTAAGGGCTGCTCGAAATGTTGGAGCTAAGCGTATACATGTCTTCTCTGACTCACAGCTGGTAGCCCAACAAATGAATGGCGCCTATGAGGTTAGAAACGAGAAGCTAATCCATTATGCAAGTACCATAGAAAAATAAAGGAGGGATTTCTAGAGGTAGCATTCAAACAGATCCCAAGAGAGGAGAATAGAAAGGCCGACAGTTTGGCAAGAATGGCTAGTGCTCTCCGCGCTTGGCAAGATAGAGACGTGGTGTTTCAAATTGAGTTGACTCCTAGTCAGGACGTCCCATCTGAATCCGTGGAAGAGAATGATTGGAGACAAGAGCTCTTAGACTATCTTACCAATGCCAAGCTCCCTTCTGATACCAAAAAAGCATATAGACTCAAAAAAGGAGTCAGAGGTTCATACTCATTGAGGGCGTCCTGTACAAGAGGTCTTTTGCCCAACCACTTCTTCGTTGTTTGGGTCCGAAAGAGTCAGACTACGTATTAAGGGAAATTCATGAGGGGTGCTGCGGAAATCACCTAGGATCGTATTTCTTGGCTAAGAAGGTGCTCCTTGCCGGATATTTCTGGCCTACTATTCAGAAGGATTCTGCTGCTATGGTTATATCATGTGACAGTTGTCAAAGACATTCCAGGCTCCAGCATCATCCAGCTATGATGATGAAAGCTATTGTGGCGGCATGCCCATTTGATCAGTGGGGCATTGATATAGTAGGACCTTTCCAACAGGTAAAGCTCAGAAGAAATTTCTGATTGTTGCCATTGATTACTTCTCTAAATGGGTGGAAGCAGAGCCACTAGCCAGAATCACTGAGAAAGAGGTCTTCAACTTCATCTGGAAAAATATTGTTTGCCGATTTGGTGTCCCGCGGAAGATCATCTCGGACAATGGAAGGCAATTCCAAGGAGCTTTGCTCAGAGCATGGTGTGAAGAATTAAAAATCCATCAGGCTTTCACTTCCGTTGCATATCCTCAGAGCAATGGCCAGGTAGAAGTTACCAACAGGTCTCTCGTGCAAAGCATCAAAGCTAGGTTGGGAAAAGCTAAGGGAAATTGGGTTGAAGAACTACCTAATGTTCTATGGTCGTATCGAACTACACCAAGAACGGGAACAGGTGAAACCCCATTCAGTATGGTCTATGGAAATGAAGCGGTACTCCCAGCTGAAATTGGAGCGGAATCATCAAGAGTGCATTTCTATGACGAACAAACACAGCGATAGAAGAGCTGCTGACCTGGACCTGATTGAAGAAGTGAGGGAGGCTGCGGCCATCAGAATGGAAGCCTACCGCAATCGTGTGACGCGGATGTACAACAGACGAGTCATCCAGAAAACTTTCCAGGTCGGTGATCTCGTACTAAGAAAGGTGCAAGAGGTTCAAGTGGGCAAGCTTGACCCTAAATGGGAGGGTCCCTTCAAGATTGTTGAAAAGCTAAGTTCAGGAGCTTACTACCTAGAAGGTCCTGATGGGAAGATGTTGAAAAGACCATGGAACGCTTACCATCTCCGAAAATATTATTCTTAGTTCAGCTCTTTAAATTTTAGCGAAGATTGTTTTTGTTTTTGGACAATATACTCTTTTATTATACAAAGTTTTATAATTTTTGCCATATATCGTATAACCAGGAAAAGGGTTTTCAACCTACCTGAGGAACACGAGCTCAGCCCTGGTCACGCCAGGAGCATGGGTGTGCAAGCACGAGCTCAGCCCTGGTCACGCCAGGAGCATGGGTGTGCAAGCACGAGCTCAGCCCTGGTCACGCCAGGAGCATGGGTGTGCACCAACCTCAGAAGCACGAGCTCAGCCCTGGTCACGCCAGGAGCATGGGTGTGCAAGCACGAGCTCAGCCCTGGTCACGCCAGGAGCATGGGTGTGCAAGCACGAGCTCAGCCCTGGTCACGCCAGGAGCATGGGTGTGCAACCCAACCTCAGAAGCACGAGCTCAGCCCTGGTCACGCCAGGAGCATGGGTGTGCAAGCACGAGCTCAGCCCTGGTCACGCAAGGAGCATGGTGTGCAAGCACGAGCTCAGCCCTGGTCACGCCAGGAGCATGGGTGTGCAACCAACCTCAGAAGCACGAGCTCAGCCCTGGTCACGCCAGGAGCATGGGTGTGCAAGCACGAGCTCAGCCCTGGTCACGCCAGGAGCATGGGTGTGCAAGCACGAGCTCAGCCTGGTCACGCCAGGAGCATGGGTGTGCCATCTGCCTCAGGAGCACGAGCTCAGCCCTGGTCACGCCAGGAGCATGGGTGTGCCATCTTCCTCAGGAGCACGAGCTCAGCCCTGGTCACGCCAGGAGCATGGGTGTCCCCACCTGCCTCAGGAACATTGGGTAAATTAGTACGCCAGGCCGAGCTACATCACCCTTGGTCCCAGCTGTTTAATGTTTGACATTATTGGGTAAATTAGTACGCCAGGCCGAGCTACATCACCCTTGGTCCCAGCTGTTTAATGTTTGACATTATCGGGTAAATTATTACGCCGGGCCGAGCTGCATCACCCTTGGTCCCAGCTGTTTAATGTTTGAAATTATGCGGTGAATTATTACGCCAGTCCGAGCTGCATCGCTCTTGTTCCCAGCTGGGTAATGTGTTAATAATTGGTAAACCCAGCCGAGCTATGTCGCTTTTGGTCCCAGCTGTGTTATGTCTGTCAATAATTGGTAAATTATTAGACCCAGCAGAGCTATGTCGCTGTTGGTCCCAGCTGTTTAATGTTTGACATTACTGGGTAAATTATTACGTCAGGCCGAGCTGGATCGCCCTTGGTCCCAGCTGTTTAATGTTTGACATTATTTGGTACATTATTAAACCAGGCCGATCTGTATCTAAATTGGTCCTATCTGTTTAGTGTTTGCCATTACGTGGTAAATTATTAAGCTAATCCGAGCTACGACATGCGTGGTCCGCCAAAACAAAAAAAAAATAAAAAAATAAAAATGACAAGAACGGTAAAACAGAAATAACATAATTAAGAGAACAATCTGAGGAAATTACATTTATAGATCAGGGGGGAGAGAGGCAGCTACTTCTCTACGTCTAGAAAATCTAAAGAGACGTCAGGCACAAGACAGCCACGTTCTTTGATCTGGCTAAGACATCCCTGGAAACCAGCCTCAATAAAAGTAAGGAGTTTCTCTCCTACCAACTCCTCAGACTTTTGTTTCTCCTCGGCTGCCTCCTTTAAAGATTTAGCTAGTTCCTGCTCCTCAGAAAGTAGCTAGCCTTTAGCTAAAGCTAACTCATTACGCAGCTCCCGGAGCTCAGCCTCATGTTGACGTTTGTGGACCTCAACCAAAGAACGAGCCTCGGCCACAGCGACAGCCCCCTTCTCAACCTGAGTTTTCAGCTCCGAGATGTCTTTTTCATGAAGAGATTTGGCCTCAGCAAGGGTGTCTTGCATATTATCGAAGACCTTGGCATCTTTCAAGGATTGTCTTCGGATCATATTTGCCCTTGACATAAACTCACCCCATCAAGAGCATAGACTCGGTCAGACGGCTCCCAGTTCGGGTCATCAAGGTCCCCCCAGCTCAGTTGGCTCTATAAAGGGCATCCTCAGTATTGGAAGATCACGAGCCACAGCTAAGGCAACGGTGCTCGGGCCTTCCCCAACTAGTCGTACACCACCTCTGTAAGCTTCCATCACCCGCTCACGACATCTCTCCACACGAGCTGGTGCACCCCCTTTCTCACCCGTTGAAGGGAGGTCGGACGGATCTGGGCGTGACCGAACTTGCCTCACAGGATGAGCTTCAACAGCAGTAGACCCTGACGAACCCCCAGGAGCTGCCGGTCTTTTCCGGGATAGCTGGGCTACATCTTCCGGGGGGCTCTCACCTCCTACATCCACATAGTGACACCCTCGCTGCTGGGGGTTGGCCCTGTTTTTGCTCCTCTTCTGAATAGCTTTCAGCACTAATGAGTTCATAACTCTGTCTTCTGTATAAACAGATACATAGTTCAGTCACACCGAACAAAATACACGAGTAAAATAATTGTTAAAGCATGTTAGAACCAGTAAAACCGGCTCTCCCCCTTAAGTCAGATCAGCTGGACTCAGCCCAGCAAAACAAAGCAGATCCTCCACCACCAGCTTAGATGAATTAAAACTGTGACCTCCTATGGCGTTCATCACATCTAAGAAGGCGGTGCTCTTTTTGAAATTTTAGGAGGAGAGGGAGAGCCGGGAGATGTTCAAGCCAATCAGAGCAGCAGACCCAGGGCTGGGAGGGCTTTACAAAAAAGAACTCATTTTTCCAGTCTTTGATTTTACTAGGTAACCCCCAACAAATGCACAGCCAGGTCGGCTGGTGACATACCAGGGGCCCTTACCTGTTTGCCGTCCCTAACTCGACATGAGACCTCTTTGAGAGACCGAGCTGATAGGCCGAGCTCTCCTCATTTCCATGTTGCTACCGCGCTCTCAGCAAGGAAACCAGTCCCCCAAGAGATCTAGTCCTAGATATGCGGAGCCAATCCGGGATTCGATTGTGTTATCAGGATCTTGACATATCGGGTAAGATTTGGATAAACATGGAAGAGTCCTTGTTGCAATACCACTCTTAGGTCTCCGCCTATAAATACCAGGTTTGGAGTATTGATTAAAGACTAATGTTATAATTGCTTTCACTTACAGCATATATTCTCTTCATATTCTCTCGCCTGACTTGAGCGTCGGGGGACCCGCCGGAATAACTTCCGGCCCCTTCTCACATTTGCTTCGTATTTTCAGGTCATTGCAGAGGATATTTGCTAATACCCCCGGTTGTTATTATATGAGTGTTGAGAAAGAGAGGTGAACCCCCTCTCTATTGATATCAGAGCAAGTCATCGCAAATTTAGGTGATATCAATTGGCGCCGTCTGTGGGAATTATTACTGAATTGAAGACGTTGATATGGCTGACGACGTGGACTGGGGCCGTGGTCAGGAGGACAGGAAGAAAATTAAATCCCAGTGTGGAAATCAGATGTTCCTCCACAAGCAGGAGATCAGAGAGCACCTCCATCTGTTATGAAGGTGGGAGATATGACTATGAGCAACTGGCACAATTCATCAGTCAGACCATGCAAAATACTCTTTTCCACCACACCAGGTTCCGCCACCAACGGAATCTAATCAACCTCCACCACCGCCTTCTCAAACAAATCAGGCGCCTTCGCCTGTTCAGCCAGAACAGGCCCGTGAAAACAACAGGGTAGCCAGTGCTGTGGTAGATACACAAGTAGAGCCTCCGCTAATAGATCCAATGGAGGCGTATGGGGGAGATAAGGCGATTGGCTCAGCATCTTGGTGGCCGAACCCAGTGGCTAGGAGAGAAAGTCCATTCTGCCTAAAGATTCTAAGAGAGGACCTCCGCCACATTCAGACAACCTGCAGTGGGAGAATATATGGAAGCACAGACCCTGAAGAGCATCTTGGAAGATTTGAGAATGCTGCTCTGTTGCATAGGTATTCTGATGGATCAATGTGCCGTGTTTTCCTTACCACCCTGGTGAGATCGGCGCAACAGTGGTTTAATTTACTTAAACCAAACACTGTAAGCTGCTTTGAGGTTTCAGTTCTGCCTTTCTAAACCAGTATGCCCAGCAAGTAAGAGGTATCAAAAAACTTCTTTGAGCCTGTCACTACCAAGCAGAATGAGCAGGAGTCCTTGAGGGAGTTCGTACAACGCTTTAAAACGGTGTACCCATTAGAGGGCCCCACTGCAACGATGGATGTCCTTATTAATGCTTTACACAGGGGCTTAGGCAGGAGAGTTCTTTAAAATCCCTGGTAAAGAAACTCCTAGAAGTTATGACGAACTTCTGGAAGACTG